>JARHVA010000231.1:3092500-3532500 GCA_037957365.1 Torreya grandis | reverse complement strand
GATTTTTGAGGCATTCACTTTGGTTTTCAAAGGATTTTTTGTGATAAAATCATCATGGAGGCTTCTTTGGGTCCTTAAAGGGTCATTTTAAGGAAGTTTTAAGTCTTCTTTTATTTGTAAAAGGTCCATCTTCAAGAAACCTTTAAAAAAGGAATTCTTGCAGAAAAGGGACTTTTCAAAAATTTTGAAGTGTCCATTTAAAAAAAATGGAAGTGTTCTTTGCAAAAATTCTAAAGGGTTCTTTATAAAAATTCCAAAGGGTACTTTCCTTTTGGAAAATATATTTTCAATGTTTCTAAAAGACCATTTCAAGAAAGTCTGAAGGGTCCATTGCAAAAACTTTGAAGGGCACTTCTCAAAAAAAGGGGTCATTTTCAAGAAAGCCAAAGGGTACTTTCCTTTTGGAAAGGGCATTTCAAGTAGAAAAGAGGGCACCTTTGAAAAATTTGAAGGTCTATTTTTAAAGAAAAGTTTGAAAGAATTGTTCAAGTCCAGAAGGTCCGAATGAATTCTTTTAGAAAAATTGTCCATTGTAAAATCCTGAAGACATAATTTCCTTCAGACTTCTTCTTTGAAGGAATTGTTCAAGGAAAAAATCAAAGAATTTATTTTAGGAAAGAAGTTTGAATGAATTATTTCAAGTTGAAAATGCCAAAGAAATAAGTCTACAAAAAAAGAGGAAAATAAAAGGTCACAAGGAAGTCCAAAAAAATTCCTCTGAAGGAATAAACCCAAAGAAAAGTCAATGAATTCTTTCATAAAAAAGGATGAAATAAATAGCCCATGGAAATTCTTCTGAATGAATTATTCATAGGAAATGGTTGAAGAGAAATTTTTTTAAGGAATTGATGATAGTTGTGTGGATATTAACTTCAACCTCAACAAATAACTATTGAGATTCAAATAACAAATGACGGGCCCACAAACATAAAATTTTGAACCTTGGTAAGTAGCCATTAGTAAAGGTCAATTTTTCAAAGGATTCATCAAGATTGCCATGATCTTGACACTTGTCAAGATCTCATGATTAAATATCGATGGTCATGGGAGTCCAAGACCACAGTAAGGAACACACCAAGTTTTAAATACAAGGATAAAATAATTCACATTTGTTAGAGACATACAGCTACCTTTGACATGGCTCTATTAGTTATATCAAAAGGGACTTGAATTCATGAGGGGATTGAGGAGATTTGCAGTGATTTTGGATAACTAATCTTAGGATCAAATTAATTGCATGATTTGAATATTAAGGAGCTCAAGAATAGCAAGGAGTGATATAAAATTATTGGTAACTTATTCTCTTAGTTCCCCACTCTAACACTCAAGTACCTCTTCTCTCTTGTCCTTTCTTCTATATATACAAGCTTTCAAGCCATTGTAAAGATCATTTTTCCATGTTAGGAGAACATCTATATTTTACCTCTTTTGATGAATAATATAGAGTTGATATCTCCTCAAAATCTTGTGTTTTAGTGCATTTTCATGGTTTATTAAGAGATGAAAGTGATATCTATGGCTTTCTCTCATCTTATCCTTTCCATTATACCTATTTGTAGGTGTTAAGCTCATCCTTGTAGGTCACATAGTGTGCTCTATCATCTTATTTGTATGACAAATGGAAGCTCTCTCTCTAGTGTCTTTGACAAACCTATTGAACAATTACCTTAGATCATGCACATGCTTGAACCCCTATGCAAAATATTGATGCTCGAAGGCTACCATTTGAGTAGTGTAATTAAATTCACATTCTTATTCATCTTCTCAATGCATGTCAAGTAGATGAAGGTCATATTTTTAGTGTAACACCATCATATATAGGATTTCCCTTCAAGTTTCTTTCTTACATATTCCATCTTCCCTTTTCCTCAATAATTTATGGCATAGACTAGGGATCCTAAGTGATACACCAAAGGTAGCTAGCCCTTAGAATCTATAGATTCAATCTATTGATTAGGTCACCCATAGCCTAGGATTGTTTCCATGTTTCAGTAGATTATGAAGGCCTAAAACTACCTTTAAAAGGGTGCAAGTTTGATTGACAACAGGAGGATGAGGAGAAAATAGGGTAGGCAATATTGATAAGAAATGAAGGTCTACCAAGATAATGTATAGGACTATGTGAGTCCTTTTCTCATGAATAAAAAGTTTCAAATGGATGCATTGTTGTTTGTATATGTTTTCCTTTCTTAAATATAAAGATTAAAGTTCTTTTGAATAATATATTACTAAAGGAATTGAATTCTTAATTGAGATATTATTACAATCTTGACTGAGTATCATTTGTAATAGTCAAGAGTGATTTGGTCTTGTGATGTGTTGTTAGTGGAGTAAAGAGAAATGCTAAGTGTATAATCTTACAAGAAGGGGAAAATATTAATTGAGATGAAAACCACATAGGGTTGTTTTCCATTATATATTTAAGTTATTTGTGTCCAATGATGTGGTTTTCACATGTATGAATAAAGCTCTCAAGAAAGTATGTAGACTGTCTGAGACCTTGCATGCATAAGAGACATAGAAGAATAAGTTTTCACAGAGTTCATAAGCTTTTGGAAGAGGTTGAAATTGTTTTAAAAGGATAATATAGATGTGAAAAGCCCTTCATATCCTATATAGTGTTTTAATAAACCTTTTTGTTAACCTAAAACATCCCATGTTCTATCTAGATACACACAGTATTAAACAAAAAGTGCACACTGGATTAGAACAAGAGTGTCCAAATGGAAACCTATCATTTTTGAAAGATGATTAGGAGTGTGAAAACACAATACAAGGGTACCAATAGTTATTAAGTCATCAAGAGAAGGTCAATACCTAAGAACTTACTTTAGAAACCATGTATACCCTAATTATATACACAGTAAGGCAATAGATTATTAAGAAAATGTTAAATAGAAAATGTAAAAGGGATAAATAATGCTTGGAGAAGGTTATTTGAATATATTCATACTTATAAAATATACATGGTAATTTGAGATCCTTTGAAAGGAAATTCAAGCAATTTTTTTTAGTCTCCAGTAGTCTTAGACTAGTTCAACCTATTTCTAGGGTTTGGAATAAAAAATGAATATATGTCATGATTCCTCTATTATAAATTGCTCAAATTTGTTTATTAGATGAGTGTGAATATACATTAAGATATTTTGAACTTTTTTCACTAGGAGGTTACATTTTGGTACCTCTATAATTGACTGTCTGGTGAAAAGGTGAACACAGGCCTTATAGGCCTAAATAAAGGAGAAGGATTGCTTGTTAAAGGGGTATACCCATGGATTAGAGGAAAGAAACTTTATGGAATATAAGAATCAGGTAAAGGGTATTTAAAAAATTAATTATATTCTTAATACTTCTTAAAACCTATTTGTAGAAAGGAAAATTCCTTGAAAAAATGGCTACTAGCCCTATGTGATGATTAGACAGAGTTGTATAGGGGATGAACAAAAGCATTTAAAGGTGTGTAGTTTCAATGAAGATTAATAAAGGAATTTTAATAACATGGATATGATTTTAATAATTGCATAAGGTCAGTATGAATATGAAATTTGTTTTAACCCCTATTATATTATGTCACAAAGACTAGTATGACAGCTAGCATCAAAGGAGGAGTGAGTCAGTGTATTGATAGAGATGTAAGAATGAATGTTGAAGGTGAATAAGGTATAAATACAATGAGTGAAGATTTTAAAACATGAAACCAAATAGTATGAGTTTTCATAGGTATTTTATCCTTAAGACTATCTAAGACAGTGATATTAAACCAAATTGGGAAATCGATAACACAATAGTTATGTACAAAATTGTATGTTGTAAGTGACAGAGTTATTAAAAGAGTAGAGATATTGTTTTAGCTCTACATAATTTGGTATTAGAGTCATCTATATTCTTTGGTAATAGGTATATATAGGTATGAACTTGGTAATTAATGCATATTGCATATTGATAAAGAATTTGTAGGTAAGCAAGAAGCTAGTTTGCAAGGAATCTTATTGAAAGAGAGAGCTAAGAAAGAGTTAAAGATAAGGTATGAGATATTTTTGGTTGATTTATTGATTTAAATGAATTATTTATGGTATGTGATAGGTAAACAAGTGAATATTGTGTTGGCAGCCCTAAATCAAGAGAGATATTAACAAGCTCAAAATAGATAAGCTCATAAATAGAGCTTAGGAAAGAGAAGATAGTCATAGTCTGAAGGACAAGTGTGTGGAAAGGCCCCAGTGTGGTCTAAGATAGAGAGTGAGATTGGTTACAAGTGTGAACCAAAAGGAGTTGGTCCAATTGAGGCCAAAAAGAGGAAGAGTATGTACCCAAGTGAGGTACTCAAGATGAAAATGAAAGGAGAGGTAGAAAGGAAAATGAGAAATAGGGTTGGATTTGAGTGCCACAGTGAGATAATGATGGAGATAGAGATAAAGGAAATTAAGGATACATTGGAAAGGATGGAAAGAGAGCTATTACATATGTGGAATGTCTATAGATTGAAGTGTGGAATCATTGTTAAGAAAAGAGTCAAGTACAGCTTTAGAGAAAGAATGCAAGAGTGAGAGAATCAACTAGCAATGGAATATGTGAAAAAATAATGGAAGGATATAGTCAAACAATTGAATTTGATGGAATATAGAGAGGTAATTAGGCCTCAAAATTTTTATTCTAACATTGGTTTGTCATAGTTGAATGCATCTCAAGACATGAAAAGTGAAGAGCATGATTGGAATGAATAAATTGATTGGACAACAGTCCATAAGGAAGAAGTTGATGAATAGAAGAGAGAAGTTTCAACTGAAGATGAGGTATTTTGATATCCTTAATATTTTGAACTACTTGATGAATAAGAGTGGAGAAATGAAAATCAAACAGCAGGTGATAAAGAAGACAAAGACATAGCAGGTAATGAAGTGCACGTAATTTTTATGAATATTATGAAGATGAAGATGATGTTTTGTATAAAGATACAATAGGTTTGTTTCAATATTACATTGGAATAGTAAAGAAGTAAGAATCATAGGAAGTTTTTGAGGAAAATATTGAATAAGTTAAGGAACAAGTGACTGATTTACCAGTCCATGAAAAGAAGATGCAAAGTGGTGAGTTAACTAATTTGATAGTCAAAGAAGGAGTAGTTGTAGTGGATGATAATAGGATAGAAGATGCTACCAATAAGGATATGGACAAGCATGAGACCTTGGAATGGTCACCAATGAAGGAAGAGAGTATATTATGGAATAGGTATGCTAACGAAGAGGTAGAAACAACATTGTTAGAGGAAGCAATAGTAGAGAATGACAATTCATCCTAAATACCATGGAGATGGAAGAAAATTATGAAAGAAAGTGAGGAAGAAAGAGAAAACAAAGATGAAAATAGAGGAATGACAAGTAGAGAAAGATAGACCAAAGCATGAAGTGGATGCAAAGGAGGACAAAGAAGTCAAGGTACAAGTGTGGAAGTCAAGACCACACACACTTGTATGAGAATTTAAATTAAGAAGACTAAAATTTTTCTCCCCTTAGGATTATGATGCAAGGGCATCTCCAAAGTTTATAAAAATGTCTCAATTTTGATTCATTTTGTTTCTTTCATATCATAGGAAGTGTGGAGTCTAGGTTAGGAATCCTACAAGAGTTCAAAATTTGAATTAAAGTCTAAAAGTAGTTTCACACCCTTTTGTGTAATTTGAATTTTCAAATTGTAATGAGAGTCTAATGATGTAGTTGAATTCTAAAAGGGCATGTAAGGGACAAAGTTGTATAAGGAAGTGTTAAAGAACCTAGGTGGACAATATAAATGTTTTTTCATGAGAATTTTGTGTTAAGTCAAGTTTAGGTGTGAGGTGGTAGTTAGGGAATCCACCACCCTACGTGGGTGAAAAGATGGTGGGAAGTTTCTTGAATCAAGAAAGGGTTAAGAATTGATATACAAGACTATATAAATTATATATAGCATTTGTTTGGTTCAAAATAGGGAGGATGAGGATAAAACAAGGTAGCCATTATTGAGAAGAAATGAAGGTTTGCCAAGATAATGTATAGGAATGTGTGAGTCCTTTTCTCATGAATAAAAATGTTCAGATGGATACATTATTGTTTGTACAAGTTTTAATTTCTTAAATATAAATATCATAGTTATTTTGAATAATCTAGTACTAAAGGTATTAAATTATTAATTGAGCTATTATTACAATCTTAACTGATTATTGTTTATAACAGTCAAGAGTGATTTGGTATTGTGATGTGTTGCTCATGGAGTAAAGAGAAATGATAAGTGTATAATATTACAAGAAGGGGAAAATATAAACTAAGATGAGAATTTCATATGTTTGTTTTCTCTCATATATTTAATTTATTTGTGTCCAATTATGTGGTTTTTAAATTTATGAATAAAGCTCTCAAGAAAGTTTGTAGATTATATAAAACCCTACATACATAAGAGACATAGTAGAATAAGTTTTCATAGAGTTCATAAGATTTTGGAAGAGGTTGAAAGTGTTTTATAAGGAGACTAGAGATGTTACAAACCCTTCATAGCCTCTACAATGGTTTAATAAACCTTTTTGTTAACCTAAAACATCCCATGTTTTGTCTAGATGCACACAATATTGAAAAAAAAGTACACATTGGATTAGAACAAGAGTCTCCAAATGAAAACCTATCATTTGTAAAAGATGATTAGGAGTGTGACAACCCAATACAATGGTATTATTAGTTATTAATACATCAAGAGGAGGTTAAGACCTAAGAACTTACTTTAAAAATGATACATACATTGACTATATACACAATGAGGTAATAGATTGTTAAGAAAATGTTGAGCAAATAATGTAAAAGGGATAAATAGTGCTTGGAAAAGGTGCCTTGAATATAGGCAGACTTAGAAAAATATTCATAGTAACTTGAGAGCCTCTAAAATCCAAGTTAAGTAATAATTTTTAGTCTCAGGTAGTCTCAAACTAGTTCAACCCTATTCGTAGGGTTTGGAATAAAAAATGAATATATGTCACGATTCTTCTAGTATAAATTGATAAAATTTAGTTATTAGATGAGTGTAAATATCCACTAAGATATTTTGAAGTTTATTCACCAAGAGGGTACGTGTCAGTACCTCTGCAATTGATTGTTTGGTGAAAAGGTGAACATAGGCCTAATAGGCCTAAATAGAGGAGAAGGAGGGCTTGTTTAAGGGGTCTACCCATGGATTAGAGGTAAGAAATTTTATGGAATACAAGAATTAGGTAAAGGTTATTGAAAAAGGGAATTAGATTCTTAATACTTCCTAAAACCTATCCGTACAAAGCAAAATTCCTTCAAGAAAAGGCTACTAGCCTTGTATGATGATTAAACAGAGTTGTATAGGGGATGAACAAAAGCATTAAAAGATGTGTAGTTTCAATGAAGAGGACTAAAGGAATTTGAATAGAATGGATATGATTATAAGAATTTCATAAGGTCAGTATGATTATGAACTTTGTTTTAACCCCTATTGTATTGTGTCACAAAGACTAGTATGACAACTAGCATCAAAGGAGGAGTAAGTCAGTGCATTGAGAGAGAGATGTAAAAATGAAGGTTGAAGGTGAACAAGGTTTGAAGATAGTGATTGAAGAGTTTATAACATAAAACCAAATATTATGAGTTCTCATGGGTATTTTATCCTTAAGACTATCTAAGGCAGTGATATTGAACCAAATTGGGAAATTGATAACACAAGAGTTGTGTACAAAAGTGTATGTTGTAAGTGATAGAGTTATTGAAAGAGTAGAGATATTCTTTTAACTCTACATTAGGAATTCAATCATGCATTTCAATTTTGACAAATTTTAACTATAAATAAACAAGTGATTGGGTTCATTCAATCATCAAACACTTATCAAGCATTCTAATGGAGTAATTTTTTCAACACTATTTATATTTATCAACTTTCCATTTTTATGTATATCTTTGAGGGGTCTGACAAATCATAAAGGAAATATTAACCCTACCACAAACCCCTAAACCAAACCCTTATCCATTTAGTCCTATAGGGATAGCTCACTTCAAAATATTGGAGTCAAAATGTGTAATTAGGGTAGAAGGTGCCAATAGATGAGTATTATTAGAGGTATGTTTCACTGTGTTTAGGTTATGACTAGTACCATACCAGCCGATTAGGACTGTCCTTATGGCCCTAACATTTTCCATGAATTTTTATATGATTTTGGGATTGTCACATTCATAGATCCAAATTTGGTTGGAGACAAGTCATATATTTTGAGATCAATGTGAGCAGGTTTAGATTTTGACATATTTGAAAGTGACTCAAAATCCCTTGCAACATTAACCTAAAGAAAAATATCCCTCTATCTCATTACATGTTTGATTGAATATTTAATTAGGCATTGTTTATTATATCTTATAAATTTTATAATGTTTAATTTGAGGCAAGTGCATTTACATGCATACAAGTTGCACCAATAATGCCCATTACTCTAATGTGCTCAAATGTAAAATCAAAATAATATTCCAAAAAAAACATAACATTTCTTATTAGTGATGTTAATAAGTGAATTAAAATCCCTTCATGCCCATTACTCTATTTTGAGCAAGTTCAAATTGTAATATGTTCATAAGCACCTCAAAAGCGCTTGTAACATTAACCGAAAAAGCTAAAATCCCTCTATCTCCTTACATGTTTGATTGAGCAATTGATTAGGCATTGTTTATAATATTTTACATAATTTATAATGTTTAATTAAGGTCTATGTATTTATATGTGTACAAGTGACACCAACAATGCCTATTACTCTAATGTGCTCAAATGTAAAATCAAAAGAAAATTCCAAATAAATACATACTTAATAGTACATTACCTATTGTTGAAAGTTATAAAAGTTGCACATTAACATTTTGGGTACTCATTTTAATTTTATGGAATGGCTATCACCCATAACATGGGAGAGGCCCCAATATCTGTGATAGGACATTATCATAAAACTATTTATTTTAAAATAAAGTGAAATGAATAAATGTTCAGATTGTATTCAATAATAATGTGTGAGAGCCAATCATAACTTGCCTCATAGGTCACACAGATCTTGGAATGTTATTTATATGTTTTTAGTACCAACTTATTTATAGTAAATCATTCAAAATCTATATTTCCATCCAAATAAAAAACTAAAAAAAAATGGTAGATTAATGACATCATACTCTTGTTCGTTAACCTTATTAGTGCAACATCCAAACCTCGTACGCTATACATATTAAACCCTAAACATGGGGTACACAAAGATTAAGTCCTTTCCCTATTGACACTTTTATAAAATATGTATAATCCTTAAATTTTTAATCAAATATCATGATTTGCCTTTATGGTAAAGATTTATGGAGAATATCTTGTGCTTGAGTGGTGCAATTATAAGTTTGAATCTTGAAACCAGAGAAATTAGATGTGTGAGCTTTTATTTTACTCTCTTATTGCACTATGCATAAACAAGTTTTCTCCAATGATATCTTAGAAGTCTTTAACTCCATCAACCCACCATTTCTCAGCAACATTCCCAACAAACTTTTTTGCTCTTACTTAATCCCCCACTACTCTAGATGTTGGTGGATTGACAAGGCATATCCCTAAGATTGTTCATGAGGTTAAAACACAAGGGTACAAAATTTAAACAATATGTAAAGTAAAAGTAGGCCAGATCAATTTTAATGGAATGGATACCCCTCAGTTATTGGCACTATGCTGAAGAAGGTTGATTTATTCATGCATCAATACCAATGGGTGTAAAAATTAATCCAAATAATCTAGATATTTTCCCCTTCAATCAAGAAAAAAAGTAGCCAGATATGCAGCTTTATTCCATGTTTTCCACTATATCTTAACGCTTTTTTGGTTTAAAAATCTAATTGCTCATCCTATTTTCCCTATTATTTGCCCACCAAATCTTAACTTGCATTACACCTTGGGAGATTTTTCCAATTAAAAGTTATCAATAATGGTTTGAGGTTTGGCCTTTGACAAGGAATGAACTTGACGCCTGTTAGTGTATATTTGTTTTCCACTACATGGTTTTACCTACACAATCTAATTAGCTTGCTTGGGTTAATAATAGGTCATTAGGGAAAATGCACTTTATGTCATTTTCTAATTGTGAGTTGAGTTAACTACCTTTTTAAGGTACCTAGTTCCTCACTATATAATGTACCTTCCTATGTATTTTTTAGCTAATGAATGAATGATGTTAATGCAAATTTTTGTTGTGAAGATAAGCTTATTCCTCTTATATGTTGTTCTTCAGATTTCACTACTCAATACATATTTGATCTCATCCATTCAACCCTATCCAATTGATTCTCGATTATGGCCCACTCAGACATGATATTAGAATAACATTGGTAAATGAATCTATTGATTCTATTGTGAGATCTTTCATTCTTATTTGTTTGAAAGTTTCATTGGTTTTGATTTTCTAGGGTTTGGTGGGGTTTTTTTAAAACTCCATGAAAATCTACATAACCAAAGTATCTAAGTGAAACATAGGTAGCACCATTGGATTTAAAAGGTGGAAAACCCCTAGGTACAGTTGTAAACATGACCTAGTTTTGTGACAGCCTATTTTTTATGATTTTTGGAGGGTTTCAAGCCCATATTTTAAATTTTGTAAAAATCTATATTTTCAGTGGAATTGAAGAAAAACTATTTTTGGATTTTTATAAGTTTGTTAAGAAACTAATTAGGTCTCTATCATATTTTAGAGAAACTATTTAGAATCCACATTTTTGGGGGTTTTTCTAGTTTGATGATAGTTGGTGGAGTTTTATCAGTGGAAAAACAAGTTTGAGAAAACATTTGGGTGATTTTGTGCACACTTAGTGAACTATGACACCCCTGTCAACACATCAACATAATTTAACCTCTTGATAGACATATACCTCTGCATAAACACCTATCAAGTTCTAACACCTGAACACCTATCGAGTTTTGATGCTTGCTCAAACACCTATCAGGATTTAGTGTATGCTCAAACACCTATAAAGTTATAATACCTATTAAAACACACCCTAATACTAACTTTTTCATAGCTAACATCTTTCAAATTTTGTAAATTAGAGATTGCCCTTACCATCCATAAGTTTAAAACACACATAACTTTTAACCTACTGCTCTTTTTGAGGTGTCAATTTTTGAAAGTGCAAGTTTTTTTAAGATTTACATGTTGATAATATCTTTGTGCCTTGTAAATTTGAATATATATAGATTCATGAGGGTTATATTTTCCTAGTATTTTAGTGCACATAGTTCAGTGCATACTTTCTTTCTAAAATATGGATCTAAGTTTTGTTCTGATTCTTACATCATTCAACTATCAGGAGTGGAAATTCAAAGTGTAAATCCTCTTTAAGAGCAAAGGTTTACATCAAATCATGATGGGTAAAAAAAAATAACCAACACCTAAGGAAGAGAAGGTGAAGTGGTATAATAGAAGTGATAAAACATATGGTCTTCTCTACTTTTCTATGTCCCCCAACTTGATATTTCATTGTTGGGTTTTTATTCTCTTAATCACATTTTATTCATGCACTAGAGTGTATCCCTAAAAAACTTGTACATTGGCCTTTCATGTATGACTGAGGTCTTACTCACTCACCCAAAGCACATAGCAAGAGACTGATTCTTGTGGGTTGTGTTGCTCAGTAACACACCAGTCATATACTTGAGTTTATTCATATATATAATTACAAATTACATAGAAAAATAAATATGCTAATGTAAACCTTACCTCATCAATCAAAACCACCAAGAAAAAAAATACAAATGCCATGAATTTCAAAGGATTGTCTACACAAACTCATATAATTCATGTTCTATGAATCCTATTATGAAAGATAAGAAATAAAATTAGTCAATTTAACCCATTGTTCATACTCAAATATCAAATTAATAGAAACACATAACACATTAAATGATTTTAATATCTACAAGTATATATTATATTCACAATATGTTATCCATTATCAGTCACCTTACACGATTCTACATAGGTGTATTTATACATTTTTTTCCCTGACCAAGTAGTTACATAATAAATGATAACATGGGTGATTGGCCAAAAAAATCTTACTAGACTGAGAGTCATGGAAGTATTTAAATTATTCTCTCTTAAGGATCCAGGCCTTTACACCCCCTATATTCTTGTTCGATGCTAGATCTTTGCTACCAAATGTCCTCCTTCTTAAGGGTTGGTGTGAAACTCGAGATGGTTAAAGTCTAGATGGTCCTTGAAAATTACTCCTCAATCTTCTCTCACTTCCAATGTGCTCCTAAATTATTTAAATATTGTACTAAGTCCTATGCTCTCAGGTTTTTTGTAATTATGTTCCATCTTTGGTTAGGTCTTCTCACACTGATAACTTTTATGCCCTTGTCTTCTTGCAGCTCACTGGTTTTATGCCATGATATTTTTACACCATCCAAGTTTCATGCCATGCTCTTATTATGCCATGTTCCTCTCACATAATGCCAATTTCATGCCAAAAATAAAAAATAGTTAGTCAAAATTTAGGGGTCCAACATCACCCCACACTATGTTTTTAGTCCATTTCAGACTAAGTCTCAATTTCAGCCTCAACCAAAAACTCAAGCCCAATTTATTCAATCTACTTCATGACACTATCTTAATGTGATAAAGTCTCAAGTAGCTTGGATGTTATTTATTATATTACCAATTTTAACTTCTTCATCTCCTTAAGTTGGTTAGGACATTCATTGGCCTTATTAACTAATTGGTTGAAGGATGCACTAGCATCCTTTTGAACCTCTTCAAGTGTAGTGACTATTAACCAAACTTGAATTTTTAGTCAAATTGGGGAACCTATAGATAAAACCTTAAATTTATAGGTATACAGGGGTTGTAATATCAGTGTTATTAGGTGTATTACATGTTAATTAATCTCAAATGATGTTATATTGGCCTTGGTCAATTAGTTTTTATGTCCATTAATCATTTATAGTCATTTGAGGGGTCAAAAAGGTACATTTAATGCATGTGTCCCTATAATTCTTAATTAAATGAGAAAACTAAAATATGGTAAGTTATGCAGAAGAATGGGCAGCTTTCTTGAGTAAAGAGAAGAAAATGTTACTTATACAACATCTTTGGGAAGTGTGCCACTTGTAAAAGGTTGAAATGTGACTCTTAAGCTTCCCCATGATCATTCCCATGATTTTTTTGATCTATAAGTTCCATTTTTATGCCAAAACCATTCTACACCTTTCTTGGTTTTCTAGACACATAGAAGTGACTTGTAGGTTTATCCTTGGTACGATCAACACAAGGGGTTTCAATAAAAATGATCTTAAGGTTAGATTATAAAATTAGTCATATTAAATTTTATGTTTTGTTGATGAGGAATGGTGTTATGAGCTTTATGAACCATTCCTAAGAAGTTGACCTTTCAAATCTACCTGCTAATCTATGTAGCTTGTGGGTTTTGCCTTGGTTTGGAGAATTCTATATGAACTAGTTACTAAGTTTTATGCCAAATTATTTTGACTTCCCCCTATAATTTTTTCAATTCTTATTTTAAAGTTTCAAGTTGTTTTGAGGAGCCAATCACCTCAATTTTATAGACTGGTCTCATTCCATGTTATTAGTAGTTTTTCACCATGTTTTGTATCCTCATGATTGTTCATGGTTTTTTTGAGTTCTAATAGGTCATTTATCATGTTTTAAATGTGATATTATTCCTCTCCACCTTTTAAAATTCATTATTCAAGGTAGTTTTCATGGTTTGCAGTCATAAAATGCACATACTCATAGTTTGTCTGCCATAGCTCAATGTGTACTTGAAAGTGCAATAAAAGAAGATTCCAATGTTATAAGGGAGGTTTGAAAATTTTTTTTGAGCCTTGATAAATTTTTAGGTCTCCATTTTAACACATTGAGGATAAACCAAATTTTGAAGGCATAATTTTGGTACATTTTTCTAACCTATGCTCATTATTTGTATGCAATCCAATAGTGCACCTGCAACATCTCAGGATGACATTATGCTATGGATGAAGAGTCTAGAAGTTTCTCAAATATTTTGATATTGTTAGGAGTCCATGGGAACATTTTTTTAAAGGTTTTATTTAATCACCAACATGTCTTCTACACACTTTTCAAAGTTTGAATTCACTACCTACATTTGCAAATAGTCACCTATAGGTGGTCTAAACATGGGACTCAGGTATTCAATAGGGTTTTAAGGAATGAAGTGAAACTCTTCTGGGAGCTATAACATGCCAAAAGTATCATATCATACATGCCAAGACGACTAAAAGTGATAAACAATTTGAAAACCTTTTCAAGAGAAATCACTACAAGTTCAAGGATCAAATCCCTAAATGGGCAAAATAGAGTCCCTTGGGTTTTTTTCTAATATCTTATCGTATGTTTTCAAAGTTTTCCAATGCTCCTAAATGACCTAACCTTGTATTATCATCATGGGATAAAGTATTTATATATTTTGGATAGTAGTTAAGAGATGGAAGGTAGTTCTTAGAAGGCCTAAATTTGCCTGTAGAGCCACTAAAACCAAACAGTAGTGTCTATAGACTTTGGATTCATGAGTAACTTAACACTAAAGGAACAAACAAAATATGTTTCATGCTTTGAATGTCCATTTGAAGGGAAAATCACATCATGAACATAAGTATCATCAAGTAAAGAGGTCATATTTCCTTTTTGTCTCCCATTGGCATCTATAGGTTCCCTATTCCTCACACCATATGCACATACAGGACCCCATATTCAACTATAGTTGACTATGAGGGGGGGGGGAGTGGGGAGGGAAGGTGTCAGAGAACAAACATGCTAGTTGCTTGAGATTTATAAGGAATGAAGATGAAAGAAATGACCTAAACAATATCAAATGGATCCTGGATTTATAAGGAGGTAATGATCATTGTATTTGAAATCAAACCATGTACGTATACCTTCAGGTGCCTTTTCCAAAGCAAAACATAGTCTAAGATGGATAATTGTAATATGAAAATAAGAAAGTTTAGTGATTATAAGTATGGTAAGTGAATAAGGGTGAGATTAAGGGATAAAATAAATATTAAATTGAATTGGTGAATTCAAATAGGACTCTAATCACTACATTTAGGACATGAACACATGTATACACCTACAGCTGTGATGCATAGTCAAATAATTATGCATACAATCTAGGATGAACAGGAACAAGTTGGAGACATGTGAGAGTTTGAATGGATTAAATAAGGTCATGGAACACTTTCATAATTTTTACATCACCCTCATAAAATAATCATGATGTTTTTCAAGTAGAGGAATGGTTCCTAAGTAAGCAAACATAGTCAGTCCAGTGACACTCAATCCTGACTAGATAGTTGCATGGGTAAGTAAAGTGGAAGGTTGAAGTGAGGAATTGATGATATTACACCTCCATAAGGAATATTAAATCCTTTATAGGCCTTTATAATAGGTAAATAATTATAATATATGTTCATATGATGTATGACTCAGTCTAACATGCTAACCATGTGCATACAATATGCTTTTGAAGGAGTCTATTTTGTTTTGTGTAGGTTTGAAAGGTAAAATGGATATACCAGATGCTAAATTTTCGTGTAGATGATAATTTTCACCTATATAAGCCTATAAAATATTCAAATATCTTTATAAAATATGGGAAGTACCCCCTATTTTATCTCAGACAAGGGGTACTTCCCCTCATGCATAAAATTGGTAGATTTTGAGATTGGGGGAAATGAGTAAACCAGAGGTTAAGGAGATCCTTAAAGGAGGTTTTTGAAGCTATATAAAAACTAAATAAATCATGATATATTATCAAGGAGATAAAAAATCAAATAGGGTGGTATAGACACCAAGAGTTATAGTTAAGCCTACTAGGCATGAGCAGGCCTAAAGGTCCAAATGAGAAAGCATTGTCATTTCCATCTTGAAGTGAGAATTATATATCATTGTAAAATGTGTATGGGATGGTTATAGAATTTTTTGAGCTATTTATGGATAGGTAAAACCATTAGAGGTTATTTTGAGCTTTGTGGTACAGTTAAGCTTATTGGGCATGTTAAAGTCTAGATTCCAAATGAGAAACCAGTCACACTCTTAGAATTAGATATGAGTTATAACATATTGAAGCATATTATTGGGGTCTCAAAATAGGTTTTAAATCCTTTACCTTGTAGGAGAAACATAAAAGAGCCACTTTTGACTAGAAAACTCACTTAAACTTGTGCAAGATGAGGAAAAGAGCTCAATCGGTCAAGTTGTGATGCTCATATCTTCTTGGAGGTTTTTCAAAAGTGAAAAGGGAGTTTATAGATGTCATCAAGGATCTTTAAATCCATTTTTTTGATTTTTTTTTCAAGTTGGATGTCTAGTTTTTATGAATGAAGCCTAAGAAGTCAGACAAGCCTAAAACCCTTGTTAAATCCTTACAGAGACCCAATTGGGAAAATAGAGTTGGAGATGAAATATAATGGAATATTTTGAATATAATATCTATTTTAACTTGTATAATAGTCTTTAAATAAACTCCACAAGTAAATTAGTTGTATGAACTTGTATGGATGGGGGGGAATAGGATTTTTTCACTATTTTATGTGTTTTGTAGATTGTAAGAGGTTTCAATAGATGAAAATAACATGGATAGAAATATTAAGATCTAAAATAACTAAAAATATCACTCTAATACCTTGAAAAAACTCCCAAGTGTTCAAACCAAGTGCTTCAACTCAGCCAGTCAAAACTAGCCTAATGGACAAGCTAGGGAGAAGTGGGAAAACTTCAAGTGGATGGATTTTTAAGGTGTACCTGATGCTTATAATGCCATGGAGGGACTTAAACATGTAATTTACTACCTTTTATGAATTTTCATGAGCAACTGATCTCTTTTTGGAAGTGAAGTGTGTAAGGTGCATGAAAAGAGAGTTTTCTATATAGCAGATGATGATTGCTCTTTTTCAGGGGATTCTAGATCACCAAGCATACAACCAATGCATGGATATGAATTTATTATGTCCTTAAACTTAATTCAAATCATTTTAATTACTATTAATCAGTTATAATGTATTAAAATAGGGCTAATCATGCAGACAATTTTTTTGAGCCAAAATGGGGAGTTTTTTGCCACTTTTCATGAGGTTTGTGAATTGGATTTAAATTTGTACCTTCAGACCTTGCATGGTTCATCCTATACCATCTAAAATTTTAAAATTAACTCCTTTTATCAACTTTACAAGTGTCCTTATGACCCTTATACTTCTCTCTTCTTTTCTCTCTCATAATTTCTATAAGAACTAGCCATTTTGGCATTATATGGATGCTCCACCTGAGTATGGTGAAGCCCTGATCAAATTTATACCTTTTTATAAATAATAAAATTTATTTTTAACTCCTCTATGAATTTTATTAGTGTGATCAATTGGATGATGAATCTTTCTTAGTGAAAACTATGGATTCCTTAGCATGTTGTTCCATTCTTTCACCTATTTGTAGCCTCTTCTTGTAGGGCATGTGAAGTGTTTCAAGAGATGTTCATGGTTTCAATGAGTTATTATATTATTTATTTCCCTCATAGGCCTCTTTTCTAGTCCTCCTAGCTATGCACATTCATCCATAACCTCACGATGTAGCATTGATGTGAGAAGATGAAGATTGGAGAAGTGTATTTTTAGTTTTTCCTTTGATTTCAAGTGTAATATGCATATGGTTGGATTTCATCATGTTATTTTTTGTATCACCTCCCTTAGATTATTTTCCTTTCAATTATCTCTCTCCCTTTTCACTCCCCAAGTTTAGTAGTAGTTGCAATCCAAAGTAGCACATCAAGGGAGCTAGCCCTATCTAGAGATTCACCTCATTCCTTAGGCTACTCACAAGCCTAAAGGTGATTCCATTGTGACACTTGGATGTGGAGATATTTTCATCTTCTCAAAGGGTGAAAATCCAAGTGACAATAGTGACCTCAATTACAATCCTTAAAGAGTTGTAAAATTGGCATTAACTTACTACCAATGCATGTTTATTATTTCATCCATAGATTCAATATATTTAAATGCCTTTGCATGCTCAGTGTGATCCTTTATTATGAGTGAAAAATCTACTAAATAATACCTTTGAGAATCCTCTGTGTTGAGCTGAGCCTCCAAAATTTTATTAGGCAACACTAGTTTTTAAAAATCCCATCCAAGATGGGGATCAATTCCCCAAATCTTTTAAGGGTGTGTTTACAGACTTCCATGGCCTTGGTAAATTGCTCAACCTCCAATAATGATTCATTTCTTATCATGATTTATCCTTTACAAAATTTAAATATGATATATATTAGGTTCTCTCCATAGCTTCTTCATCTAGTGGCACTCCGTCTACTAATGTCCTTTCTTTGCCCAAAATAGATTTACACAAATTTAAAGTTTTTACTGTGGCCTCTATGGGTTACTTCATTTATTTCTTTAGCATGGTGACTTATTTTTCAAGTGCCTTCTAAGTGGAAAATTCTTTCTCATACATTACCACTACTTGGCCATGTTTCTTCTCGACATTGCACACATCAAAATCTAAAAGTATATTTTGGTGTATGACTTCAAAATCCATTTTCAAAAATGTGATAGTAGCTTACAAAGGGGATATATTCTGGAGATCAACCCATAGTGGATTTGGCAATGTTGGTGCTTGAGAATATAACATGAGGCTATCTAAAGGGATATCAAAATGATGCTCTTCATTATACATGTCTAAAAGGAAGGACACTCATCATCTTGTATCTATGGTTACATCCTAAGGAAGGAAATGCAACCATAAATAGAGCATCTTATTCAAAATGCTTGTTTGATTTGAGCATACAAATTAGTGAATTCATTAATCAAATGTGGTTGTACTTCAAAAATGGTAGGATCCTTTTATTTGTTGGGGTTGTGCTCAAGGATTTTGACCTCCATATCTATCACCAAAGAAGTGTTATCGATGTCCATTCCACTTACTTTTTGAGTATCAAAACCATCTCCCTCTTCTTCAAATAGAACCCCAATGTCCAATTGAATGTCATAAAATGTGGTCTCCTCCTCTCATGTCGAAGAGGGTGTATTTTCAAAGTCAGATTCCTCTATATCTTCCTTATGGTCTTTAGGTTCTTCCTGCACTAGTTTTGTAGGGGGTAATGATGTCAACCCCTCAGGCTCTTTCTCTAATGTATTTTATTAGACAACCCCTAATGGTGAAACCCTTGGTGGTGATGCCCTTGGTGGATAATTTTTTAGAGATGAATTAGTAGGTAGAGAGGTTCATGGGGGTGAAACTCTAGGTGGAGGAGCCCATGGGGGTGAAGCTTTTGGTGGAGGAGCCCATGAAGGTGAAACTCTTGGTGGAGAAGCCTGTGGAGGTTAAGTTTTTAATGGTATTGCCTACGTATTCCTCTACCATTTTGTAGGATTTGATCATGAACTTATGCTTGCATCATGCCCATCCCACTTCTTCTTCACAAGATGTGGTATATATGGAAGTTTTTCCCTTTCATGCTTCACACCTTTTGAATATTTCTTCTTGGGTTGTCACATGTAAAATAGATTATGTACTTATTCTCTAACCATGGTCTTCTTGACATTGATGTCAGTCTAATCAATCTCCTACTTCTCTCTGTAAGCCTTTTTATCAGGATAGACATGCATCTTTTGAAGAGTGAGAATCTCCAAGTCAATTTGGTCTGCTTTTAGGATAAGAGACTGTGCATCAAAAATGTGATTCAATGAATCAATGAAGTACCATGTCATAAAGGCATAGGGAAACTTCAACCAAGCTAAAAGTTCTCCATAAGTGACCATCTTAATTTTCACCAAAGATAAATGTTACTTTATAGAAAACAAGGATTGCTCACCAACATAGACAGACAAGTCTTTAGGAATGTGCCATTCATTCCCAAAGGCCTCCTTTATACCATCATACCATGACTTCATTTTATTCTTGTATGTATGGGTGATATGATCGGGTCATATGAATTCTTTTTAGTGCTTAACAAGGGACTTGTGTTCGAGTGGGTATGCCCCATTTAGTTCACCCGAGATGTAGTATGGTACACTAATATCATCAAATACCATTAACAATAAAAATACCCCCATAGAAACCTATGGCTTGGTATCTAATGGGTCTTCTTGGCATAATCTATGATCTTATGGGAAAAATACATTACCTAATTATATTTCAAGCCCTCAGTCACTTGGTGATAAATGTAGAGGTGAGCCATATCCACCTCTTTCCAATGATCGATGCCATCGATATTGGTCATGATAATGCCTATGGCTACCCAAAGGGTAGGATATTACAATTTTTTGATGTGCATGGCATGGCCCTATTTTTGGTATATGAGCATCATTTTTATTTTCTCTATTTCCTCCTAGTCTTCCAAGTCAAACTTCATGTCCATGTCAGAGCATTGTAGTCCTGATACCTTACTTATTCTCTCAAGTGTAATCTTCATGTTGTGCCCATCAAATTATAGGTAGTCCTCATGGATGCACGAGAGTATAAACTTAACTATTTCCATAGGTTTTCCAAACTATGGAAGTTTGAACAACTAAAATACTCCTGCAAAGTCTAAGACATTGAAAATTTTAAGGTCATACACAAATTAATTTTTGGTGTTCTCTATCTCAACCCAATAGTCATTTTGTAGCTCAACCTCATTCCCTAGTTGATAGTGGTTGTAATCAAATATAGTACAAGAGGGTACTTTTGATACCCAATTTTCTACATGCAACATCATATTTGGGTACTACATCTCTTCTATCATCAATGGAGGGGGTGGAAGTGATTGTGCCTTCTTCGCTTGGTGCTCCATCCTAGATTCTTTGCCTTCTATGCATTGTGCTTGTTCTTTAGGTGTTTCTTATCTAATTAGTATTGCTTTCCCCTAAGTGGTACTTCTTCTTGTATGGTTGGCAATGGATCACTTCTGAAGGCCTTTTTCTTAGGCCACATCACCCTTTATGGAGCTTGAAGGTTGAGGCATGGTCATCTAACATTCCTAAAGGAATACATGTTTGCAATGTAGATGACTCATATTTTCTTGCTTCATCACCCTTTAATGGTAGACATATACCTATGAAACTTGCAACTAATAGCTCTCTATCATAAGTCATGTTTTAGGGTTGGTTTCATCCTTGATTACTTAGTTAATGTCCTTTTCAATATCTACCCATAGGATTTTGATGCTCTGAACTTGCACTTGCTCTAGAATCATTTAGACTTAGTTCACTCTTTGGATCTATATAACTCAAATGAAATCAAAGGTAAAAGTTAAATTGAGCTCTCAAGTCCTTTTATAGGTTTGAGGGGGTAATTTTCATTTACTAAACCCCTTCTTTTCAACCATCACTTCTCATAATTAATGCATTTGTAATGACCACCATTCTTTGGCTGTCGCTTCTCACCATAAATACATTTAATGGTATTGTATTGTCACATTGTTGGTACACTTATCACAACTACTACTCTTTTCAAATTAATGACATGTCTTATCACATGCTTTTCTTTAGAGTGGAAGACAACCATTTAATTTTTTAAATATTCAAACTATTTGACAAGAATATCTTATCCTAAGGTTGTTTAACTTGTGTGCTTTAAGTTGCACATGCATATTTAACATGAATACATGTACTACCTCTTACCCCACACTAAAATTGTGTTGTGGTCCTCCACAAAATTACAAGTACAAAAATAAACAAACCTTTTATAAAAGAAACATTACATGCAACTAAGGCAACACTTTTGAAAACAAGAAATCCTAAACTAATGGCATAAGCCTTATTGTTAGAAAAACTATACTATTAAGTAGAATGATCATAGTTGTCTACCATTGTAATATCTAGGAAGAAATTGGCCATTAGATAAATGGCAAGAACCAGTAGGTCAAATGCTATGAATGAAAAAAGGACCATCCCAGTGAATACAAAGTTTTCTAAAATGGCATGCAAACTTGGATTCATATAGCAAGACTTTCATTCTAGGGGTAAATGTCTTATGCTTGATATGTCAATCATGCCATGCCTTTTTTTTTCATTTCTCCACATCTTAACTCCAATGAGAAAGTAAATGGGCTTAATCCAACTTCAAAAAAGCATCCGAACATGTTTTTAATGATGATTCCTCATCCAATTATCCAATGCACACAATATGAAGAGATGGTACCAAAAATTCAACTAGTAGAACTACTTCTATGCCATACACTAATTGAATGGTTTGTTCATGTTTAGGTGCTTATAATTTATTCAATAATCCTAAAGTACTGAAGACACTCTATCATCCCAGTCAGTTCAGTGATTGGCCTGGGGATGATACGGTGTTGTTTTGTGATGGATAATCATGAACTTTGCAAGTTTGACATGGATAGTTTCATTGAGGAAATGTGTACCAAAATCACTAGTAAAACTTAATGGTCAATCAAAATGGGTTATGATATGTTCCCATATGAAGTGTGTAATAATAGCATTAGTACAATCCCTTATTGGCATGACCTCAGCCCATCATGTGAGATAATGAGTTACTATAATGATATAATGGGAACCTGTACATTATCTATCTAGATTGATGGGGTCAAAAAAATCAATGGCCCACTTATCAAATGGTTCTTGAGATCGAATATCACGTAATAGCATGGCATCTTGATGATTTGGTTTTTTGATGCACTGACAAATATTGCATTTCCTAACATGCATTTTGACATCTTGAAAAAGGGTAGGCCACCATAATCCAACCATTAGTACCTTGCACACAGTAGCCTCCCTAGCATAATGTCTAGCTGTAATGCCTGCATGAACTTTTTGGAATACTTTAGAGCACTCATATTTTATGACACAATATCGAATAACTTCATCTCAACCAAGCTTATAGAGGTCCCTTCCAATGAGCTGAAAAGGTGTGGTGCAGAATACAAGTTTTCTCTTAACCTATGGAGTTATATAATTAGGTGCTAAACTAATAGTTAAGAAAGATGCAATAACTTATAATTCCTCAGGAACATGAAAAACACAAAATAGTTGTACATTAGGTAGGTCATCTTTAATAGCGCATAGTGGTTATCTAGAATCAATTCAATAAATATGGTCAAGACCACAATTAGTTTTTTTTTGTTTGACCATGATAGAGAATTGAATTTTTGAAACACTATACTATCTAGTGGTAAATGCAGCCATGCAACACATGTTTATTTACTAGATACTTTAAAGCTTTGTCATCTATATAGAATACAAAATGAGTGGCTAAAATTTATTTTCAAAATTTTTGTAGAGCATAAACCATTGAAAGTACTTCGCTCTTCATGGTGGTGTAATTCCTCTTAGCTGGAGTAAGTTTTCTACTAGGAAAATATATAGGGTGATCAAGGTGACCTTCATCTAGTTGTGAAAGGATTGAACCAATGGCCATTTTAGAGGCATCAACATGTACATGGAATGGTTTTGTCCAATCAGATATATACAAAATTTGAGAAATAAATAGTTTATATTTTAAGACCTCAAAGGCTTCTTGGCAAGATCAGGTTCAGATGTGATCCAGGCAACAATTCAGGCGACAATTTAGGTGATGGGTCTACCCCACTTGATGACGGAACTTTTGGGAGCCATAACTTTTGCAATGTAGCTTCAATTTACTCACCATTTAAACTGTTGGGAAGCTAAGAATGAGGAGAACATGGTGAGATGTCATTGATCTTTGATCAATGAATTTTGATCCCCAAAAATCTAATGGAAGTGCCCCAAATTTAAATTTTAGTAGTGTAGTCTAAAAATAGTAAGTTTCTAAAAATAATAATTCCTCAAATTTTGTATTGTTGTAAATCATGGAAGTTGAACGACTTAATCTCCCTTAATATTGGTGACATTACAGATCCTCCTCATAACTTAAAAATATGTATAAACTAATATGTAACCTGAAATGGAATCAGACATCTCTTCTCAGAGATAGGCATATGTTTGGGTCTACAAATTTGATCAATAAAACATCTCTTTTCAAAGATAGCATTATTTGAATTGTGTTGTTCTTGTTTCTTGAGTTATCTTTCAACCAAAGCTTTTGATTTTTGGATCAAGATGAAGTGTCATTATGTTTTAAGAGTTTTTCCAAAGGCACAACAATCTTTGCATATCCTCGGATGAATTTTTGATAATACCCGATATGTTCTAAAAAGGCATAAACTTCACATTGAGACTTTGGCATTGGGAAGAAAAGAATGGAAGCTACCTTTGTTGGGTCTACCAATAGTCCATCCTTGTAGGTAATATGACCTAGAAGAACACTGAAAGGTGTAGTAAAAAGACACTTGTTTAAATTTAGTGATATTTGTAGTACTTGATAATGCTCAAGCATGAGCCCTAGATTAGAACAATAATATTTTAATAAGCCATAGACTATCCACTCATCTAAGTAAACTTGAAGTAATTTATGGATGAATTCTTTAAAGGCCTCAATAGCTATATGATAAAATACAACAGGTGTATTCTTCAATCCAAAAGCCATGATGGTATATGCAAAGGATCCCTATTTGGTGGAAAACATAGTCTTAGGTTGATCCTCCTCAACAATATAGACCTGATGGTACCCAGAGAATCCATCTGTGAAAGTATAAATTTCCTACCCAAAAATGCCTTCAAGAATTTCTTCTATGAATGGCATTGGGAAGGTATCATTAATGCAAGATATGTTAAGTATTCAATAATCAATGCAAATCGTAGTGCATCCATCTTTTTTATACTTATGACCATGAAAATGACCCATTTAGATTCATCAATTGGGGTGATCAATCTGATGTGAAGCATACTTTCAATTTCTTCCTTCACGTGCATATGTAAATTTGGATTCATCTTATATGGACTTTTCTTGACTGGTCGAGCATTGTCAACTAATTTGATATGCATTTTGAATAGAGATGGATGGACACCTATCATCTCACTATAACTTCTTGGAAAGGCATTTTCGTATTCTTTTAACAATTTGAATATTTTTGAGACCTCTATGTCAATTGAGTAGTTACCTATAGTAGCTATTTTTTATTCTTCCTCTATGCAGATGTTGCACTAGATAGTTTAAAGAGGTTCTGAGTAAGGGTAGTCTACATCGAGACCAATATCATGAATATTTCATGTGCCATAATCTATAGGGACATCCAAATGGTTTTCCAATGGGTCAGGTGGGTTAAACCCTTCAATTTCATCTACCTAAAATACTAGTTTTTACTTCCTTAGGTGTATCTCTTCATGACATTCCTAATCAAAGATAGGGTCTGACATGGGAATAGATTGTTCAAATGGATCATTAAAGAGAACTTAACCTTCTTTATGGATATAACTTAACCTTATTTATGGTTATCATTTATATATCTCAGGTGATTTTCAATGGGACTAGGATCACCAACTACTACTTTGTGCATGGCTTAGAAAGTGAGGCACAAATCCATTCTTGGAGATGAATAAGATAACATCGATTTCATGTTCTCTTTTAATAGATGCCAAAAATGGGTACCCATATTTTTTTTTCATGAGCATACCATGCTCTAACACAAGTTCATAAAGTTTCATAAAAAGCATGTACCCATAGGTACTCTAGTAAGAAAGACTCTTTAGCCTTCCACATGGATTCATAAGCTTCTATGGGTGATTCTAGTGCTCGTACTCCACTATAGTTGATTTTACCCGACTCGGTTATCATGATGAAATTGGTGATGCAAAGTAGAGCATACTTCATCCTAATGGAGGAGTCACTCATGATGGGTGTACTACCACCTTGTGTCTATGCCATCAAAAAGGTGAACCAATGATCACATATGATCATTATCAGAGTTATATAAGTCTTTAAGGTATTGGATGAAGTCATGAACTTTCATTTATTCATGAAACTAAGGATATTCATCAATTTTTCATAATGTTGTATTCATAACTGGTCCTCTCATGATTTATTTGGTAACAAGGCAAACAAATCTATGGCATTTATGATACTAACATAGAAAATTTGCATAACTATCGATGGCACTGCATACTCTTCTAATGAGATCATAATCACTGTGGGCCCAACAATTACAATCATTACTTATAGTATCATAAATAGATTGAGTGTTTTTCAATTAGAAGATGCCATCAGGAGTAGGATCATGATCCTTACCATCTTTGGTTGTGACATAAATGTGGTTAACATCTTATTCTACATTAACAGGTTCTATATATGGGGTCCCATGTGTTTGATACAATATAATAGCAATGAGTTGATCAGTATTATTAAAATTGATGTAAAGCTTAAATCTATGGTGTTTGCATATCACCAAGGTCACCCCAATAGATCTAAAAAATTATCTACTTCAGCTAACTCAAGAACTTCAAAATTAGCTTTGAAATGTAATCCATGAATATCGATCATTGTATTCTTAAGGATGTTAATTAGTAGAGCATGAGTTTTATTATCCATAAACAATATGTGTGGTGATGGTTTTAATGCTAGACTAGCCATTTTGCACCACACATCCTTTGTAAGGACATTAACATGAGCACCATTGTCAACCAAGATATCCTAAATCACCCAACCATTGATGGCAACATTCACCAATATTTCCTTGTCCTCTTGAAGGCTAGGAGGAACAGGAGTATCTTATCACCAAGCATGATTCAATTGATGATCCTCAATTGAGGTTGAATGTCAGTTGGTATTTTCACCTAATTTTTAAACCAATTACTTAGTTGTGAGATAATGTCTTCATCATACATACGCTTGCAAAGCTCTTAAAAATAATCTTGTGCTATGTTTTGAGGTTTTGTGGCCTTTTGCATATCAACACATTATGTTGCTTCTTGGTCCTTAAGAGACTAAATTTCTCCTTGTTATTCCCTTACCAATGTCATAGTATCCTAGAGTACATTCTTTTGTTGTTGGGCATCAGGGTACTTCCTTGCACAAGGCTCTTCACATTGTATTTTCTCAATAGGAGTAGATGTAGATTGAGATTGTCCACCATTATGCATAGTGGTATTCACCTATTGGGTTATCAAGGTGTTAGAGCATGACCACCAATGAGTTTTCTCAATGAAAATTATACCTGTACCTTTTTCATTTCTTTCCTTAGTGATGATCATGTATAAGTCAAGACATTCTTCTAATCGATGCTTCTTTTTACAAAAATCACATGTTGGATAAACTGGATAATCCCGTTAATAGTGATCTGGTAATCCACACTTATAACACATTCTTGGTGTGAAACAACCACCTTCTCATCCCCATCCTTAGCCTCATCCATGATATCCATCATTATCTTGATTATTGAAAACAGAGGTTTGGTGGGTATCGTGCACACGTGCCTCATGTATATCACTAATTAGTCGATAATCATTTGTATCATGGGTATAGGCATCACATATTTTGTAATATTTAGACACCTTAAAATGTGTAGCCTTTTGTAGGAGAGGATAAAAGTGTACATCATGTTCTTCAGGACAAATTTCACATGACTACTTTAGTACAGTGCAGATGCTTTTGTGTGGGTAATTACTTTGATTATGACCTTAAACTTGTATTCAGTACACCAAAGACCACTATGATTATCATACACATTGTTTGTAGTCAATTTTTCTAGTTTCAATGCCATTGAATCTATTTGGGCTTACATGAAAGGATTGATTCTAATGTCAATACTACCAACAACTTCAACACAGAAGGAAACTTCCATGGCTTAGCATGGGCTAGTAAAGGTCTTCTAAGATAGTGTTCATCTAAAGGGAAGCAATAAACCTTCCACAAACCATTCAACATGTTGAGCATCTTTAATTTCAAATGAAATTTTTGACAAGAGTGTTTTGAATTGTGCATCATACTTCCATACTCTTTCAGTGAGTTCTTGCTTTATATCTTTCATCATGATAATACTTTGTTGCTCAAATTTAGGAATGTCAAATTCCTTAAAGAATGTAGTTTTGAGTCAATCATAGTCAATTACTATTTGTTGAGGGTCAAACTTCCTATACTACTTATGTTCTCTTTCTAGAAGTGTGGTCACAAATTATGTGGCCTTTCATTTAGAAGAAGTTATACCTCACACCCTCCAAATGAGTTCACACTTATAGACATGCTCTATAACATTCTCCATGCCCTGATATTTAAGTAGATAAAGCATCATTTCATAATATAATATTGGCAGTTGAGTGCTTGCATCTATGGTTGTTGAGAACCCCTATATCTTTTTACTTGAGGGGGAAGATCACTACTTCCTCCTATACCACCTCCTAGTCTGCCTCCAGTAATAACACCCATGATGTGGGGTGTGGTATTTGGTTGATTAATAATATTTGGGCCTGTACTCTGTTCACTATGAATGTCAGGTCCACCAGGTACCTCAAGTTAGGCCATGGAATTCCCTTAAAAAGGAAGATAGAGTGTTAATTTAGTAAGAGTTAAAACCAGCGTTGCTACAATTTTCCTTATAGGATCAATTTCTGACTCTACACTATTTATATCCCAATTATGTATAAGTCATTCATCTAATGCAAAATCACAAGCGTGCACTATGGTTGGGGAACTTGGGTGGTTTAAATGTGTTTCTTCAGTCTCCTCTATCTAGCTAGTTTCTCCTTCATATGATAAAATTGATATTATGCATGGTTTAAAAGTGATTGAGTCCCCCTTGTGCCTTTTCACTTCCTAACATACCCTATAAACATTGCCTAAGTTCTCTCATTTCCTTCCTACACCACTTCCACCTATGATCCTCTACTGAGCTTCATCATATTTTTGCTTTCATAATGCCTGTCAACTAGATACCATTCTAAACCTAGATTCTTCACCAACACCTCTATATTCTCCTTCCAATTGTGTGGCTTATGCAAAGATGGTTTTATCTCTCCATTGGTAGAGCTTCAAGTCCACAATCAATGAACAAATTCTTGACTTCTAGTGGGAAATGTATAACAACCAACCATATGGTTCTCTAAGAAACTAGAACTTGGCTTCTTTAGGGCAAGAGTGAGTGGTTACTACATACTCCAAAATGTAGCTATTCAACACTCCTCTCCACCAGATATTAACAGTATGTGTCCATGGTGTTCCTAGTCATGCCAAAGTCCTCTGATATTCTAATGTCCAAGCTTGTCTTCTCCCAAAATTTCATGATCGACCTTGAGCATAAGTAGAGATCCAAGCATGAAAATGAATAGGGACTTCAACAAAGCTTTCATATAATGCACTATAGATATGTTGTTCCACTCATTCACATGCAATTTTTTTTTTCAAGATAAGGAAGTGTAAAATTATCCTTGACCTTGATAATCTATTATTCAATACTTTTAAGGGTTATACATTTAGCCATCTTCTATTATTGTGCAGCAAGTGCTATGGATCCCTACAATGGAACCAAAATGTTAGGTTTTTATTCTCTTAATCGTGTTTTATTTAGATGCTAGAGTGTATCCCTAACAAGCTTGCACACTAGCCTTTCATGCAAGACTAAGGTCTTACATGCTCACCAGAAGCACACAAAAAAATATTGGTTCTCATGAATTATATTGCTCAATAACACAAAAGTTATATACTTGAGTTTATTCATACATCTGATTAGAAATTACACAAAAAAATAAATACACTACTATAGACCTTGACTCATTAATCACAACCACCAAAAACACAAACAAATGCCATGAAGTTCAAAATATTATCTACATAAATTTATATAATGCATGTTCTATGAATCCCATTATGAAAGATAAGCAAACATAATTAGTCAATTTAACCCACTTTTCATACTCAAATATCAAATTAACAAAAACACATAAAACCTAAACTGATTGTAATATCCACAATTCTATATTATATAGTTATAATATGTTATCCATTATTGGCCACCTTACATGATTCCACATAGAGGTATTTATAATTATTTTTCCCTAACCAAATTGTTATATAATAAATGAAAACATGGGTGTTTATCCAATGAACTCTTAGTAGACTAAGAGTCATGGCAATCTTTCAATTATTCTCTCTTAAGGACCTAGGCCTTTGTGCCCACTATATTCTTATTCGATGCTAGATCCTTACTATCAAATGTCCTCCTCATTGGTTGATATAACAATTGTGATGGTTAAAGTCTAGATGGTCCTTGAGAATCACTTCTTATCCATCTTTCACTTCCCATGCACTCCCCAAGTCTTTCATTGTTATTTTGCGTCCTATGCTCTTGAGTTATTCATAGTTATATTCTATTTTTGACTAGGTCTTCTCACATTGATAACTTTCATGCCCTTAACCTCTCGCACCTCATTAGTTCCATACCACAATATTTTTATGCCATCCTAGTTCCATGCCATGGTCTTCTTGTGCCATGTTCCTCTCATATCATGTCAGTTCTATGCCAAAAAGCCAACATTCATATTGAATCTACTACTACTAATGAATTCTAGACCATATTGGAAAAAATATTTGAGAATTAGGACATAATGAGAGATCATGAGTTAGAGAAAAAGCTCATTAGTTTAAGCCCAGGCGATTTTGATATTGTACAAGACTTCTTCACAAAGTTCAAATCACTTAGGTTATAGTTAAAACTATGTAGCATTGACAAAAAAGACGATCAATTGTTTCTTTCTATCCTTGCTAAGTTGAGATCTGATTGTTTTATCTTTGTTTCGACCTTCCATGCCACCAAGCATGCCCTTAGAGATACATGGACCATGTTGTCCTTGGATGAATTTGTTGCTAACTTGACTCAGGAGTAATACAAATTAATTTAAATGGGTACACTGAAATCATCTAAATTACATGTCTTAATTGTAGAAATCTTTTGCCAGCTAGGAGAAGAAACAAAACAAAGATTCAAATCAAAGAAAAGGTCAGAAATCTAATACTAATTCCAAAGCATCAAAAGAGTCCTCTTCAAATAGGAAACCCAAGAAAGAGTGACTCATATATAGCTACTACAAGAAATTTGGGCATGATGAATCTAAATGTACGAAGAAATAGATAGACCAACTGATTAAGATATTCAAAAAAGACAACATCAATGTCCTTGAGTCTTCCAATCATAGGTCATCAACATATGAGTCTTCTAAGGCCAAAAACATTAAGAAAGGCAAAGATAAGATTTTAAAAAAAAATTGTAGTTGCATCTTAGCCTTTCATATGGGTTATTGATTCTGACAACTAGGAGAAGAAATAGAACAAAGAACCAGAGCAAAGAAAAGGTCAAAAATCTGATACTAAGTCTAAAGCATTAAAAGAGTCTTCTTCAAATGGGAATCCCAATAAGAGAGACTCACATGTGGATACTACAATAAATTTGAGCATGATGAATCCAAATCAATGAACAAGTAGATAAACTAATTGACTAAGATATTCGGCAAGCACAACATCAGTGTCCCTGAGTCTTCCAATCAGAATTCATCAGCACAAGAGTCTTCTAAAGCTAAAGACAATAAGAATGACAAAGATGTAATGCCCAAAATTTTATCTAGATAAAATCCATAAAAGTACTAACATTTTTTTTACTAATAAGACTAAATTATTCACACAACTAGGCTGAGTCCATATATCACTATGTCAAACTAGTTATGCTTTACTACTAAGGTTTCTCTAACCAAACCGATAAATTAATTAAAAATTAAAAACTCAATTTCATAAATGATATACTAAATAATTAATAATCATTATTTCCAAGTACTTCAATATTATTTACAATACTTTAAAAAATATTAATAATAATTATAATAAAATTACCAAACTTCATTTACATATTATTTCTAGAATAATAAAATTACCAAACTTCATTTACGGATTATTTTTAGATAGCTATGAATCTTTTGACCAGAGCAATAACCAATTATAATTCAATGACCACAATTAGCAAATACCAGTAATACGGCCACAATCGGCCAATACCAATACTACCACACAATACCATCACAACTAACCTCCAATACCTCAGAGATCTAAAACTGGGTGGTACATGTGACAACCAACTTGTTTTACCAACACACCCCCATTTCATCAATTCATTTACGGATTATTATTTACTGTTAATAATTAAATATTATTTACCACTAAGAATTAAATAAAACAATCAATTTATTTAATTATTATTGTATATTATTTATTTATTTTATTTGAATTTCAAAATCAAAATACTTTTTCTTAATTGTAAGTGGTCCCACTTGGAAGTGAAGGAATAAATGAGAGCCATAGGATTAAACTAATCTAAATCCTAAAATCTAAGTATTCTTTAGAAAGCCCTAAATTTCCTTATGGCCCAAATAAAATTTATTTCTAAAACCTATTTCTTGTTTCTGCTTTGTTTTTTTTTTCTCATACGTTTGCAGGTTCAAGCTATTGGGGAAACTCAAAATAATCCACTCCAATATGAAAACCAGATGGTTTGCATGTATAAACTCAATGCAAATACATTTTTTAACTTTATTCAAAAAAAAATATATTGCTTTTATTATTTTCTACAATAATTTTAGATTATTTATATATATTTTTTAATTATTAAAATTAAATATTTATATATATGTAAAACTATATATATATATATATATATATATATATATATATATATATATATATATATATATATATATATATATATATAATCTGATATAAAAATAACCAAGAATCATAATTAATCACATATAACATAACGTATTATTATTGTTGTTGTTATTGTTTTTGTTGTTGTTGTTATTATTATTATTATTATTTTATTTATTTTTTATGTATTTGCAGGGCCGACCGACCCTGGCCAACTCAAACTTAAGACCTTCACACTACTAGGGGTAGGGTGGCCGATCGGTCGAGCCCCCTTCCCCCATCCTAGATTGGATGGAAGGGTTGGGTGTTTCGACCAGCTGTCCGACTTCACCTCCCCTCCCAATCCATATTAAATTTTAGTCTTTCTTCTCTTCTTTTTTTTTTAATTATAACAATAAAAAAAAATTATAATTTTTTTCATTTTCATTATTATTATTTATATTTTATATATATATATATATATATATATATATATATATATATATATATATATTTCATACATATATATTAATATATATAAATTTAAATTTATATATATCATTATATTTGTATATATACATTTATTTTAATTTTCTTCATTTTCATAATTATTTAATAAAATAGAGTGAATAATATTCTAATGTATAAATTATTATTTTATATAATGATACAACAAGTGTTTTATTAAAACATTAGAATATAAATGTTAATATTTATTTATTTGTATATTTTTATTTATTTATTTTTATAAATGAAATAGTCTATTGTTTCATAGATTTCTTTATATAAATACACAATAGTATAAAATTGTACTAATTTTTTTTTATTTCACTTGTTAATATAATATGTATGTGTAAATATATATACATATATAGAATCTAAACAACTACAATAATGAATGATTCATTTTCTTATTATGAAAAGTTAATATTTAAATCCAACAAAATGATTGGCAAACTCATAATAATATATGTACACGTAAAATGTATATCAATTGAATTTATTTTGTAAATGATATTCTATATTTAACATAACTATAAATGTATGTACTCTTGAACTTAATAATATTTATATTTATTTTTCAAATAATCTAATATAAAAGAAGAAGCATTCCACAACTAATTATAATTTTCACATATAAGAGAGAGATGTATATGAAATATTTTCATTTAAGTATAATAATGCAATGAATCACACCTCTATCAGAGCATAAATATGAGGGAGAGATAGAGGAAGTTTATCTACTTCTTAATTTACTCATTCTATTTTAACCCAATTGTTAAAAAGATATAATACATATGAATGCTTGCATATGGCTTCCATTCTACCTATCATTCTCAAGATTATCCATATATTATTTTGAATAACATAAGGCATGACTTCATTATCATTCCACTAATCACATGAATATTTTAAGTAAAAAAATGCAATAGATTCAAAAGATACACATACACCAAGATGTAAAAGAAATAGGTTACAAATCCACATAGGCACAAACATTGTCTCCTATAAAAATATCAAAAATTTCACTCTGCAAGAGGCATAATAGGAGAGTTCTTACAACAATATGATGAATATTTATAAGTTAAAATAATCCAAAAAATAAGCAAGGTGTTAATATATCAAGTTCCAAGCTCCAAGTGAAATTCTACACAAAAGTTGAATATTTTCAATCCATTCTTAAAATCTCCAAAATAGATCAAAGGAAGGTGCTTGACCACCCATCTTATAGGCATCATTGCATGAAATTCTCATTGAGTGAGTTCCATGCATAGCCTCCCCCAAGCCCAAGGAAAAGAGTCATGTTATCAACTCCATATTCATAGGTATAAGGGATTTCAAAGATCATAAAAAAAGTGTCAAAATCCACACCAAGAAAGCAAGGGAAACAAAGCAAGAGCATATAAGTCACATGGAAGACACCAAGATTTCATTAGAGAAAGAGAAGATGCTTTTAATTTCTTGTCAGATAATCTCATCAATATGCACAAGGGCATCCATGTCAAATGTAAAAGTGTTTATCAAGCAACAATTTTCCTTCCTATACCTCCTAGTGTAAGGATGCTCCCAATCCCACTACAAATATTTTCACAATAACAAGAAGGAACAACAAGAAAGGAAGAACATGGCAATAATACAAGATGAAAAATTTAAGAACAAAACCTTAAATCAAGGGCATCCAATCCATCTAAAACATTAATACATTTTTCCATAAGGAAAATTTATTCAAAGAAACAAGAGAAGGAAGAGAGAACATTCAAACATAAGAAAAACACAAGTAAAAGACCTACCTCAACCAAATCTCTACTTGAAAATCTTCTCCAAGTTTTTTTTCCTTCACCAAGCTCCAAGCTCTCCTCCATCTAAAATCCTTCCCCCAAAGATAAAAACAAGGTTCTTAAAATAGAGAAGGCAACAAAATCAAGATCCAATAGGAAAATGACACTTGTCCATCCTCATCCCAAGGATGTGACCAACTTTCAAAAAAATCTCTTACAATCTCATAAATGCACTTACACATCTACATAGGTGTTCCTTGCACAAAACATATCAAATACAATTCAATTTTACTAAGTACAAGCTTGCTTCTGAGGATGAAATTATAAGTCATAAATAAAGTCCTTTTTATGACCAAAAAATGGTCAAAAGGCCTTGAAAAAGCCTCCTACCCAATGGTATGGGTATGGGCCTAATATAGACTTGTGAGACAAGCTTTACTTGTCCAAAACTCAATGTAAAAACTGGGTGTAAGGCAAATTTCGAGATTAGACACATGGATTGAGGTTTTGAGTCAATCCAACTCCTAGTCAAGGTTAATTAACCTCATATAGGTTAGCATAAGTTTAAGGTAATTAATTAGGAATTTAAAGCTAAAACACCCTATGAGAGATAATAAAAGTATAAGGGACATAAAATTAATTTGATTAACAATTTAAAATAGAATGATTGGTATAAGGTTATAAGGTTGGGGTGATTTCAGTGGTGCGTATGGTCCATCAAGACATGCATGAGCCCCTTGAAATCTTGTCTTTGATCTCCTATAATCTTCATATTCAATACAACATCAAATACATCCAAGAAAATAAATGATATCTAAATGATAAGTGCACACACACACACAATATAACTGTTAATATAAGAATGTCACAACATCAAATCATAATCTTTGGTTAGTCTAATATAATCAGTTATAATTTAAAATAAATCATCATGTTATTCAATATCAAAATCTAAATAAAACATATATCCACTCAAGGCAATTACACTAAGTAATCATGCATCTAATTTAAGTTTATTGAACTAGCTACTAAGGTACATAGTAATACTCTTATATAGTCCCCTACATATCCATTGAAATAAAAAATATACCAAAACATATAATATGAAATAATAATACAATTAGGATAGCATCAAATATCACACATCAAATTTTATACACATATAAGGGTAACCACACACAATAAATGGATCAAGATGACTAGATATATAGGTTTAATACACGGGGTATTACATTCTCTCCCTATTATAAAAGCATCATCCTCGATACAATGAATCAACATAAGGGGTTGAAGAACTACACACTTCATATGACATACTAAGTTATAATTAATGTAACATAAGTCATCACAGATACAATTGTTATCACATATGTTTTTAATTTCTAGAGGCTCATCAACATATTTTTAATGTCTTTATGCTTGTTTAGTTAATCTCAATAGTTTACCTTATTTAAGTCTTATAATTATCAACATCTTTGATTATAGTGGAATTGCTTTCATGTAATTAAGAAAGTTTTAAGTTAATAATTAGCATTAAACTCCTTAAGGCATAACCCATAGTGTCCAACTGTAATACTGCTATCCAAATCTATCTCAACCAACTAGGATCCAAAGTATTGAAATCACTATCACCCTATGGCCAATTTATCTTGAATAATACTAGGCGTCATCAAGAAAAACTATCCAATACTAACAACCACAATTTGTCATGGATCAATTGATGTCAAGAGTGATGCTGTAAAAACTTCTGAAGGAGTCTGTATATAAGTATCAATTTTGTGTAAGGTCATATAGACCAAGCTATTTCATCCTATGGTGAGTATACAAGATGATGAACAAGTAACAAATAATGATATAATCATATAGAACATTACCAAATAACGTTGAACAATAATATGAACTGCCATCAGAATAGAGTAATAATAATGTTAAAATAACCAAGTAATCATTGTGATCTATAAATAATTTCTTAGACCTCACAATAAATAATGAAGTATAAGCTATGGCCAAATCATGTATTTTATCACACAACCTCCTTAGGCCTCCCAATAAATAATGAAGTATAAGCCATGACCAAATCATATATAAGATCATACAACCTCCTTAGGCCTCCCAATAAATAATGAAGCATAAGCTATGGCTAAATCATGTATAATATCTTACAACCTCCTTAGGCCTCCCAATAAATAATGAAGCATAAGCTATGGCTAAATCATGTATAAAATCATACAACCTCCTTAGGCCTCCCAAAACTAGGATAATAAATTCTTTAGCTAAATCTTGTATAAAACCACCATGTCTGGTGGGTGGGAGGATGGCTCAAGACTTGACCTCGCAAGTTAGCTCATCACACCCTTTAGCTATATTCTAAGCTACTTCTTCTCCCCCTACATGTAACAGGCATAAAAAGTTCATATCATGACACTCATGAAACTAGCATTCAAACATAGAAATAAAACTTCACCAACTTAATCCAATAACAAATCAAATGTCAAATGGCCCTAAAAAAATAGATATCTCAAGAAAACCAAATATACACAATCATCAAAATTATGTGATAAGATGAGATTCAAATGTTTATAAAAAAATAAAATTTCAATCAAAGTAATTTAAAACCATCTGAATATCTATGTAAAAGAAAATTTAGATTCAAAAGAACAAAAGTGCTAGTTTCAAAAAATATATATAAAATAATAAGCAACTTAAAATAAAATAGGGCATAACAATCTCACAAAAGTACACATTATGGTACTATGTGGCTCAGAAAGCCACCCGAGGGGAAAAGGAATAATATAAACCTCAATTACCTCCTAGACATAAGAGTAAAATATCAGTCTCTCCATATGTCTCCCAAAGGTTCACAAGGCTACATCAAGTATAATTTATGAAGGTTATTCTTTTGACAACCACTAAGTGGTCGGTGAAAGAACATATCATTTATATAGTGACCATTATGCACAAAGAGCCTATAGTGTCTAAGACACTCATGGTGCACACACCTAAAATAATCAGGCAACTACCTCATGCAAAAGGAAAAAGTTGATTTTTAGCTTACGAGAAGCTTCACTTCCTATCTCAAGACCTGATTTAAACTAATATAGACATGGTTCTACTCAACCCTTATACCCCATACTTGCATCAGTACCCAAATATTAGAACAATGATACAGGGTTACACAACATAGTACATTACTACAAGGTAATAATTTTTACTTACAAAATATATGTTTACATGAACAAAGTTATATTACACCATATTTTCACAAATGGGAGTTACACATAAAGTTCTTCACAATATTCACATTCACAAGAGAATAATTTGGGCTTAATCAACACAATAACATAGTGGGGTCATGACATACACACTATATGATCGCATAACATAGTTGTTTACATAGAGAGAATCCATTATTTTTAGGGTTTGTTACATATACAATAATACGAGAGTTCATATAATGTGTTATAATTACACATGTACATAATAACTATAAAATTTAAGGTTACACATTTTTGGTTTGAGATAACTGTTTTCATCGATTTACAATCACAACACAATTTTACAATTTATTAGTATCACATATAGGGTAAGGTATGTCAATATCAACAATCCTAACATCCTCCATATCCTAAGTGTCATAGAATCCAACACCGTCAATGTCAACAAAATCACCATCATGGTCTAATATATCTGCCACCCATCACCAACAATAAATGTATGAAACTGAATATGCCGATCCTCCCATCCCTCACATAAGTGTCTCTGACAAAAGAGTATCAAGGTATTCTGACCAAGTGAGAGTTATTTTATTTTCATTTATAATTTTGTAATTTGTTCTTGGTTCAAAATCTCTCTTTTTAAAAAAAAACAAAAACAAAAACCAAGTGTATGTTTTCTTTGTTAAACAAGCATCAAAGTTTAAGTTTTATTTATCACAATTTTAAATGTTTTCAAAATGGAAGATTTATCTCAAAATGTCATGGTGAGTGATTATGTTGGAATAATATGTAAATTAAGATAGATAATTATGTTCTAATTTAGGGATGTGAATTAAGCCCTGTTGTAAGATTTTCACTAGAAAAGGAATCATCCTCAATTTCAAATAAGATTAATAAATTTAGGATCCATTATTGAGTGTTATAAAATTTGTCAACATAAGTTAACATAGGTTTACTCAATCTATTTTCAAAGACTAAGATGGATTTACAAGTCATAAGCTCCACTTGGAATAACATTCATACATATCATTAATATCCTTCAGAGGTTCAAAACATAGTTTCATAAAAAGATAAAAATGAAAATGAAAGGTTACCAACTATGCAATAAGAATAAGTACATATATTATTGAAACATTGATTTATTTATACGTATAAGAGATAAAATTAAGTTATCCATTCATCAAATTTATAAATAAAAAATGGAACTATTATCACTACTTTTATCTTAATAGAGAATTTTTTTCTAAAAGACCATAATTGACTAAGTTGTATGCAGATCAGAACTTAGATAAATATGACAATAAATCATTTCAATAAATAAACCAACACCTCATGACTCATATAAGTTGAGAACATGTAATAAAAATATTATAAATATCACAAGATTACTTATACAAATAACCATTACACTCATTAAAATTATTTATTACTTTCTCTTATAAAAATGAAATTAGTCTTTATAGCATGCTAGCAATGTCACAATTTTAGGATAGGTAATTTAATATAGAATACATTCTTATTGCAAGTATCCATATCTATAGAATGTTACCATTAAATATTCATAAAATCATGTCAATGAAATATAATTTTCTCACTCTAACCTTAACACTCACGATAGAAATAATAAGTCTAATCTAAACATGTGCTCTTTTAATTCTTAACCAAGGTAAACAATTAGTTTAAATGTTGTCAACCAAATCAAGGTACACATTAAAAAAAACATACAACATTTCATATATTTATATCATAGTAAATAATAGTAAAATGTCTCTATGGAAAGCATTCAGAGCATGCGACTAAAGTTTATTGAAAACAAAACATCCTCTCCACCTCTAGAGCAGGGTTATATCTACTAAGGTATTAAGAAAGTGTTTTATGATAGAGATATCTCAAAAATAAATATATAGGAAATTTTCATTCATATCATAATTAATATACAATCCCATATAATTAAATATATTACACACTATAAATAATACAAAATATAATTTGAAGTTATAGACATGCCTATGAAGTTCTCAATTCAAAATTCAAATAAACTTCACCCAAACACCAACAATATGGTCACATATTTCAAATTAATATAGTTGTTCTATCTAAGTGTAAATGGGTAATAAATAAATTAATATTAAAATTCATTCAAGTTCTTGTGTGGAATAAATCTAAGCAAAGTGATGATAAGTTTCACAATTTCATTAGCAATTAGCAAGTGTATAATCCCCAGAACTCTCGATGTTGAATCCGGGCTCTGATACCAAAACGTAATGCCCAAAATTCTACCTAGATAAAACCCATAAAAATACTAACATTATTTTTTACTACTAAGACTAAATTATTTGCATAACCAAGCTAAGTCCATATGTCACTACGTCAAATTGGTTTCATTTTACTACTAAGGTTTCTCTAACCAAACCGATAAATTAATTAGACATTGAAAACCTGAGTTCATAAATCATATACTAAACAATTAATAATCATTATTTCTAAGTATTTTAATATTATTTACAATACTTTAAAAAATATTAATAATTATTGTTAAGGTGTCGTTAAGTGTGTTTTAATAAAATGTTTAAATAATCTTTAATAATTATCATTTCCAACCAAATAATTAAAAGACACTTTATAAAAATCAAGGGACATATAATTATTTCAACCTATAAAGATTTATTAAATAATTTCAAGCAAATAAATCTAGAAATAACTCTAATAAACTAGTTTATTAACAATTAATTTAAAATTTAACATAAAAATTAAAACATATTTGCTCCACTTAAATTATTTACGAATAATAAAATTATCAAACATCATTTATGGATTATTTTTAGATAGATACGAAGCTTTTGATTTGAGCAACAAATAGTTACAATTCAACAGTCACAATCGACCAATACCAATAATAAGGTCACAACTGACCGATACCAACAATTTGAAACTGGATGGTGCATGCGACAACCAAATTGCTTTACCAACACACCTCCATATCATCGGTTCATTTACTAATTATTATTTACCATTAATAATTAAATATTATTTATCACTTATAATTAAATAAAATAATCAATTTATTTAATTATTGTAGGAGGGTTACCCACAAACAATTAAATAAAATACATTTCAAATTTTACTTGAATATTGAATTATGAACTTTTATGACCCAAAGAAAAAATAAAAATAAAAAATTATAAAGATAAATTAAAATTAATTCATTAATTTCAAGTATCCCACCAAAAATAAATTTAATTAACTTTAAATTTGAATTTCAAAATCAAAATACATTTTCTCACTTGTAAGTGGTTCCACTTAGGAGTGAAAGAATAAATGAGAACCATAAGATTGAATTAATCTAAACTTTAGGATCTAAGTATTCTTTAGAAAGCCCTAAATTTCCTTATGGTCCAAATAAAAGTTATTTCTCAAACCTATTTCTTATTTTTGCTTTGTGTTCAAGCTATAGAGGAAGCTCAAAATAACCCACTTCAATATGAAAACCATATAGTTTGCATTTATAAACTCAGACATGTGACCTTAGTGGCCTACTTCACCTCCCCTCCCAATCCATATTAAATTTTATTATTTCTTTTTTTAATAATAATAATAATAATAATAATAATAATAATAATAATTATTATTATTATTATTATTATTATTATTATTATTACATATATATTAATATATATAAATATAAATTTATATATATCATTATGTTTGTATATATACATATAATTTAATTTTCTTCATTTTCATAATTATTTAATAAAATAGAGTGAATAATATTATTATATATAAATTATTATTTTGTATAAATAAATCTGATACAACAAGTGTTTTATTAAAACAATAAAATATGAATGTTAATATTTATTTATTTATATATTTTTTATATATCTATATTTGTATAGATGAAATAGTATATTGTTTCATGAATTTCTTTATATAAATATACAATGGTATAAAATTGTAATCATTTCATTTTATTTCACTTGTTAATATAATATGTATATGTAAATATATATACATATATAGAATCTAAACAACTACAATAATGAATAATTTTTTTATTATTATTATGAAAAGTTAATATTTAAATCCAACAACATGAATGGCAAACCCATAATCATATATATGTACACTTACAATGGGTACTAATTGAATTTATTTTGTAAATGATATTCTATATTTAACATAACCATAAATGTATGTACTCTTGAACTTAATAATAGTTATATTTATTTTTCAAATAATCTAATATAAAATAAGAAGCATTCCACAATTAAATTATAATTTTCACATATAACTATGAGAGAGAGAGATGTATATGAAATATTTTCATTTAAGTATAATAATGCAATGAATCACACCTCTATCAGAGCATAAATATTAAGGAGAGATAGAGGTATGTTATCTACTTCTTAATCTACTCATTCTATTTTAAGCCATTTGTTAACAAGATACAATATATATGAATGCTTACATATGGCTTCCATTCTACCTATCATTCTCAAGATTATCCATATATTATTTTGAATAACATAAGGCATGACTTCATTATCATTCCAAAAATATAAGAACATTTAAGTAAAAATAATTCAATGGATTCAAAAGATAAACATACACCAAGATGTAAAATAGATGGGTTACAAATCCACATAGGCACAAACATTGTCTCCTACAAAAATATCAAAAATCTCACTCTGCAAGAGGCATAATAGAAGAGCTCTTACAAAAATATGATGAATATTTACATGTTAAAATAATCCAACAAAGTAAGCAAGTTGTTAATATATCAAATTCCAAGCTCCAAGTGAAATTCTACACAAAAGTTGAATATTTCCAATCTATTCTTAAAAGCTCCAAAATAGACCAAAGGAAGGTGCTTGATCACCCATCCTACAGGGATCATTACATGAAATTCTCATCAAGTGAGGTCTATGTATAGCCTCCTCCAAGCCCAAAGGAAAGAGGCATGCCATCAACTCCATATGCATAGGTACAAGCGATTTCAAAGATCACAAAAAGAGTGTCAAAATCCACACCAAAAAATCAAGAGAAACAAAACAATAGAATATAAGTCATATAGAAGACACCAAGATTTCATTAGAGAAAGAGAAGAGGCTTTTACTTTCTTGTCACATAAGCTCATCAATATGCACAAGGGCTTCCATGCTAAATGCAAAAGTGCTTATCAAGCATCAACATTCCTCCCTATACCTATTAGTGTAAGGATGCTCCCAAGCCCATTACCAACATTTGCACAATAATAAGAAGGAACAACAAGAAAGGAAGAACGTGGCAAAAATGCAAAAGGAAAAACTTAAGAAAAAAATCTTAAATCAAGGGCATCCAATCCATCCAAAAGTCTAATACATTTTTTCATAAGGAATATTTATTCAAGGAAACAAGAGAAGGAAGAGAGAGCATTCAAACATAAGAAAAATACAAGTAAAAGACCTACCTCAACCAAAGGTCTACTCGACAATCTTCTCCAATTTTTTTTTTTGGGTTCCTTCACCAAGCTCCAAGCTCTCCTCCATATATATTCCTTCCCCCAAAGACAAAAACAAGGTTCTTAAAATAGAGAAAACAACAAAATCAAAAGCCAATACAAAAATGACACTTGTCCATCCTCATCCCAATAATGTGACTAACTTTTTAAAAAATCTCTTACAATCTTATTAATGCACTTACACACCTACATAGGTGTTCCTTGCACAAAACATATAAAATACAATTCACTTGTACTAAGTACAAACATGCTTGTAAGGATGAAAATATAGGTCATAAATAAAGTCACTTTAATGACCAAAAAGTGGTCAAAAGACCTTGGAAAACCCTCCTACCCAATGGGTATGGGTGTGGGCTTAAAAGATACTTGTGAGATAAGCTTTACTTGTCCAAAACTCAATGTAAAAAGTGGGTGTAAAGCAAATTTCGAGATTAGACACAGTTTGAATTTTTGAGTCAACCCAACTCCTAGTCAAGGTTAATTAACCTCATAGAGATTAGCATAAGTTTAATGTAATTAATTAAGACATAGGTTTAGGCTAAAACACCTTATGAAAGATAATAAAAGTATAAATAAGGGACACAAAATTAATTTGATTAACAATTTAAAATATAATGAATGGTATAAGTTTAAAGGTTGGGATGAGTTCACTGGTGCATATGGTCCGTCAAGGCATGCTTGAATCCCTCGTAATCCCACCTTTGATCCCCTGTAATTTGCACACTCAATACACCATCAAATACATCCAAAAAATAATCGATATCTAAATGATATGCATGCGTGCGCACACACACATAATATAACTGTCAATATAATAATGTCACAACACCGAATCATAATCTTTGGTTAGTCCAATATAATCAATTATAAATTGAAATGAATCATCATGTTATTTAACATCAAAACATATATCCACTCAAGGCAATTACACTAAGTAATCATGCATCCAATTGAAGTTTATTGAACTAGCTACTAAGGTACATAGTGATACTCTTATATAGTCCCCTACATATCCATTGAGATCACAAACATACCAAAACACATAATATGATATAATAATACAATTAGGATAACATCAAATTTTATACACATCTAAGGGTCACCACAAATGATAAATGGATTAAGATGATTAGATACATAGGTTTGATACAAAGGGTAATACAAAAGATAAGGGGAAAACACTTATTATAGTTATATCTCAATGTTCTACATGGGTTATTGATTCTAGTGCATTGCACCACATTGTTTCATCATAGGGCATATTCCTGTCCTTGGAGCCTTGTTCTATCTTCCATCTTGTTGGGTGATGATACTTTCACAAAAGTAAGTGAAGATGGATCTATTGAATTGAATGATGGGACATTTAATGATGTTTTATGTGTTTCATCTTTATCCACCAATCTCATATTTATTTATCTGATCACTCACATCGATTTAGATAAGAAAGTTGAGTTCACACCCAATTCAATGGTTATTAGGAAAGCAAATAGTGACTCCATTGTTATATTTGGAAAAAGATATCACTAGTCATGATTGTATTATTTCTCACATTTTACTCCTCTACTGCATTACTTACTTATTAAAAAGGGGTGACTAAAGTATGGCATGAGTGATTTGGCCACCTCAACTATTGCTATCTGAAACAACTCAATCATTAAGACATGGTTTCAAGATTGCCATGAGTCAAGTTTTCTAATGGAGTTTGTCAAGTTTACATACTTGATAAGCATCATGAGAAGTATGACAAGGGAAAATCATAACATGCTAAACAGATATTGGAGAGTGTCCATAGTGTCATTGTTGGACCATTTTCATTCAACAAGACTAACTACATGCTTACTTTCATCGATGACTTTTTGAAGCGTACTTGGGTGTATTTTCTTAAGTATAAATCAGAGGTGTTTGATCATTTTCAGGACTTTAAAGCACTCGTATAAAAATAGTCAAGTAAAGCCATCAAGATTTTTTGCACCGATAATGGTGGTAAGTATGATAGTAATTATTTTGATAAATTATGTACACCACAGGAAATTCAACTACAATGTATAGTTCCATATAATCTTCAGTAGAATGGTGTTACAAAGTGTAAGAATGGGTCCTTGAAGGAAATGGTCAATTGTATGCTTCACTCCAAATCTCTTACACCTCAGTATTACGTCAAGGCCATCAATTATGCTTATTATATCTAGAACTGAGTTCCTCATAAAGCGTTGAAGGTAGTCACTCATTTTAAATCTTGGAGTGGTCATAAAACCACAATAAAACACTTCCAAGTGTTTGGATCTCTTGTTATGTCTTGCATTCTGAAGAATAAATGTAAGGTAATGGAACCTCAAAGTTAGCCTTGCATCTTTGCTGGATATCCTAAGGGTGTTAATGGATACATGCTTCTTTATCCCACTACTCATGAGTTGTTCATTGAGAGGAATGTTCACTTTCAAGAGGGTCTTTTAGACTCCACACTCGATACCGCTCCCCCTTCCTTGGATGCACTAGGATTTGATGACAGTTCTAATGATTCAGATCTATTTGAACAACTCCTTGATGATCTAGATTCTTCTTTTAATTTTAATGATGAGAGTAGTGATGAAGATTCCCCTCCTTCCAAAATATCTTCAGAGGCCAATGAATCTCCTCTTGACTCTTCGAACATTAGTCCTCTTTGGACTAGATAGACACTACAAAGAACTAGCTAATGGGTTGGAGATCCATTAGACACTAGGCAAATTCGTTCATAATTCTAGAATGCCTCACATGTTTTCATTGCATCTGTTTTCAATCCATAATCATTTCATGAAGCATTAGACACTCCTGAGTGGGATATTACTATGGAAGAGGAATATGGTTCCTTGTCGAGGAACAACACTACGGATTTAGTCCCTCTTCTTAAAGGAAGAAAAGTTGTTCAATGTAAGTGGATCTACTAAACAAAATTTGTCATAAATAGGTCCGTAGACAAGTTTAAAGCACATTTGGTAGCAAAGGGTTTTCTCAAGTACTTGGGATTGACTCTACTGAGATGTTCCCCCTGTTGCCAAAATGAACTCAATCTAACTCACTCTTACCATTGCCGCAACACATTGCTATGATGTTCATCAGATGGATGTGAAAAGTGCCTTTCTTTATGATGACCTCAAAAAATAAATACATGGAACAACCACAAGGATTTGTGAAAAAAAATTCAATTTGTAAACTTTGAAAATCTATGGCTTCAAACAAGCTCTTTGAACTTGGTTTGTCAAGATGGACTCCTTTCTTCTTTCGATTGGGTTCACCAAATGTCATTCTGATCTGAATGTCTACATCTTATAGCAGAATAATTCACTATTGATTTTGATTATTTACATGAATGAACTATTGATCACAGGGAGTTCTTCATTCACCATCACAGTAGTGAAAATTATTGTCTGATAGGGTTTTAATGATTGACTTGGGCTTGTTGCATTACTTCTTTAGGATTGAAATTTATCGATCTAATTTTGGGATCACTATTGCACAATCCAAATATGCTCTTGATTTACTTGCAAGGTTCAATATTGTTGATTGTAAACTAGCTCTGACTCCTTTTCTATCTGGGGTGAAGCTTGACATTGATTGTCCATCTCCTTCGATTGATGTTATTTTGTATCGACAAATTGTTGATAGTTTCACATTTTCATTTCATATGTACGATTTACATATTTATGTGATAGCATGTTAGAACAAATTTTTTTATGGTACACTGCATGTTTTTAAAAATCATACAACACATGGGTACTAGCTTGTCTCTTTATATTCTTGCACCATAACTATTTATTCATACATGAAGGGAGGACCATTCCATGATGGGTGTTTGTGTGGGGGATTGATGGTCTGTGGTTGGTGTGGAAAAGCACTCAGATGATGATCTCCCTTCCCACAATAATACTTATTTGGAGATGACACTTGAGATTGCCATAGATACTGGAGTTTGTATTTTATGCATTGTATTTTATCTATTATTATTGAAACATTATACTTGATGAGATGTAAATATTTACTTATTGTACCATGATATCAATGGTTGCATGTTTGTATGAGTTGTGGCTGGAGATCTATAGCTAGTTTCTATATTCAGTTATGTTGTGTTTCATCTAATGATAGTGATCAATGACAGATAGATGTCACATATTTTATAGATAACTTAATTAGAGTGTTTTATCTAGATCACTAATTATATTCTCATGGTGTAGTCTAATGAAATAATACATTTTTTAATTTTTTTTAAAAAATCATGTATTTCTAAGTAGATCCCGGTAGAGTTGTAATATGTGGTATCATAACTACAAATTGAACTCTAGGACTTAATGAGTCACTAAAATTTTTGTATACTTATTTTTACCAAATAGGAGAATGATGAAATCAAGAGTATGCAGAGAGGGTTCTTCAAATGTTAATGATAATAACCCTCCATTTGATCTTAATCGATTTGTTGTTGAGCAAACAATAAAGTTGTATATCCCAATGTCCCATTAGTGTGTGGAATACATAGAAAGATATAATTTTCACACATGTTGATATCATAGGGGGGAATATTACCTTTATTCCTATGATCATGGATGGAGATAACTTCTAAAATTGAAACCTCTGCCTTTTTCAAGACTACCTTTAGTGATCACTCCTTGCCCAAGAAGATAATTTAACTATGTTCCTTCTAAATAGACCATATTAAGATGGCATGGCTTGACATCCATAATATATAAAATGTATCTTTGTGCAATCCCATATGATAAGAAGAAAAGGCTTGGAGGAGAGAATGGGGTCTTGCCCAAAACAAGCTAAGCATCCCACACATCCAATCCCAACAACTTTTGGTAAAGGGGTAAGCAAAAAAGAGATGATTAGAATTTTATTTAGTCTACTTACATATAAAACACTGATATAATTTTATGAACCCTATATTACAAATTTAGTATTGGGTTAGGACCCTATTCTAAACAACGAGCAAATAAAAGGCTCCCACTTTGGGAAGGCCTATATTATTATAGCAAAGGGAACTAACCCATATTATCGAGGGGTTCATCTATTCAATCATATGATAACCCAAGTTAACAGTATAAAAACTAGATTTATAACCTATCCAATGTAGGGAGTTAACCTTGGAATTGATAAATATTTACCTTTTGGCTAAGATAGAGTCTAGATGGTCACTTTGCTTAGTTGAAATAGGTAGTTTAGACATCTTCTTCCATTTCCAAATGGTTACCCCCTGAATAGACTATTATTCCAAGTAATAAATCAATTTTAACCCCCAAGATGATAAAAGAAAGAGACATGAAGTTTAAAGGCTTAGATCATCATCTAGGAGATCATGGCCATTCCAAAAATTATACTAGAAAATTGCCTTCCTCCCATAATTGACCATATAGGAAATGTGGTCCTTAAATAAATACTTGTTGTTTAAAAGAAAGTTCTAAAGATCCAAGCCTTTGGGAGGATCAACCACCCAAACTTGATTCAAAGGATTATCATCACCAAAATAATTGAATCCAAGGAGATGAATCCAAAGAGATCTAGGATTTGATATCATGTCCCATACGAGTTTTGCTCCAAGAGCCAGTTTATGGAAACTTAGGTTACACACTCCAACTCTGCCTGCCTTTTCATATAAACACACTATATCCAATTTGAATAAGGGAACTTTCCATTTATCTTTTGATCCTTTCCACAATAAGTTTTTCATTAATTTATTTAGCTGGTTAACCACTTTGATGGGAGTTTGAAGGACATGAGAAGAAAAATATGCATCGCACTGACCACCAATTTGATAAGAGTGTTTTTGCCCATGAGAGAAAGCCATTTCCCTTTTCAAGAGGATAGTTTGTATTTTAAGGAGTTAATTAAACCATCCCAAAGAGATCCTTTACTAACACCAATAAAGAGGAGGACTTCTAGGTACTTACTTGAAAGTTGACCCTATTTGAAATCAAGAAGAAAGGAGATATCTTGGCTACACATACTATAATTGATAAAAATATTTTAGACTTCCTATCATTTATGTTCTGACATGAAGCTAATTTTTATTCAATAAGGATCCTTTTAAAAGTGTTGGCCTCCTACACCAAAGCTTGGCTACAGAGGGAGGTATCATCTGCAAATTATTGGTGTGTAAGACTCTTCAAGCCATCTATTACTTTAATGCCCCTTAATTGACCAATTGCTTCAACTCCCTAAATAACATAATCCAAAGCTTTAACCAAAAATATAAACAAAAAAAGGGAGAGAGGATCACCTTGATGAATCTCCCTAGAGGCTTCGAATAATCCCATAGGGATACCACTAATTCAGAATAAAAAAAGAGCTTCGAAAATGTAGTTAAAGATCCAATCAATCCAATCTTTAGAGAACCCAAATTTATCAAGGACCTTAATCAAGAACCTCCAATTGACTTGATCATAAGATTTACCATTTTCAAAATTTATAAGCATTCCAAACTTATGATTGGTGGAGAGAGAATGTAAGATTTCATGCACCACAATGATACCTTCTTGGATATTTCTACCTAGAACAAAGCTTCCTTGTAATTTGAAAATCAAGGAGCCCAATAAAGGATTCAATATTTTAGCCATTATTTCAAAGATGATTTTTTAAATTGTATTAAAAATGGATATTGACCGAAAATCCCCAAAACTTGCATGGGACTCCCCTTTTGGAATCAAAGAGATAAGAGTATAGTTGAGGTTGGGGATCACCTTCCTCTTCACCTGAGATTCTTCCACCATATTAGTAACCTTGACACCAAAAATATCCTATAAATCTTGAAACAAATTATTTGGTAAACCATTAGAACCTAGGGCCTAATCCATTTTCATGGAAAAAAACACCCCTTCAATTTATTTCACAGAGAAAGGCACCATGAGATACTAATTATGCCTATTAACAACTATTCAAGGGATATGATCTATGATCCTGGATTGGGTAGAGAGTAATGATGCATTAGGGCATGCCAACAGGTTAATTAAGTGATTGAATGCCTCAGATTTGACCTTGGAGGTGAGGGAAAACTATAATCCTTCCAAAGAGGTAATAGTGGAAATACAACTAAGATTTATTTTCTCCTTTGTTATGTTGTGTAAGAACACAATATTTTAGTTTCCCTCTTTCAACCATCCTTCCCTAGATTTATGCTTGTATAAAACCTCCTCCCAAGAGCATAATTCTTCAAGTTCTAATAGATTATAGGCAGATATTCTCTTTAAGATAAAACTTTGCATCCATGCCTTAAATGAAGACTAACTCATTAAAATCAGCCAGCTCGGATTCCACCCTAGTAATTTCCTTAAAAATGTTTTTAAAATGCTCCATGTTCCATTGCTTTAGACTATTCTTTATGTGCTAAAGATTCTTAACCATTTTGAACATTTTTTTACCTAATTAATGAGGAGCCTTCATCCACCATTCCTTGATTAGGTCATGAAATATAGGTCCCTTAACCACAATAGCTTAAACTTTAAAGGAAACTTTGTGGGATTTTAATGCACTAAAATGTTAAGATCAATTGGAGAATGATTTGAGCTAAAAATGGGAATTATATTACTTTTTAGAACTTAGGTAAATTTAATCAAAAAAAAAGTCTAAGAAATGATCACGTCTTTCCATTATATTGTTAAAACCCTATCTTGTGTTGGTCCATGAGAAGGTGTCCTTCTTAGGCTCAATATCCAACAAGTAGTTCTCCAAAACAAACTTACCAAAATCAATTTGGGATTATGTACTCGACATAGAACCACCTCTCTCTTTTGAGCTTGAGACGATTTCATTGAAATCCCCACTAAGAAGAAATATTTCACTTGGTAAAATGGGAAAGAGAGAGGAAACCTCCTACAAGAGTTTTTGCTTGAGAAGAGGTGAATTCAGCCCATAGACGTTGATCAAAAGAAAGTTGACATAAGTTTTGAAATAAAAAACTTTACATAGTTTCATATTCAAGTTGTTATTCAATACTTCCACCCTAATAGCTGTCAGAGACCAGATAATTGCTAAAACCCCAAAGTCATTGATTGCTTCAAAAAGTCAACCATTCCACCTTTTCCAGTTGTTGCTGATAAGGGAAGTAACTTCCCCATTATCAATATTGATTTCATGAAGTAGCACAAGGCTAGAAGAATAAGACAACATTATATGGTTGACCATGTGTCTTTTGTTAGGGGTATGTAGGACCCTAACATTTCAATAGATAAGCTTCATGAAATCAGAGGGGAATTCCACCCACCATTTTTTAGAGATATATTTTTTTGGCAGAGTGTTTTGTTTACCCTCTGAGACTTCATTAGTAATATGATCCATTTTCAACTTTTGGCCACATATAATGGGTGGCCCCATATTAGGTTAAGCAAGTTTGTACTTTGTTTGAGAAATGGAAATATTGGTAGTGGAATTGAGATCCTCTTCTAAATTTATATCCTCATTTGCCAAGGATTCACCATCAAACTAATAATTTTCCAACTGAACCAGGTTATCACCTAAGGCCTAGACCTAAAGAGGTCCCACGTGAGATGCAGACTATAGTAGGGATTTAATGGTTTTGGTTTACTCCAAAATTAGGTCATATCATTTGATTGGAGAGGAGGAAGAAAGTTCTGTGCATTTATCCAATGTCTAGTAGGGCTTCAGTTTAAGAAACTATTAGGCCATGACAATCAATGTGCTTCCACTCTCATAGCTTTGATAAATAGCTACCATTGTTCCTTTACAAGAAGGCTTCAGAGGCAATCAAATTAACTTCCCAGCTTTGTTTGGGGGGTTTAGAGCACTGAACTTATTTCCAAGGGGACAAAACCTATGAATGTGCCCTTTCTTCCTGCATCAAAATCACCTAAAGGGAATCTTTTTCATATCCACCATCTGTGCCAAAACTTAGCCATGAGATTTGATAAGAATACATTCTAGAATTTCTTGATCTAGGTTGATGAAAACATAAATATGAGGGTGGGAGGCTAATATTCCATATTCAGTTTTTGGATCCAGCTGAATGAAATTACCCAGAATCCCACCTAGAGCTTTGGGGTAATTTATAACCCAATATTCAATAGGTAAACCATATAATTTGACCCAAACTAGGAACTTCCCCTTATTTTCTAAATTAGAATCAAAATTTAGGTGCCATTGTTGGAGCCACAACCCTTCTCCCTCCATTAACCAGAAGGGGGTCTCGAAAATTTCTTGTCTCTTCTCAAACGAGGCGCGTATAGCCATGAAATAACCCTTAGGTAGAAATTTGAGAAATATATGAATTCCCCATTCTATTCTTAACCAAGTTTTGACTACCCCTATTTCCAACCATTTATTGGAAAATTTTACGATTAGGGCATGATTGGAGAGGTCTAAGAGGCTATGGTGAAAGTCTTTATCCTCCTAAATTGATTCTTTAGGGCTCTCCAAAGACAGACCTTCCATAGACTAAGAAATAACCCATGCCAAAGTTTCCTTAGGAATCTGATCGCTAACATTGTGTCCACCATCAATGGCTAGGTTGCCTTTCTTCAAGGAAATGTGATTGGCTCTTGTTGCAACATTCAAGAAGTAGTACTCCCCACTGCCCTAGAATTCTAAATCTGAGCTAGTAACAAAGGTAAGGATCACCCAAAATTTGAATAAAATTTTGTATTTTGATCATTGTAGAATGCCTCCATGTCTTGTTCACCAAGTTAAATCTCATCTTCATCCTTCCACCCCATCACTTCCCTCACTTCTTCCTTGAAGTGCTTTTGCCACTCTTTCTTGGTGCATTGTGAGAGATTAAGATCTAGGATTTGTGGCACCTTGTTCTTCAAACCTCGTGCTTGCACCATCGTTCCTTGGTATGGTTTCCATAAATTTTCCACTTTAATCTTTTATTATTATATTAATATTAATTAATTATTTTTTGATTTAAAAACCATTAAAGATAATACTTTTATGCTTCCTATACGAATCTTGAAAAGCTTTTGCGAGACTTTCTATAGGCCAATTTTAAGGGGCACTAGGACTTCTATCAATCCATCTTTAAAACATAAAATTAAATGACTTAAACTTTATTTTATTATTTATTTAATTTTAAAATTAAAATAATTGACCCATCTTTAAAACACAAAATTTAAATATTTTTAAGACACACAATTACATAAATTCAAATTTTAAAAAATAAATTAATTATTTTTATAAAAAAATTATAATAAATAATATGACATGAGTTTTTAAATTAATTTATATATAAATTAAAAATAAATAAATAAATAATTCTTTCTTAAAATCATGTGTTTTTACAAATATGAAACTTAATTACATACAACATAAATACAAAATATAAATATAAATATATAAATAAATTTTAATTTTATATCAAATATAAAATTTAATTGCATATAATACAAATACAAAATTTAAATATAAATAAATAGATAATTTTTAATTTCATATCCCTACCATGTTTAACATAATAATAAATATATTTATTATTATATTTAAATATATTATTTTTGAAAATGATTTATTAATTTTAAAGTTTAAATTGTTATATAAAAAGTTATTTAATTAATTTTATATTTAATTTTTTTAAAATTATAATTATTATATTAATTTTAATTTATTATTTTAATAAATATATTTATATATATTTTAAAATAACCTTTTATTCTATATTATATATATTTTGAAATAAATTTAATTTTTTTTGGTTAAAAAAATTATTAAAGGTAATACTTTTTATGATAAATGTGTTCAAGTTTGATTAATTTATGAAATGTTAAAATAAATTAAATAATTTTAAATTTTAAATATTTATTTAAATTAAAATAAATTAATTGTTCCATTTAAAAAGAGAAAAGCATATTAAAGGTAAATTTTATATAAAATATATTTATATAAAACTAAATATAAGTATTTTTATTTTAAAAATATGAAACTTAATTATATGTAATACAAATATAAAATTTGAGTAATAAATTAGATAATTTTTTTAAAACTAAAATAAATTGTACAACTTTCAAATTTTCAAATTATTTATAAATAAATTTAAAACCGAATAAATAAAAAAAACTCATTTAAAAATTAAATTTATGCATGCCCATTTTACGAATATGAAATCTAATCACATACAATATATACAACACTTGATTATATCCATAATATTAAGACGACTATAAATAAATTTTCTTATTACTCACCTATATAAATTTCTTATATAAACAAGATTCAAAAGGTTAGTTGCGAAACTTATATTTTAGAAATTTTATTTTTATTTTTATTTTTTAATAGTTATATTAATTTTAATTAATTGTTTATATATATATATATATATATATATATATATATATATATATATATATATATATATATATATATATATATATATATATTTGAAGATATAAATGTTAAATTTTGATTATTTTTTAAAGCTTAAAATAAATAAAATGATTTAGTTTTGTAATTTTTTTATTTAAATTGAATAATAAAATAATTAATAATTTTTAAAATAGGTAATTATGGTCTAAATTTGGTGGTTGATCTTGTGTGTCATTATTTTTTAATATTTATTATTATTTTTGATGGTCTATGTAAAATTTTAGCTTATATTTATAATTATATTCATACTATTAGAAAATTTAAATATGACAATTAAAATTTTAGTATATTAATTGTTTATTCAAAATATTTGAATATGTGATAATATGTTCAACATTAATACATTAATTGTTGAAATAATAACATGTTATAATATAATTAATTATTATAAACTAATACATAATATCATAAAATATTAAAAGGACAAAATTAATTATTAAGAGTATTTTTCCTTTTATAAAAGTAAATACATAACTGTTTTAAAAATATGAAATTTAATTATATTAAATATTTTATGTATAGTGATAAATAGTTTTTGAAAAAAAGATATGTTCATTTTATTTATCTCAAAGTTTCAGATCACTATCCTTGATCTTTCACTAGGAAAATAAAGGATCCATTTATCTTTTATTTTTTTCATGAAAAATCACGAGTAATGATTTGAAACGCCGAGATAAATAAAATAGACACAATTATTTTTCAAAAACTATTTATCACTTAATTATATACAATATAAATACAAAATTTAAATAATTAATTAAATCATTTCTGAAAAACCAAAATAAATTAAGTAATTTAAATTTTTTAAATTATTTATACATAAATTTAAAAATTAAAAAAAAAAATATTTTTTATTAAAAACTAAATTTAGGCACGCTGTTTTACAAATATGAAACCGAATTGCATGCAATAAAAACACAAAACTGTATTGTAGTAAATAGCTATGTTCAGGTCTCATACCTAAATGGTGTCAAACACGATAATAAATAAATTATTTCATACTACCTACATAGTACATAGACTTTATATAGACAAAGGATTTTTAAAGATAAATTTATTAATTTAAAAGGTTACTTTGTTACATAAAAGATTATTTGTTTATACCACCGCTTAATTTTGAGTCAATCTAAAATGGATTATGGATTATGTACACGAATGGATGACGATGAAGAAGAATAATATTACAGCATGGATGACGATGAAGAAAAAGAATATTACAGCATGGAAGAAGAAGAAAGAGATAGCAGATTATGTGAAATAGCGTTAGACTATTTTTGGGAGGTTTCAATGGGATGGGCAGCGTATTCAATGCAGGGAGTGGAAGACTCTTTCTTGTTCCTCATAGTTTCGGAATCTGTGGACTCTTTCTTGTGCCTCAATTGCTATGATGAGCTTAACCAACATGCGCCAACTCTCGACGCGCGAGATTTCAAACGGACCATTGACCCTGCAAACTTTACCATTGACTAACCACGGTTAAGCATTTGCCCTGTATCACGTTTTGGATTTTGGAGAGGAGCATTGTCGTCGACCTCGTGCTGTTGCATTTCGGAGAGGCGCATTGCGTTTCTAGCTCGTGCTGTTGGTACACTCCAGGTCGTTCTCCTTTTTATAATCCATTCCATTCACTTTCACTGTGTATTGTGCTTTAAAATGGACATTTAATGTAGGTTTGCTAATTTCACATTCTGATTAATCCCGCTTCCTCCCCTAATTTGCATATTTCTAGAAATTATAACAATCATGGTGCATGCCTCGTCTGACTTCAGTTCTAACAATTATATTGATATTGATATTGGTATAGGTATAGCTTGGTTTGATCATTTTTCAAAGTGAGTGTTCTTGTATTTACTGTTTGCAGATATACCCCACAGGCACACATGCCGAAAATCTATTATTTTTTCAAGGATCTGGTATTGAAGACCATTTATATGTTGATAGGCCCATTTTCGACGTTGTTCCTAGTACCTACTCTGCCACTACCTGGTCTGACTTCAGTTCTTAACAATTGTATTGATATTGATACTGATATTCTAAGAAACTATAGGGAGTCTTCAACCTTTTACATTTCTATGCAAAATGACACATATTCATACATTTCTCTGAACAATGGGTCTACCATATGTATATTTACTTACAGAACTCACTTGAAGGCATTGTCAAGCGCTCAGAGAGATCCTTCAACGAAAGAAGTTGGGGGATATGGGTCACTTGCAATCCACCATCTCACTGGAATTCTCACAGTGTTTATGCTATGATTGAAGAGGGAGACAAAATCATCCTTTGTTATGTAACTATTTCTGTGTTCCCGTAAAGATAACAAAAATAAAGTATATTCATATCCAAATAATCAAATAGGTCAAGGAAAACTAGATCTAGCTTAGAAAAGAAAGGAGTACTCTGAAATTATTAGCCCACATGGAATAAACAGTGCAATTCAATGTTAATCATTCTTTGGAGAGTTTTATTTTTTTTGGTCCTTGCTCGCTGGGCAGTTTGACAATTATACATTATTTTTTGGAAATTAATATAAAGGGAGAGGACCCCAACTAAAAGATCCAAATTTAATAAAGAGAAAAAAAATCAGCAATAACATTAGAGGTATTGTTTATTTGAAAAGAATGAATTTAAGATTTTCATTAATAAAATGGCTTAGGTTAAGAGAAGTCAATAATACAAGCCTTTGAGGTCAGGTTTTCCTATTAATAACCACTGTGGTCTTGAGGTAACTAGTAAGTTAATTCCTCAAATTACTCTTTAATTTCTCAAATGTGTGGGTTAATCTCCTGCTCTACAATAAATACATGTGAAAATTGCTAAAACATGAACCATATCGAGTGCAATTTGTAAAGATGTCATCTGATATACAATCTTTGTAAATACAGGGTAAACCGCTTCAAAAGATTTAGTCAAATGCTTTGCTTCTGTGCATACAAGGTAACAAACTTTAAAAGATTCTGTTAAATATGTACCTTCTTTGTAAATACATGGCAAAAACTATGAAGATTTTTTTAAATGTACTATTATTGTAAATTCAAGAAAATTCCTTAAATCTCTTGTTAAATATGCACTCTTGTGTTACTATTACTGGACATTCCTTAAATCCTTAACTCTTTTGTTTTATGTTAAATGTCCCCTTTTTCTATTACAATGTCTTATTTGAAATGTAATTTTGAATGAATTCATTTTAACCTACATTATGGTTGCTAATATATAATATTATATATTCATATTCTTAACACATAACAACAACGATATGGTGACGATAAAACAAAATCAACATTTATGATTTTATGAATTCTATTAGTTAGTTTATATAATTTATAAATGATATGACTTAAAATTGATGGCCCATCTTTCTTTTTATATTTGTCTATTATTGTAGACACCTAATTCTAGTACAAGACCCTTTTACATTAGGTATGTTTCATGTCTTATCACATATGGTCTATGTGCATACATTTAGATATTTTTAGTAGACTTTCCTTTTTTGGGACCTTATGTCATCATCCACTAACTTAGGTCTTCCTCATAACTTGAATTTTTGTGAACACTATTTTCATATAATAATATATCTATTAGATGAAAATTGTATGAAAACCTACATATCAACTATTCATTTTCCTTTGTAAAACTCTGAATGCTGTCTAAATGTCTAAAATATTCTTTTATTGTCTTTTCCTTGGTTAGCCCATATGACTATCCCCTTAATGTATGGGTCCTTTGTGCCTTGATTTTCACCTTTTACTATATTTTAAGGTCAACCCATGTGTATATATGCCCTTGAGGAGTGCACGTGCACATGTATGCGCGCGCGCACACACACACAATGCTTAGTCATTTCATCATTTATATTTTCATCCAACCCTATTATAAGCAGAGTCTCTCATGTTTATTTTATCAAGTACTATCAAGAGATCTTGACATTTAATCAAAGGAGTTATGCATTGATTTAATTTTTTCCTTATATATCTAGTGCCAAGTGCTTGTATCAAATTAAGGTTATATTAAGAGCATGTAGTTTCACTGAATTATCTAGGATACGAGGTGAAGCCCTTTATCTCATGGTTGAGATTCCACTCACATGGACGATATGGCTCCATCTCAGTATGGAGGCCCATAAAATAATTGTAAAGTACTAGTGTTGAATGTTAATCTAATATTTGTCATATTGGTTTCTTATATTTGTATGACACCACTTTAGAGTATGATGTTTATGTCAAAGGTGTTTATACATTGAAGAATATCCTCTTGTCTATGTAGTCTCTATGGTGGTCTTACTCCATCTTTATAAAAATAATTGATACATATTTCACAACTATATTCTTACAAGTACATTTCTAAAGTTAATTTTTTAGAATGAAAATGATTGAATCTTTTGACAATCTATATTTTAGGTTGACTGGGCGATCGATAATCACTCTATTGAAGAAATTTTTATGTAAGATGCAGTGGATCCTATATATAATTTGTTTTTTGTGGTTTGTGTGTTTGTTTGTAGTATGTCGCTATTTTTAGAACCCCTCTCCAATTGGCATTTCAATCACTTATGGAATTCCCTAATCCAACTCAGAAATGTAACAAGAAGAGATTTAGATCAAGTTGCAGTCGAATTGAATGAAATTTTTAGTTGGCCACCACTTGCTTGGGCTACTCATGCAAATCACATTGTTAGGATTTGGTGGATTCATAATAATGCTTTTACTTGAAGTTGTTAAAAGGCAATTGGTCATGTCAACAAATAGAAATGTTGGATATAGTTTTTAAGTCTAATCTCTTATCATTATTAATTATTCTATAGCATGGAATATCTTTGAATCCCATGATGAAAAGTTGGTTTGACATATACTTTGATAGAACTAGTTATGCAACATTCTTGTCAGAGAGATTTTTTTGTACATATCACCTTGTGATTAGATTTCAACTTTCAATGTGGGACAGTCTTCATGAAAATTGTGTATAATTATGGAATTCTCTAGATTGAAATCCTGAATTAGATCCCAAACATGTGTTGGATGACCTTACATACCAAGAGGCAATGTGACAAAGAAGTCATTTTCCAACACCATCAAAAGAATCTAAGGATGATAGAAATGCTCATGATCATGATGGGCACTACTTGGATTAGTTGTAAAGAATTGACATTGGACAGTGGTATAATTTTGTACATGTAATGAAGAAAAAGCTTTCATTTAGTTCCATAATTGTGTTTTGTCATCTCATGGGCCTCCCTAAATTTAGGGGCGAAAAATTATGGTCTGATAGGTGGAAATTATGGTAGTGGTTGTCTATGAGGAAATCATTTAAATAAAATTATTAGCCTATTTTTTTTTTTTGTTGCCTACTAGAATTTCCTTTCATGTGTTGTCCATAAATACCAGTATGTCCATGCCTCTAATTCAATACATCAAATGATTAGTTGATGGACAATGAGAATATCATATGGGCTTCTTAGCAATTTCACTTTTTTTTACCCTCTCCTAATTCTATGGGCTTCGTAGCAAATTCCCTATTTTTAAAACCATGTCTTCATTTTATGGGCTTCCTAGCAATTTCTCTTTTTTAACCCTTTCCTAAAGCTATGGGCTTTGTAGAAAAATCACATTCTTTTTCCCAACCCACATGCACGTAGTTAGTGTGTGCCACTTAAGATCGTCTATAGATGCAACTACCTTGTGCATGCACTATTTTGTCCATTTCTACGTGTTGATGCATTTATTTTGATATGTTTTATGAAGGGTTTTATATTTATTTCAATGAGGTTTTGTAATTTTTATAACCTTTTTGTTCATAGTTTCTATCATAATTTTCTGAGGTGGTTTGAATTCTCATATTTTAATTTCTATGTGCAGTTCATGGCTTTTATTTGCAGTATGTTTGATCGGCACATATGATTATTGGCTATGTCTGAGTGGAAAGGAAGGCATATTTATATCAAAAGCATGTTATTTTCTCCTAAAAATAAAATCATATGACAATATGGAACTTTTCTATTTGATAAAGTGTTAGTTACATCATGCCTCCTACATTACTTTAACATATGGGCTAGGCTTATGTTTGTATTTGCATGATAAAATAGGTGTGTGCGTAGACATCGATTATGAAGACATTTATCATGAAATTATAAGGGATAGGGATGTGCCTTGAGGTCCAATTGTTGATCTACATGACAATGTGACTTTCATGTATGGGTTGTTTCCAGATATTCACATTTGTTGCATAAATAGATGTCTTCAACAAGCATCATCAGGGAAAAAACAAAATGAAATGCATTAAATCACTATGGATGCATTTGTAATGCCTGATTTAGAAGACATTCTCATAGATGATTTTTTTGATACTTTGAATGATTTTCCATTGGCCGACATATTTATCAATGCCAACATGTATCGATTCCCATTTACTCGTGTAATGTTCACTTTTGTAGTTTCCATACTATTCTCCATTCTCTTTCCCTACTTTATGTAATGTTCAAAGGAAGTCATGAATAAGTTTTTTTTGTATATCTGTTGGACTTCTCTTGATAATTTAAACATATCTTTATACAAACTTTATTTTTTGACTCTTTATATGGTGTCATGAACTTCCTAATGTTTTTACATATGACACACTCTAAAATAGATTTATAACTTGAATGACCTAATACATGTTAAATGTAATAGTGCATGAAAACCAACATATTTGAATGAGAGGTACAATAAATGTAGCCAAAAAGGGCATTCTCTTCTTTGTCGATGCATATGAGTCTAATTGCCCATTTCAATGATGTGTACATTTTTAATGTTGTTTGGACCAAATTATACTTATATTGTACGCATTATTCAGTCATTGTTCTTTGTACATTGCAATATATGACAAATAACAATCAATAAAAAAAATTCCCCTACAATACATGGAAAATTGCATTCACTCAATATGAAAATTCCATTTCTAATTCATTCAATGAAATGTTCTCCTTGTAGGCTATAATAGATGGCAAAAAAGTGGGAAGAAATAATGCGCCTTGAACTACAAAATCTAGACGAGGGTCCATTTGATTAAAGTTGTATCAATTTGGCCAATTTTCCTAAATCAATGAGGAAGATTTGTGGGTTGCCTGGGTTGAGCAGGATACGGTTGAAGACTTCATTAAAGTAGAATCGATAATGGAATTGTTCCCTATAATTTTTTGTGTTTCACATCGTAAGAGAAATTCAAATTTTATTAAAAAGGATTTCAAGATCACCACAACCTCTGAATATGTCATGTGAGTCACCTCACACTATAGATTACAAGCTAGTGTCTATTCAGATGCTATCATGTTCCATTCATTTACATTTTTTTCATCTTGCATGATTGTTTATTTATTCACCATAATTGTGCAGGTACTGTGTTCATATGGCCCTGATGAATTTTGGGAAATTGATGCCATGCCAAAAGACAAGTCTTTAATGCCCAAGTCTAGAAAGGGTATTTGTCCAAGTTGAAGGCATATAAGGTGTGGTTGTCATTGTCATTTTAGCATATGATGCATGGTCTATAAACACGATCATGTGCTGCTCACATATAATCAAGTAGAATACATGGACAATGAGCACAACTATTACCATGGCCAATAATATGAACAGTTCAAGGGCAAGAAATATTTTTTTGCTCCTCACCTCAACGCCCAAATTAATGAATGGGTTCATAGGATAATATTGTTTGGAATGTCTATTGATGCTATCCACCTTAAACATTGGGGGATAGTGCATGACAAACTTGTATTTTTTAGTGGTGAAATAGAGTGGGATGATTTCTTAAGCAAGGATGACATATACAATAGAGAGAAATTGATCAAGGAGGCAAAATACATGTACAATGATGATGATGCAATAAGTGTTTAAGAGTTGGCATTGACAAATCTTGACAAGTAGTTTTTCTATCAGGGATACAATGGGGGAGAGCTTGATGGGGATGGGGAAATCCCCTTCATCTTAGGCATCGAACTCCCATAACAGCTAGAATGGTTGTTGATATTTGGGAAGCATAGATTATTGGCAATGGATGAAATGTTTGGGATGAATGCAATGAAAATATTTTGCCAATGTTTGTAAGATTAGTTGATAATATTAGTTGTTCTGATGTTTGTAATAATAGTAGTTATTCCAATGTTTTTATTTTTTATTGTATAGTTCCAATTGTACACACTATTGGCATTTGATTCCAAACATGAAGGTGTGCCCATTGCATGGTTCATTGTGTCTCGATCATGTACTATCAACAGAAGACAATGGATGCAAATTATTCTTCAAAGAGTGCATTTGAAATATTTGAATGGACAATCAGTGCCTTCATGGTCGACGATCCCGATGTAGAGATAAAATTTATTAGGTATGTCATCATTATTCCTAAATGCATCATGGACTTCATATTTATATGTTCATAGACACTATCCCCACCTTATTTCATTAACTGATGCAAAACTATTGTGTTATTCAAGGATACATTTAATTATGAGGTCTACTTATGCATTTGGCATGTTCGTCATGCATGGTTGAAGAATTTGATAGCAAAGGTGAAAGACAATGATGTAAGATGTGTGATGTTTCAAGATTTGGGGTTCATAATGCATAGTTTTACCAATGAAAACATAGATACAAGGAATTCAAAAAAGTTTGTAGAAATATATCGCTCCTCTCAGCGTACTTTTGTCAAATACTGGGAATAACAATGGGCATACAAGGTTAGAATGTGGTCATGATGTTGTCAGACACTTTTGCATGTTGGGCAAGACACCAATTCATCTATAGAATCTTACCATTCCCATTTAAAATATTGTTTCGTAAGCATGGTAAGGACTTATACACATCATAGGGTGGATTGGTTAGTTCACCAATTAACAACATCAGTTTACATGCATTATTGGTGGCTACAACTATGAAAGGACACTAGCTTCCACAGGAACTTCAAAGAAGAAAGACATGAAAATATTTCATGGGTAAGGGCTTTGAACATATTAGATTCTCATGTTACCTTTGATAATAGATACCCTCATACAACATGGGTGCAAAGTATGAAAGATGAGATGTTGCATTATCGCATCTTCAATGTAATGTCTTTTGTGTTGATGTGCAATTGTTCATTTTCAATCCAAGGATATACTTGAAATCATGTGCTCAAGGTGGACCTGATGATAAATATGACAAATCAGCTAGTTGTAGAGGATGCATCCATAATGCATGGTGTTAACGAGAGCATCAAAAACATCGATGTTGAGTACCATGTAAGTTTTGTTCCCCCCCATACTATATGTATTGACAACTTTGAGGTAACGGTAGTTTGTGTAATACATTTTAATTTCCCAAGTCAAAGATAATGGAGTTCAAATTGAAAATGAAAGAAAAGGCATGGATGTCAGAGGTTTACACATTGAAATATATAGTGTATTAGATATGGATATACAAGGATTAGGGCATGCACTAGAAGGTATTGCAAAAAATTTGGTGGATGACACTGAAGACTAGCTAAGGGGGGTTGATATTGTAAGTCTAGTAACTAGTTGCAGTCATATGTTTTTCATATTTTTTGGCATTTATAATTGGATGCTTTTCATTTTATGATTAGATCCTATATGTTGCTAGAGTTGATGATGTTGAGGCCCTGATATGTGAAGCATGAGAGATATTTAACATATGTTATGCAGTGGATAGAAGTGTATAAACTATGGCATCCTTCAATAACTATATGGCACAAGTTTACAATAAGGTGCAGAACATGATGATATCGAATGCACAACACCCAATGCCTCATCCATTCCAAAAAGTGCAGGATAGGCATGGAAATTCCACCCATAGATAGAGAGACTTCATAGAGAATATGAATAGATGTAGATATTAGATCATGTCATAGGAGACCACACTTTTCCAACACTACCTTATAATAATCCAAAATGACAAGTCTAGGATGATGAGCTTAACAGGGCAGCAAAGCAATATAGGGGTGGACATAATATAGATAATGCATCCTAATTACAACCCTTTGTAGGTTTTAGTGATAACACAACAACAATAGATGCATGTAACAACAATAAATGCATGTAACAAAAATAATATTTTAAAAAAGGTTAATAGTTCTCTTAGACTACCCACATGTTATAACATATTGCATAAGTGTACTATGGGAAAATTTATTGGATATGGATATTAGAAAATTTGAATTGTATCGTACAAAGATTTAAGAAAAAAATGAAAATAAATAAATAAAAATAAACCACTCATTGATTATAAAGAGGCGAATCACCTTTCCCCTTAACACAGACTACTCTTCATTGAAAACTTTTTTTGATAGACTTTTGGCATTGTGTTCATCATTTTGAAGGGATTTATAAGGTTTTTGTAGCCAATCCTTCACTGTGAAAATTCTCTTATATTATGGATTATTCCATGAAGATAGCTACTCAAGATGACAAAATACCCTATTTAACTTGTCTTGGATCCTTTCACGTGTTCCTTCCTAAGTCACCATTCCATTTTATACCCTAAGTTCACAAATATTACACAAGGCTTGTAGCATTTTTTTTGATAAACCTCCTTTCTTGGGACACTCCACAATGCACTTTAGAAAAATAATTTCATATTCTATCACTCTTTATCCTTCTTGAACTCTATGCTCAATCTCAAACTTGACACCCCATGACACCCCATGATAATGTGCTTTCTAGCTCAAACATTTCCAAATTAGGTCTTACATTAGGTTTTCAACCTTGCAACCCTGAGTTTCCCTTATCTCAATCTCCAAACATGCCAAAACTCCCAAGAAACATGTGATTCACCTATGGAATGGTAATTCCAAGCTTCTTTCAAAATTTGAGGTTTTAACTCCTTCACAATAAAAAATGAAATAAAACCTAACTGTTAGGTGACCCCTTATCCAACGGAAGCACAATTGATTACTTATTTATGAGCAATTAAACACGGAATTATACCAGAATGATAAAGTAACTAGAAACATAAGACAACAAAGAATTTGAGAGACAATACACACTCTTGTATTAGATATTACTAGAAGAAAATACAATAAGGAAGATGCCACTTCTCCCTCCACCTCAAAGGCTTGCCACACCTCAAGACATTCTTCCCTCTCTCTCTTGCTCAACACAAAACCAACTCTACAACCTGAGTTGCTATCCCTCCTTGAATGCTTCAGCTGATCTCCTTGACCTTACACCTGTAGATCTCCTTGACCTTGCTTGCTTCAATGCTCTTACTTGATCAATTTGATACTTACAATACATGCCTCATGGGTCCTTAAATAGAATCCCATGGTTACAAAAATAGAAATCTAACTACTAAAATTAGACACACAGCTCGCGACTTAAATTAGCCCCTTAACATGCAAACACTCAGTTCAACTAACTAACTATTCGTGCAACGAACATTTCTGGAACACACAGGCGACCGACGCCGGTCCCTGCTTGACTGGTGCTGCCGACGTCGGCCAACTCTCTGCCATCTCCGATTTCCTTCTCCACTATCTGTGACCGACATCGGTCTGCTGCCGACGCTAGTTCTTCTGGTTCTTCAGCATCCTCTTCTTTATGTCTGCAAACAGTTGAAGCTTTTAGCTCCACACCCTAATAATCTCCCACTTGGAGATAAATAGCTGCAACTTGTACCTGTACCTGTACACCATCTATTTTGTTCCTTTGGCTCTGTATCCCTCTTCAAAGTCACTCTTGAAGACCAACCACCACGCAAACCTGTGATGCTATACCTGTCACTTATGCCACAAGAATTTTGCTGCTCCCAAATTCTTCATGACATACTTCTGAACCAACTCTACCCTTAGCTCAGAAAATTCCCTGTATATGAAACCCTACAAAAAGTAACACAATACACTAACAGGATAATGTAGCTAATATTATCCAACCTGGTAAAGATAAAATACAATGGTCAAACCTCCATTGTCCGCAGCCTAATCAAGACCATATACCATAGCCTTCTGTCTTAGATGTCCATCCACTCTCTTCTCTAAAATGGGAATCCATCCCTCTATCTAGCTGACAACTCTACCAACAAATACCTATTTGGCTCTACTCCAAGGACTCACACTCCTCATCCATGTCAAGCTCCCACTGTTTCTGGATTCTACCTGCATTGCTTCTTCTGTCTTCCTAGTTCTTGACTATCAGTAAGCAATATAAAGAAGGTGAACAATGAATATGAGGTTCACATACCTTTTCTGACCTCTGTATGGGTGTTTGAGACTCCTTGACAACTAACTGTCCACCCATCATCCGTTCCAGTGACCGATCTCGGCCATCTCCCAGTCTGCTCCCGACCGATGTCAGTTCCCTGCACTGACCCTGACTGTCGACGTCGTTACCCCTGGCTGACGCCGGTGTCCCCCCTGCTGACGTCGGTCTTGATGATCGATGTTGGACTTATCCTGCCCGACCTACCGACCCTGCTGGTCTGCACATGACCGATGTCGGTGTCTGGTTGACCGACGTCGGTTCCAAGTGACCGACATCGGTGCCTGTGTGTTCCTGTGAGTGATGAATTCTTCATCCGTGACCTCATCTTGGATCAAATCTCTGTCCATGCTGCTCTGCTCAGATTTATTTAGTGCCTGTAACTGTTCTCTGGCCTTCATCTCCTCCAAAAACACCAAGACTTCCCTGTTCTTGTCAAAAGCATCAAATTTCCTTTTCCTGTAATGGACTCTATCTATGCTTTCTGAATTTGAACACATACCTTTTGAATCAAGAACTTCCATTCCCTTCTTATTCATGTGACCCAGCCTATTAGACCACATCTTCGAATCTACACCAGAAGTAGAATCAGTAATACAAGTAGATAGATAAAGAGTACCTACTTTCTTACCTCTAGCTGAAACAAGTGCTCCCTTGGTAACCTTCCAAGAGTCTGTTGTGAGGGTTATTGTGCATCCCTCATCACCCAACCTTCCTATAGAAATCAAACTCTGCTTCAGAATTGGAACATGCATGACCTCCTTCAACACCCATGTGTTGTCAATCTGCAATCTCAGCTGCACTTTCCCTTTGCCAACTATCTGACAAGGCGTACCATCCCCTAAATAGAGCACTCCAAAGTCTCCCTATTCATACTCATGAAACAAATCTCTATTTGGGGATGCATGAAAAGATGAACCAGAATCTAAAATCCATGATCCTACCTGACTATCCAAAGAAAGTATGAGAGCATCCTGTACCATGATATTAGCATCTTTTGCTTCTTCTTTACCTTCAGGTTGATTCTCTTTATCTCGCAACCAACACTCCTTCTTTGTATGTCCTTTCTTTCCACAAAACCAACAGGTAATACCTTTGGGCTCGGATCTCCTTCCCGACCTTGATTTCCCTTGCTCAATCTTCTCCTTTTGCCTTCCCCTGCTTTTCGCACTTAGAGCATTCCCTGATGATTCACCTATACTTCTCCTGCGTATTTTCTCATTCAAGATCACACTCACAACATCATCAACTTTTAAGATTTTATAAGCAGAAGTAGAATTACTAACTGCCATAACCAAACTGTCCCAACTTTCAGGCAAAGAACATAAAATCAAGAGAGCCTTTACCTCATCATCAAAAACAATATTGACTGAAGCTAATTGGTTTACCAAACCATGGAAATCACTGAGATGAGTATGTACCGATCCACCTTCCTACATTTGCAAAGTAAATAGCTGCTTCATAAGATATACCTTATTAGAAGCTGAGGGCTTTTCATATAAATTCGCCAATGACTTTATCAACTCTTCCATTGTCTTGCACTTGGATAAGCTGGAAATCACAGACGATGCAAGGCTCAACCTTATGGAACCGAGAGCCTTCCGATCAAGAACGTTCCATTCTTCATCCTTCATATCTGTGGGTTTGCATGCAACCCCACCCAACAGTAAGTACAGATCCTTCTGATACAGATAATCCTCAATCTGCATCCTCCAGTGATGATAATTCTTGCCGTTAAACTTCTCCATTCGTAGCTTACTTTCTTCTGCCATTGCTGAACTCCCACTCAATTAGAAAACCCTGTGAATGACCTATAATAAAAAAACAATAACCTGCTTCTTGCAAACCGTAGCTCTGATACCAACTGTTAGGTGACCCCTTATCCAATGGAAGCACACTTGATTACTTATTTATGAGTAATTAAACACGGAATTATACCAGAATGATAAAGTAACTAGAAACATAAGACAACAAAGAATTTGAGAGACAATACACACTCTTGTATTAGATATTACTAGAAGAAAATACAATAAGGAAGATGCCACTTCTCCCTCCACCTCAAAGGCTTGCCACACCTCAAGACCTTCTTCCCTCTCTCTCTTGCTCAACACAAAACCAACTCTACAACCTGAGTTGCTATCCCTCCTTGAATGCTTTAGCTGATCTCCTTGACCTTACACCTGTAGATCTCCTTGACCTTGCTTGCTTCAATGCTCTTACTTGATCAATTTGATACTTACAATACATGCTTCATGGGTCCTTAAATAGAATCCCATGGTTACAAAAATAGAAATCTAACTACTAAAATTAGACACACAGCTCGTGACTTAAATTAGCCCCTTAACATGCAGACACTCAATTCAACTAACTAACTGTTCGTGCAACGAACAGTTCTGGAACACACAGGCGACCGACGCCGGTCCCTGCTTGATTGGTGTTGCTGACATCGGCTGACTCTCTGCCGTCACCGGTTTCCTTCTCCACTGTCTGTGATCGACGTCGGTCTGCTGCCGATGCCAGTTCTTCTAGTTCTTTAGCATCCTCTTCTTTGTGTCTACAAATAGTTGAAGCTTTTAGCTCCACACCCTAACACTAAAAAGTCATTTACTCTATTTGGAAATCCTTGGTAAAGGTTTAAGATATCAAATTGCTCCCCAAACAACTATAGTTTTGTAATTAGTTAGAGAAACCAAGTATTGAGAAAGCATAATCTGGTGAATAATATATTGGGAGCATCTTCATAAGTAATTCTTGTTTCTTGAGATTAATGGAGTTGTGATAATCCTTTTTCAATAATCTACAGGGTTTAAAAATGTTGAGACCAAAACAAGACATCAAAGAAACACTTACAGACCTATACATTACCACTGTGTACACAAATAATAAGAAAATACATTACAGAGATGTTGGTAGGTGTATTTCTTGACTTGATAAGATTGAGGAGTTCATTTTGAACTTAGAACTAGGTAGCATAACCCTGCATGTAAGATTGGGTGTTCATTTTGAAACTAGAACATGGTAACAGATTGAATAGAAGGATTTTATTCATAATTATTGATGGAAAAAGGTGATTATAGTTGTTTTTGACCTTTATGAATCTTGTTGATAATTTGGAAAATAATATGGATGGTTTGAACCATTAAAATAGGCTCCACAAAACTTAAACTTGTGACTGTGTGCATTTAGTGAGACAAAAAACCTATGATCTAGTGAGTTCTATGTGTAAATAGGGTTGTGGTAGACATAGAGAGGGATAATAGGCCTTAATAGAGAGGAAAAATTATCTTAAAAAATTATCTAGTGAGTGAATCAAAGATTAAAAATTGGTCAAGAGTAAGAAGACCATAAAAGGTATCTTCAAATGAAAGTAGTTTGGTGTTTTGAATCCGTACCACATCGTACATAAATAATTTGTGTAGAACATGGCTACTAGGAGGAGACTGGGTGAAAGGATAAGTATATAAAGTGATGCAGAGGTAAGAGGAAAAGTCTTCTACCACATCACCATCTGATGCTAAACCCAACTGCTCATAATGACTTGCTTGATTTGATCTTCAGGACTCCATCTCTTTGTTAATATCTTCTTTTCCATTAGGATTAATAGACTCATTAAATTGTACCTATACCTTATAATCTATAGAGACACTTCTTGGCATCCTTGGGCTTCTATCAAAACCAACCACATTCAATCTTCCCTCATCTCTTCAAACTGGTCTCTTTTGAATAGTCAACTCCATTAGTTCTTCCTCTACGTACACCTCTTAGGACTTAAGGACCAAATCTTGGATTAGGTTTCTAGGTCTCAACCTCTTATCAAATATAGTATTATATGTCCTTAACAAACCTGGTACAACCTTATTCAACCTCTCAATCAAGCTTATATTCTCATTCAACACCCTTTGGATACATTGTTCACTCAAGGCTTGTAGCCTTTTTTTTTTGAGGTTTTCACTTTGTTTGTTCAACCTATTAGATTTATTGAATATGTAAGAACACTTTATGGAACCCTCTATCACCATTCAACTCCTCATAAAGTTACAAGACCTTACTCTTCTTCTGGTTATCATTTCCTTTGTTAAAGACCTACAAACTAGGATTAATTAGGTTTAAGCACAACACAATCCTTTGATATCCATATAAATGAGACCGTACAGGTATATAATAATATGATTCACTTAGTAGACAAAAAACCCAGCATAAATATAATTTTCCATCAAATTTTGATGGTTGTAACTCATTAAATTGGCTAAACCATAATCTAGGGTTTCCTAGTCTCTACACAGGCCTGAGAGGCTTAGAAATTACATATATCTAATTATGGGATGTTTAAAAATGTAAAAATTCCATCATTGGGTCTGTTTCAATCCCCTTATATTTTTAAAATAGGTTATAACCCCTAATATACCAACTTCATGCTCAAAACCACTAAAACACAGATTTCTGAGTCCTTTTTATGACTAAGTTAGTAGCGTATACATAATGTTTAGGGTTAAGGACTATCTATAGGGGATATGAAAAGTCTTAAAAAAATTTTACTCTTGTTTCCATCCAAAAAATTCACTATAATCAACAACACACATGTTTAGACGTTAAACATCCTTCCTTTTTCACTTTGACTATGCACTCTTATAAGACTGTGATAGGGGTTAGAGGCTCTATTAATTTTACCATAAGTTCCAAGGCTCAATATGGTTTGAATATTATCTTATTAGACTTCCCAAAATAAAAACACCCCTTACTAAATCTATATACACTCTCATTCTCAAGAACAAGCACTTATCCTTGGGGTCAAACTGTGTTAAACAAAATAACATGTATGCAAACAGGGGTCTGTAGTTACAACAGGGCTTGTCACGTGTCTATGACCTAGGTATTGACCTTTTAATATTTATCTAAACACAAAAAATCATCTTGAAATCACCATTCCCTATTACCATCACTTTCTCAATCATCACTTGCATATTTAACACTTAACATACAAACAAGGTCTCTTTCATATAAAATAGGGGTATGCTAGTTACCATAGGGCTTATCACTTCCTCAAGCCTATGTATTGGATTCCATTTCTTATTATTTTTATTAAAATAGTCTTAAGCAATTAATACTTTCATTGACCAACTATTGTCAATCTTATTGATGATCAAAGTCTTAAAACCCAAGCATTTACTCCCATCTCTTGACTGTGATAACAATCTATAGGACCTTATGAATTCAAGGGGTTATTTTTTTAAGTTATCCATTGATATATGTTATTTACACCATCTAATATTATACACAACACCATTGTGTGAAAGGCTACTTATCTTTGACAAACTTCATCTACCAACTTAGAACACTTTCTCTCCCAACTTTTCCTCCATGACTGTATTCTCATTCCATCCTGCAGACACACACATACACACGTGAACTATACACAATCTCAAAATATTTGAACATAACATTATATTATTCAAGATACTCACATAACTTTTCAAGGATATTACATCCTATAAAATCATATTCCATTATTCATTGAATCAAAACAAGATTACATTGTATCCAAAAACTTGAACATATCATCTTCTAAGAGGAGATTGTATACCAACTTATTTTCAGATTTTGGGAGATTGAACATATTAGGCAAACCAATATTAGGATTTAACACTTTCCATGTCAAGAAAAAATGTATGTTTGGGTCAAAAATAAGAAGGTCCCTCACACACATTGACACTCAACTTTGATATCTTGTTCTCTTCTATTTACTTGTTAGTTACATGTATGTAAGTAGTTACAAACTGCTTGATGCATGAAATTGCATTTCATTTACATTATATTATGCATTTTAATACTAAATTTCATTTACATTCTCTTCTGCATTTGAAATTACATTAGTTTCTACCAAACTCCACAAAACATCTTACTATGTTGATTAACTACATGCATAATGATTAACTACAATTTATGAATTATTTTTGGAAATTATCACTAATTAATATTTGTAATTGTGTGGTAGGTGGAATTAATACTACATTGGGAGTGTTTTATAAACACAAGATGAATTCCATAAATTCATATGGAAGAAATCAAATTTACTGGAGGAGCTCAATGTAGAACAAAAAACATTGCACGAAATCTTGTGTGTGGTGGTTGGTTCCATCAATTAGAGGGGCCTTGAAAGCATGACAAATTTCATGCAACCTAATGGATTGTGATGGGTGAATGTTCTCCTGCATTACAACATGGCATATCCTTTGTACAACATTCCAATGGTGAGGTATGAGTACACGACATTTATAGACATGCCCGATCATGATTTCTACATATAATGGTCATATGAATAGCCATATGATGATGTCATTTTGCCTAATGTGTGGGGTACTCTTGGTGCCATTCTAGCATATCTGAGGCCCTTCTTGGATAATTTCTTGCCAATGAAGATGTCTAATGATTCAGATGTCTATGCGCATCTAGATCAAGTATGAAATATATTCATTGGTGCCAAACTACCATTTAGAGTGCATTTCAAACTATATAGTGTTCGGAATAACCTCTTTCAGGTCTCCAGTCTTTGTTCAACACATCCATATGAAACATTTTGGAATAGATACACAATCTCCCATAACACATATTTTCTTCTCATCCAATCAGGTCAAAGTATTGCAAGAACAAAACCACTATTTTTTTACATACATGTTGTAGAGGATGAAAGTGATGGTGACTACAATCCATCAGATGAAAGTGATGGTTCTGAAAGTGAATATAATAATCTTATAAAAATATGTTTCAATATTGATAAATATTTTAATTTATTACTAAAGAAATTACATATTTGTGTATTACATATTTATTGTTATTCTTGATGTTGATGTTAGTTATTGTTCTTGATGTTGATTTAAGCAGACAATAAACTACTTGTCTCACACTTTGCCTTGTTCTTGATTGCATTTCTTTGAAAAATTTCACTAATTCATTAATAACTATGTGGTTTATGGTTCTTCAACATATATTTAGGTTCAAGGTATATAAACATGCTATTTAAGGTCTCTTAAGAATCCACAATTCACTTATTAACTCTTCTAACAAGATCTTTTACTCATTGTACATTCAAACTCTGTCAATAGGGTTTCTAGGCTCTATCTCAATGATCCAAAACTTAGAAGTTATGGTTGATAAATATTTCAATAGCATAGAAATGACACAGTAAAAATGAATTCTCTGAGAAGAGATGTAGTATTACTCAAGATTGCAATACAAATATATGTTTATCTCTGGGAAGAGATGTTTGTATTCACATTTCAAGTTACCTCTTCATTTATACACATTTTGAAAGCATGGGGAGGATTTGGAAGGTCACCAATCTTGATGGAGATTAAGTGGTTTGACTTCCAAGATTTAAAACAATACAAAATTCGAGGAATTACTATTTTTAAAAACTTACTATTTTTAGACTGCACTACTAAAATTGAAATCTGGGGCACTTTCATTGGGTTTTCAAGGGTCAAAATTCATCAAGAAAATATCAATGTGATCTCACGACATTATCCTCATTCTTATATTTCCAACGGTTCAAATGGCGAGTCAATTGGAGCTACGGTGCAAAAGTTATGGCTCCCAAAAGTTTCGTCATCAATTAGGGTGGAACTATCACCTGAATTGTCACTTAAATTGTTGCCTGGATCATTCCTCCCTCCTTGAAAATCAATGGTCCCCATTGCATCAATGTTCCCCATCAGGTGTGGTAGTTGTGTCTTGATTTGATTCTCTGTGAGCCACTCACCTTGGTGGCTAAATTGGCCCCTTTTGACCACTCGATAAAGCGGAATAGAGCGTCCTCTTGTTGTCTTCATCTAGGTGTCTACAATCTGATCCTCTTCCACTGGAGCAAAAATATGTGGATCAAAATCATCAATGTCTAGTTGTTCTGATAAAACTGAAGTGTCCAATATAGGTGGGTGATATGGTTTGAGGAGCTCCACATTAAATATTGGATGTAGACCAAGGTAGGCTGGTAGGTTCAACTCAAAAGCATTTTATCCAAATTTTCTGGAGATGGTGTAGGGACCATATTGTAGAGGCCAAATATTTTTGTGCGGGCTTGAAAGTCATTCCTTCTGAAGCTGTAACCAAACCTTGTCACCCATATCAAAATGGTGTGTAATCCTATGTTTTTCATGGTGTTGCTTATAAATCTGATTCATCTTCTCCAGGATATCATAAAATTGTTGTTGGATGTGTTGCATTTGTTCAATAAACTTTGTTTCTTTTGCTACCTCAGATCTTCCATGAGGTGTGTATTCCATGGTGGAAAATGGAATAGCTATATCAATTGGTGCCATGGGTTGGAACCCAAAACATACTTAGAATGGACTATGCTTGGTCGAGCTGTGCAGCCCCTGATTGTATCCATGTTGTATGAAAAGAAGTCCCTCATCCCATGTGCATGGATGTTTGGAGTGATACATTCAAATCATGTGAACAATCAAGTGGTTTACCAACTCTGTCTGACCATCAGTCTGTGGATGTAAGGATGTTGACTTCATCAAATTAGTATCCATCATCTTCCATAGAGTGGACCAGAAGATGCTCAGGAACTTGTTATCTCGATCTGAGACAATGGACTTGGGGAGACCAAAATGAAGCCATACATGACTAAAATATAGTTGAGTAGTTTCCTCAGCAGTTATTTTTTTCTTACAAGCAATCATGATAGCCATTTTTTAAAAATGATCAACTACCACAAAAATATAGTCCTTACCATGTTTTGGAGTGGGCAAACCTGAGAGAAAATCCATTGAGATGGATTCCCAAGGTTTGGCTGGTTCTGGAAATGGTGTGTACAATCCTTACTTCTTATTTATTGGCTTGGCTATCGCACATGGGGTCCAAGATTTGAGATATCTTTCCACATCCTTTCACATATGGGGCTAGTAGAAGTGTTTTTGAAGAACTGCCAATGTCTTTTCGATACCAAAGTGTCCAACTGTCCTGTTGAAGTGTGCTTCCCATATCATCTTTTGTTGCTCTGTAACTAGAACATAGATGTGCCCCATATGATAGAGGACATTATATTGCAAATAGAAATTAGAAACATGTTTACCTTTTTGAAGCACTTGATATGTATCAGCAAAGGTAGGATATGCTTCATATAGAGCACCCCAAGTGGCAGTCTCATGTCCACATAGGTCAAGAACTATTGTGAGTGTAGTAATTGGTGGGTGGCTCAGAAAATTCTGCAACTATATTTGAGCTCCCCTTTTTGTGTTTGATTATCAGGTGGAATTGCTAAAGATATGTGGCCCACTTTTTGTGCCTCTCATTTCATAGTTTGCTTTGTGTCTGGATGAATTCTAATGGTTTATGGTCAGTGTGGATGACCATCTCTTTCCCCAAGATGTAGTGTTTCCATTATTTGTAGGATTACACAATGGCATAGATCTCCTTATCATATGTTGGATATTTCCTGACTATATTAGTGAAATTTTCACTGTGATATTCAATAAGATGGCCATATTGCATGATGACAACTCCCATGGCATATTCAAATGCATCTATCATCAACTCAGAAGGTTGATGCAAATTTGCCAAGGAAAGAACATGGGTTGAGCAGAGTTTATTCTTAAAATTCTCAAATGCCTTTTGTTGTATTTCACCCCATTGAAATGTAGCTTTATCTCCTCCTTTAGTCACTTGGGTTAGTGACCAAGCAACATGTGAAAATCCAAGAACAAACCTGTGGTAGAAATTTGTAAGACCCAAAAAGTTGCGAAGCTCTGTGAGGGTCCTTGGTGTGGGCCATTCTCAAATAACCCAAATCTTTTCTAGATCAACATGGACCCCTTCCTCATTCACAACATACTTGAGGTACTGAATTTTTGTCATCTTGAATGTGCATTTGTCAAGATTTTCATACAACTTGTGCTCCTGAAGAGTTTGAAGCACCTTACAAACATGTTGCAAATGTTCTTCCCATGTTCTGCTATAGATGAGTATGTCATCTAAGTAGACAACCATGAATGAGTTGTTGAAGGGTCGTAGGATGTCATCCATCATCCTCATGAAGGTTTCAGGTACGTTAGTTAAGCCAAAAGGCATAACCAACCATTCAAAGAGCCCCTCCTTAGATTTGAATGTAGTCTTCCAGACATCAGTGGGATCGATGGGAATTTGGTGATAACCAAATTTGAGATCAATTTTGGTGAATAAATTTGCACCATAGAGCTGGTCCAGTAGGTCATCAATCCTAGGGAGAGGGTAGCGATTCTTCACAGAGATTTTATTCAGGGCTCGATAGTCAATGCAAAGCCTCCATGTTCCATCTTTCTTCAATGGCAAGACAATTGGGCTACCATAAGGTGAAGAGCTTGGCCTGATGTGACCCTTTTGGATCAATTCTTGAATCTATCTTTTTTATCTCATTAGTCTCCAAAATTGATCTATGATACACAAGACTGTTAGGCAAAGGTGATCCTAGGATCAAATCAATAGAATGCTTTACCTGACAATGCCGTGGAACTCCTATGGGTGACTTGAAAAAGTCATCATATTTTCCTATGATTCATCCTATCTGCTTTTTTCATTGTGTTGATTGTGTAGTCAGGATTGCAACATCGACCTTCTTGGATTTCTATGGTTTGACCACCATGAGAACAAATTGATTTGTCTTCTCCACCAATCTCTTACATTGCTTAACACTGATCAGGGAGACAAATGTGGGAGGTAGTACCTCTGGTACCCTATAGTGTCGTGTTCCAAGACTAAGGGTAATCTTTTGAGTTCGTGATTCATAGATTCCATATCACTTATACATGAATGGTTGACCAAGGAGTACATCACAAACATCTAGATTGACCACATCACACAAGACTTCATCTTGGAATGGTTTTATAGAATATGAAATAAGACACTAATGGGTGACACAGAGGTCTCTCTCTGGGCTCAACCATCCAATACTGTAGGGGTTTTGATGAGGCTTCATGGATAGATTTAGACTTTTCACAACTTTAACAGAGATTAAATTATTTTGACTCCCACTATCAAGAATGAAATGCAGAGGCTTACCTTTTACCCATAATTTGGAGTGGAACAATATTTCCTTGTCATTTGGCCTTTCCTCACGAGTCTGTGATGAAGTGATGATGGTGTTAGGCTCAACATTTACAATTTCTTCTTCGTCCTCTTCAACTGTGGGTTGTGTATGAGGCAGAGTATTAGATGTCGAGTATTGTGACTCAGAAAGCAAGGACTTGATGGCTCGACATTCTTCTTTAGAGTGAGTTCTAGTTTTGTGGTAATCACACCATTTTCCACCCTTCCCCTTCTAGGATTTCTTATCCTAAAACTCCTTCTGCTTCCAATTTTGGCTTCGTGTTTGACCTTCCTTGTCACTTTTCCATTTTGAGGGTTGACTTTTCATATTCTTTCTGCCATGCTTTTGTTCAATCTTCACTACAAATTTGTATGCCTCACTGAGGGTTTCCAAATTGAAGAGTTCCATTTCCCCCTATATGTACCATTGTATTCCACCATGATATTTTAGAGTCTTATGTTTCTCACTTTCTTGAATGCCCAATCTTGCAGACAAAGAATGAAAAGTTTATGTGTAATCTTGAACAGATTGGTCCTTACCTTGGTGTAGTTGTTGCCACTGTATGTACAGATCATCATATGCTCCGATGGGATAGTATTCTTCTTTCACCGCTTCCACAAAATCATCCCAGGTAGGTTCCACCTCAGCCAATGTCATCTGTACTAAACCTCTTTTTGTACACTTCCCACCAATTTTTCATGGGCAATGATGCTTTCAAAAGAGCAAAAGTGATCTTTTCTCCATCGGTGAACTTATTTACAGAGAAGTAGGAAGACAGTTGATCCAACCAATTTTATACTGCATCAACATTGATTTTTCCATAAAATTTAGGAATATCAAAATTTACCTAAACTTAGAAGGGTGTTGGGGTACTGAAAGGATGCTCCCTGGATGAGGAGCCAAGAAGTGTAGCCACAAAGCCATAATTTCCCATCGAGAGTGTTTGAAGAATTTGGGCAAATTGTTGCAACATATGTTCTTATTTCCATTAGGGGGATTCATTCACCATTTACTTGAAAGGATCAGATGTCTTAGTGTCATCCGCCATTTGAAGTCATTTGGAACGAACAGGTGGAAAATTTGGAAGCTCTGTTGTTTCCCACCCAAGCTTCTTGTAGCCTGACCTCATCCTCAGGATCATACACTCTCAAGACAAACTGATCTAATACCATTGATCCAAAACTTAGAAGTTCTAGTTGATAAATATTTCAATAGCATATAAATAACATAGTAACAATTAATTCTCTGAGAAGAGATGTAGTATTACTCAAGATCGCAATACAAATATATGCTTATCTCTGGGAAGAGATGTTTGTCTTCACATTTCAGGTTACCTCTTCATTTATACACATTTTGAAAGCATGGGGAGGATTTTTAAGGTCACCAATCTTGATGGAGATTAAGTGGTTTGACTTCCAAGATTTAAAACAATACAAAATTCGAGGAATTACTATTTTTAGAAACTTACTATTTTTAGACTGCACTACTAAAATTAAAATTTGGGGCACTTTCATTAGGTTTTTTGGGGTCAAAATTCATCTATTAGAGATTGATTCCATCTCAAAACATTATCCTCAATATTATTTTTCCAATGGTTCAAGCGGCGAGTCAATTGGAGCTACGATGCAAAAGTTATGGCTCCCGGAAGTTCTGTCATCAATTGGGGTGGAACTGTCACCCGAATTGTCACCTAAATTGTTGCCCAGATCACTCAAGGTTTTGATTTCACACAAACGTTTACAAACACTGTCAAACATTGTAAAGCCTTTGAATAAAATCCTTATACCTTTCTAAACATTGAATTTCATTTCTTAATCTCGATTTCTACTACGATTCCATGCTATTGCCTCTTCTATGCACACAATCTCCATTTACTAAATCTGCAAGTGACTTATTGTGAGTTGTTATTCATATTTTTTTGAATATCATTGGTTTATTAAGCCTATTAAGGCTCTCTATGCTCTATTTCAATATCAAAAGCTTTTCCAAACACTCTATCTTCACTATAACTCTCTTATACTCCTTTTGATAACTTCCTAGACTCCTCTGTTTACACAAATGACCCATTACAGGTCTGTATGTGTTCTCTTCAAGTTTTAGATCATTGAAGGGATTTACCAACTATATTTTAAGGTGATATGTCTAAAAACACTTTGTGACATCTTTCAAAATTGTTCTAAACTCCTTTCATATCTCAGTTTACCTCTTTTACTATAATTTATATACTCACGGCCTGAGTATGCTCTTTCTAAAAGGACTGTGTCATCCTAAAACTAATTAACATAAAAAGCAACAGCAAGAATGGTCTCACATACTTTTAATGACATAAAAAAAGGACTCACTAGATTCAAACCAAATTTAAGAAAGCTATACACTATGAATCTTTTCCCCTTGAGCAAATAATATGCAGTTAGTCTTTATTTATATGCATAGAAAATAGGGTTCCAGACATGTTAAAAATTAAAGTCACCATTCATATTATTTTGGGTTTTGAACCCTTATTTTTTTGAGTACACACAAAAATTATCATAAAACCAAAATTAAACTATTTTTGAAACAAATGTAACTACCTAAACTACCTATCAATAGTCATTTACAAGACATTTGACATGTTGGCACAAGTTTCAAGGTTGATTATCTGTAAAAGTGACCTATGCATATGTGTAAATGTGTCTATCATGTAATTTTTATGATTTCCAAATCATTTGATGTTAGTTGATGTTGATGTTAGTTGATATTTGTTTGTAAGTTAGTTGATGTAATGAATAAAGAAGGAATTTAGCCATGTAAGTTAATGTTTTTAAACTGTATTCAATTTTTGTGAATCATGTATATTACACTTGAAGGACCTTGAGGCCATGTATTTGTTCATCTTTATGTGGAGTTGCATGTTGTTGAATGATTGGTGGAGTTGTAGGTTGTTTAATGTTTGGTTACAAATAAGAATTGGAGTTTAGTGTGGCAAACATCATTGTATAGGTTGAGAAAGTACAAACCTTAAAAGAGTTGTGATAATATAAGTAACTAGGTGAGACTGAGAGTAAAATGGACCATTGATTCCTTAAGGCCCTATAGACTATTATCTCCTTCATAGAATGAGGTAATCCTTTAGATTTAAGACATCAATCAACTATGTGATGAGATAATGATTGAGAGATGAATGTGTGGTTCTTGTAGAGGGGAAGATTTTTTATTTGAATACAAGAGAGGTAGTTCCCAAAAGGATCAACTCTGTTACATAGTCCATAACCCCTATTTTGGTAGATGTTGGAATGGATATACATTGGGAGAGAGGTAAGATCATTATTATAGCAAGTTCTTGATGTGGATAACTAGGAGAGAAGATCTTAATGATAATTATTGAAATAAAGAGACCCCAGAATGGAAGTTGACAATATACAAACCTTGTTTCTATACTTGCATTATTGTTTCATGACTACAAGGACTGATCTTTGAGAGAATCCTTATGATCAATGAGTTCTTAGCTTCTAAAAAATGTTGGTAAGTTCACTATGGATGTTTGAAGTGGTTTATAATTTCTCTTTGGTTGAAATATTGTTGTTTTTTGTCTAACAGGGACACAGTCCTATAGGAAACTCTTGTAATCTGCATAGTCCAAGGGAAATTAAGTTAGAATGTGTGAACATAAGATTGGATTTTGGTTTTCAAAATTTGGAGTTTTATTAGGGTAATATAGTGCCTAAAAACCATTCATAGTGGTATGAAATTCTTTGAAATGTTTTCAAGATAATTATGTTGCTCTCGGGTCTCTAGACAGACTAGGAAACTATAGACTAAGGTTTAGTCAATTTGGATAGTTTCCACTGTTAGAAAAATGTGAAACTTGGTGCTTTAAAAGGAACTAATATTTAAAAGAGTATTTTTCAATTTTTGGTCCTGTATGGACTCATTCCATACATATTTAGTTAATTGAGTTGTAACTAGGTAAAATTAGGCCTAAAAGGGCTAATTGTGTAGAGAAAAGGGCTAAAAAAATGGTGAGGAGTAAACCAAATATTGAAACTTCATAATAATTTGTATCTATATTTGGGGAGATCATATTAAACCTGAAACCTTTAATAAATATTGTATAACATATATGCAAAGGAGAAACATCCAAAACATGGCTACTAGCCTAGAGAAACCATGGAGAGTGAATTATGTGGAAAGAATTAATTAAGGATAAGTTGATAGTTAAAAGGGATTCATTAAGGTGTGATTAGATCACCTCTAACTATATATGACTAAGGATTGAGATATGGGAACCTAAATAAGAATTGGTCCTTTAGACCTAAGAGCTAGAGAGAGAATTGCATGAAAAGTGAGATAAATGTTATGAACTGAGCCAGGCGTGAATGTTAGTGACATGATAGATGTATAATGAATCCAAGAAGTGTATCTAAAATTTATTAGGGACACATATATGTAAATAATTTTACTAATCTTAGGAAACTAGAGGAATGATGGAAGGAGATGGAACCTTGAAAAGCAAAGGAAACATTGAATGTGAATTTTTACAAGAGTAAATCATCAATTAAGTGTAACAAGTTGGATTGAGAACCACATATTAATGTTTATGAAGAGTTATCCCCTTACATTTTCATCATATCTACTTCTCTAGAGTCATAAACATCCCCTTCAACATTTGAATAATTTTCATTGCTTCCAAATTGTTTAGTTTTTCCTGAACTTAAATAGATGGTAAGAATTCTCTGTGTGAGATCAGAAGGCCTAGGATTTTCATCTTTAAAATGAGAGACACAGAGACCTATTAAAGACACACTTAGGCCTTTGAATATTAATGCAATTTTTAAAGAAGATAATGGATGCAACAAACAATATATAGAAGTGCCAAAATACTTAACTATACATCTATAGTTTATTTCACTATAGCTTAAGAAAATCCTAAAATATTACCATTTATTTTAATAAAGCACTCAATTGCTTGAAACACTATTTCAAACAACCAATGTTTTGTATAAACATATAATTAGGTCTCATGAGAACCAAGACTACATATATTCATAACATACACACCATATTTATGCATTCAAGACATACATACCATCTTTTATGAACATTCATAAATAATACAACCTATATGTTATAGGATTAAGAAAGTTTGCAATTAATGTAAAAATGTCATGGCTCCAAAAATGCCTATAAACTATGTAGTTACCACTAATTTTTGCTCAATTTATATTTAAAAATAAAAAATAAGCCACATGATTAGAAGAAGCTGCAAAAATAGGCCAAGAAGCCACTTGAGGGACTTTAAAAGCCATGATGACATTACCCATATGATTATCAATAAGATGACATAGAATATTTTCATAAGAAGTCAATTTGTTTTTTTTTGGTTAAACAACTTCTAAACACAATCATTTGTTCATTCATAAACAACTTAAATACACAAGATGAAGTAAGCAACTGGTGGGAAATAAACATTGATTTTGTAGATTAAAATGTGAATAAGCATGTGTTTCAATTGATTTCCATCCAAAGTCATAAGCATAAATCATGTAATAATGAACACGAGTCATTGCATACAACTAATTATCATTGTCCATTTATAAAACACCACATCTATTGGGAGACATCCCATTGCCTTGTGCAAACAAGATATCAAACTCTACCTTAAAAATATATAGATGCTGCTTATATATGGAAATTATTCCTTTGTGCTTCATTTACAAGGACCACATAATATCTAACCTTGAATCATGGAGCGATTTTGTGTAGGCATGGGCAACTTGTAGATTGACAAACTTTATTTCAACACCCATCTTCTCATCCCTTAGTGTGAGAAGTGCACAATGCAACTTTTTGACCTCTTTGGTCTTGTCAACCAATGAAATTTAAAAATTGATAACCTTTTCCCTTGAAAAATCAAGAAGCTTAATCAAAAATTGGTTTTCCCTCTCGAGTGATTATTTTTTTATAGTTGCTAGTGACAATTGAAAACCAAGATGTTGTTTTATGCCCATTACGTTTTGGGATCTCATCCTTGAGAGAAGTTATTCCATATCCTTGGGTAATTGGGTAGCCACATTCTCTTCTATATTTGGGACTTCATCTACAAAAAAATACAAAACATGTGAAATTCAATGATAGCATTCACTATTTTCAGCATTAAAAAGTTAAAAAAATCTAGACATAAATGGGGGTCCATGAGAATATTCAAAAGATAAGAACATCCAATTTTTTATAATTACAAATAGTTTCATTACACATAAAGAGTTTTATAACTTAAATGAAAATTAACAAAATCATTATATTGGAGTATGAAATCTTTACCTATGGCATAGTCATTATGATGCATTAAAGTGTTGCCCCATTCCTTCTCGCCCCTCCTCTCCTGCCTCAAATTATGGGCCATAGACATCAATAGTTGTTGTGTCGATTGCCTTAATAGAAAAACACATGATATGTGACAAATGAATGTTAGAGAGACAAGCCATGCATACATTTCTTATATTGCACTCCTTCCCACCATGGTTACTTTTATAAAGACATAGAGACATGAAAACATGTAAACTTTGTCACTAACATGTGAAATAATGAAAGGAAAATAAGGTATACATGTGAATATGATAGATCATCAGTTGAAAACAACACATGCCATGCATGTAAAAAATATATGATGAGTAAATGGGAAAAACATTGCATCATTGAACCATGCATGATTGTGTAATACATCGATAAATGCAAATTAACCACCAAACCATTGTTTAAATCATACATAAATAAAAACTACGTATTCAACACAAACCATAAATGAAACACTTGTATTTAGATCTCCTATCCAAATAATATGTTTGAATATACATCAAACATGTCATACATATTATGCCAAAATGTATGTATATAAATAATAGTGTCCAAGGCAGTAGCCACAAGGAAATCTCAATGTTCATGTTGTGCCCATTAGGCATTTGAAAATGGACAAAAAAGTGAAAGTGGTCAACCACATGAATGCACGTATATGCATGTCACCTTGAACACCTGATTTGAAAATGTGTAGTTTAGAAATCTCAATAAAATGCAAGAATAAGACACCAACATGAATAATAAACTTGTCAGTTTTGGTAAATAATAAGTAACTATCATACCTCCTAAACATGGTCCATCTATGCCTATGACTGTGCTAACTTGTCTCCACCAAAATCCTATAAACAATAATAACATATAACACTATCAAAATATGTAATGGCAAGGTTAAAAGAAAGGTATTGGGAATAAAGAAGAGTGCATATCATATGTAGTCATGATAAGAAATACAATATCAATTTATGAGGTAAATTATCATGCATAATTTCATTGATTACGCGACCTCCCTTGACAAACATATCTACCATTTCATAAATGCATTTCTCTCAAAAGAATGTGATCCTCATCACTAGAATGGGCTTGAGGGTCATCCCTTTGTAATCAAAATGATGATTATTGAAAAAATATCAATGTTAATATTGAGTAAGTTGAATTGAACTTAACATTAACTTTATGAAAACCAATGAACATAATACATTTAACTTGAGATCCATTGTTGTATGCACCTTGCTGTTGCTCCACCCATTCTCTTTCTCACTCCATTTATCAATGATATTCTTTTCTCTGAATACATGCTTCCATTCCCCATGCCAAGTTTTCACTCGAATCATATGCACCCATCTTATCATCAATAGACCTCAAGGCTGTCTCACTGAGATAACATAACTCAAACACATCCTCTCTAAACAACCATGATCTTTCTAGCTCTCTTACTGATGCTCTATTTTTTCAAGAGTCAGTCTATTAGCCTCCTTTCTATTTGTCTTTTGTTGATTTTTCTTCCCTTAGGCTTACATTTCCCACTTTTGACATGCCCAGGGGGCCTCCTTAAAATAGGTTGTCGAAAATGAATCTTTGAGTGTTAAGTCTATCTCATGAGCAAAATGGATGGCCACCATCAGATCTAAATGTATCACATGGCCTCAACAATCAAAGGTGCACATTCCACCTTGTAATACCCCAATCCTTAATTTTGTACTTGATTGCATACTATCATTAAATAAGGAAGAGATGTGAGGTTAAAATCATAAAACAATAAACAAAATATAACGTCATCTAACATAATAAAATGTTAAAAGCATAAAATAAATAATAAATGATAACATCATCGAAGATAATCAAGTGTTCTTACAACATTTGGTTCCTCCTTCATTTTAGATTGTGAAGAGTCTGGAAGTCAATCACCATCAACATCCTCATCGTCATTGTCATCAAGGTCATATGACTCCACCTCCTCCTACCACATAGGTGGACATACATATGTGAGTCCAACTCAAAACATATATGGAACAATAAACATGAGGCTATGAGCATGTCAAATGAAAGAGAGACTAGAAAAAATATGCACATTTTTAGGGACAAAGTTATTATGCAGGTGACTATCAGCCACGTCCATGTGGCTTCACTCCACCCCTTCCAACTAAAACATAAAAAACCAACATAGAAAAATGCATAGTGTGTTAGTTAAAAGAATTGTAATTTTGATTATTGTAAGAGGGAAGAAAGAAACATTATTTAACATGACGAGCATTCAAACATTAAGGGCAGCCAAAGGTTCCCATACATCTCTTGATAAATAGTCATTGGATGTTTTAGGGACACCTTCTTCACCTTTGATCTACTCCTCCTATAGTATTAAGAAAGATATAACATATAAAAATAGGGATGCATGGTTTGCAATTATTGAGAATGGAAAATGAAAGAGAGAGTATAAAAAATATGCACATTTATAGGGATGGAGTCATTATGTAGGTGACTATCAGCCACATCCACATGGCTTTGCTCCACCCCTTCCAACTAAAATACAAAACAAAAACAACATAGAAAAACACATGGTGTGTCAGTCAATAGTATTGTAATTTTGATTGTTGTAAGAGTGAATAAAGAAACATTATTTAACATGAGGAATAATCAAACATTAAGGACAACCAAATGTTCCCATACATCTCTTGATAAATAGTCATTGGGCACTTCAGGGACACCCCTTTCACCTTCGGTCTACTCCACCCCCTCCTCTTATAGTATTAAAAAAGGGCAATGTAACAAATCAAAAGAGGGATGCATGGTTCGCAAATATTGAGCATTTTAGATATGTGGCAATAATATTAAAACATGCATTTAAAATATATAAACCATCAATAAAATTACCTATGTTATCCCCTTATTTGCATCTTTATTTGGTAAAGATTCCATTCTGCACTGGGAGTGCACCCTTGGTTGTTCATGGGCAGGGGATGGCTATCTCATAATAGTGGGAATACCATCCCCAATTATTGATGCTCCATCTAGCTTCCTCCTTCGATCTTTGAGGGGGTGAGGGGAATGTCTAAATTGAGCACTTGCACATAATGAGGACTTTCAACTAAATTATTTATCCTAACACAATACATGTCATAATCTATTAGCATAAAAAAAAAAATATAACTCAAATTCACATTTGAGTATAGTAATTGAATGCATACCATTTGTTCAGTCTCAGCATAAAGTTCTTTGAGGCAATCATCTAATTCCCAATCATCCATCTTAAATATATAGAAGTTAACATTCATAGTATTAGTTTCCAACAAACAACAACTTGTATTCAAAAAAGTTAAAAATATGCTTTATAACACTAAACCTTACCAATGAAATGCTTATAGAAATCACCGTAAAGGTCACCATGAGAGTACAATGGTGTGCTAGCGGCTAGGGTAATCCAAGTAGTTGGCAACGTAATGTAGTAGTCATAGAATAATTAGGGAAACCACTGTTCATGAAATTGAAACCTTATATTGAAAGTATATATTACGAGCCTCCAACAAGGAAATGTACATATGAGAAGGCATTACATTTTCTTTAGATAGTGTAACATTTCAAAGCAGAGATTTCTTTTCACATTATAGAAACTTAACTTACCAATTCATTTGGAAACAATCTATATAATATGGAAACACCTCATGTGGTAATTCAAGTACAAGCTAAACAAACTTTTGTATGTAGTAGATGAGATAGAGAAAATATAATGGATACATTACATTTTGAGAACTTTAAAAGAACCAAAACATGCTTGTTGTAAATTTCAAAGGTTAGAAATAATATTTTTGAATTCTGGAATATCAAGTCCATGGAGATTGTATGCAAAAAAAATAATTTTAGTTGCAGATTCTATGAAAGACATTGATGTCAATATTTAATAGGCCCACTAAACATTCTGAATGAAGAAGTCAACAATAATAAGTATACATTGCATAGTATAATGGGAGTACAACAAACACAAACATGGATTCACACTCTCTTAATTTGTGTAAATCTGCACATATACATGAAATATGATAATAATAACACTTTTAATGTACTTAAAATCATGCATACATCGATGCCCCCATCACAAAGAATAGAGTACATTTAGGCACTTGCAAGCATAAATACAAAGGAAATGGTGAATAAAAACACATGAATTAAAAATAGAGCTCAAGAAATTAAATCTTGGAAAATACTATAGAGGCACTTATACACCCTACAATGGGAGTACAACAAACATGGATTCACACACTCTTGCTTTGTGAAAGTTTGCACAAACACATGAAATATGAGAAGAGTAACACTTTCAATGTAATTAAAAGCACACATACATGATTACCCCATCACAAAGAATAGAGTAAATTTAGGCACTTGAAATCATAAATACACATGAAATGGTGAATAAAAACACATGAATAAAAATAGATCTCAAGATATTAAATCTTGAAAAATACTAGAGAGGATCCTATACATCTTGTTCTACCTAGTTGAACAACTCTCTTCTTCTAATTTAGTAGTGCATATGACCCTGCATATAAGCTTATTTTTATGTATAAAAATAACTTATTAATAGAGACAAGATCCTGGGTGAGCTTACCCTTATGTTTATTAGGCCTATGGCAAGGAGAAATAGGGCCCAAGAAATAGTAGATATAGGTAAATTGAAGACATATGCCCTTTTAATGGATTTATTACAATCTTCACTACTTTTCTTTTCATTTTCATCTAAATAATTTATGCAAAGGAGGCTTATGAACACACTGTGATTGTGCTTATCTGAAGTGTTTTCCTTTTTTCCCCATATCTATTCTTGCTTTGTATGTTTTGGATTTCATCTGTGTTAATAAGTTATGGATTTAATTTTTTCACATTTATAAAAAAACTCTAGGATTTCTTTCCTTGTTCAAGTTATTCAATGTCCACTTGCCCTTCTTTGATCACAACTATGAACTAATTTGTGTAGAGTTCATAAACACAGTTCACAATAATGCAGACCATTGTGTGTTAAGACATAATATATAGAGAAGCAAGGGTAACCTTGAACAAGAGCATACAAAACCTGAAACAAAATGAATTGGTCACTTTATTTGGTGTAGTTGTCTTGAGACACCTACTTGACTTTGTGAAAATGATAAAACCTTTTAGAATTTACCTTGATGTTTGACTGGTGCAAAACCTAGGATTAAACACTGACTCCTCTACTCTTATTCTGACTGCCTTCGCTTGAACTATCTCCCTCCACCTTGGATCCAATAATGACTGAATGGTGAAGGACATTGAATTTGGCCTTTAAGATTGGCATTACTTGATTAACAGTAAGCCATAAGAGATTAACACAATGCTAAGAGGACATGATTATCAACATATTAGGGCATGATAATCCAGCATTACCATCAAATGATTTGCATGCCACATTAGTTTCATGCTGTGTGACAAGTTTAGTGACACCTGCATAGTCACAATTCATGATTGGCTAGATGGTGATTATCAATTGGCAATGAAGGTGGTAATGACTATGATGGGGATGGTTAGATGAATCAAAGGCATTAACATCAAAATTAATTGTGGTTTTTCCCAATTTAACTATGGTTAGTGATAAGCTTTTGATGACTGATGGAGACTAGCCCCCTTGACAACTAACAATGACCAACACACACTGATAGTTGGTGTGTGTTGATTAAGCTCTACCCAAGTGATATTTGTGTTTACTTCCTAAATTCAAGAAAATTAGGTGTATAGCTTTATAATATAGGCATGGGAATCCATCTCCCTCCTTTTCATGTTTCACGACAATTGGTTTCGTTAGATCAATAGGGTTAGGGCTACTAATGGTGACAAACCTCATGGGTTCGAGCAAAGAGTCTCTATTTTCAATTCAATATGAATGAATAACTATTTTTTAATTAATCATTAATTATTTCAAATAATTAATAATATAATCAATATAAAATAAATTTAAATGTATTATACAAACTAAATTGATCTTGGAGATTCAACAATATATACAATGCAATTTATTGTAGCTAACCAATTTGTATAGTAAAATATCTTTTCAGGGATGCTCATACAATATGTATTTTTGGCATCGGATAATGGGAATGGATTCTTACATGGGTCGAAAAATAATAGTGTAATGGAAAATGAGAATTGGTATAGTCTTCAAACATGAAAAATATACATAAGTAACAAGTCAACTTTAAATGAATATTAACATTTATTTTTCAACTAGCATTTGATTCAACCTTTAGCATTTGACTGAATCATTGTTATTTACTTTAACTATTTTTATTTACTTTATTTTTTTGTTAATAGACATTAGCTTAGGTGCACAAGTAAAAAATAAGTGTTAACAAACATTAACATTTATTTTTCAACTAGAAATTGGTTTAACCCTTAACATTTAGATTAATCATTTCCATGTACCTTAATCATTGTTGTTTGTCTTAACTATTGTTGTTTGTATTATTGTGTTGTTAATGGATGTTAGTTCAATCATGAACATTGGAAGTTGAATGATTTAGTGGGCCCCAAGAACATGCCAACTGGAAGGAAATGAGAATGAACCGGATAATTAAAGTGCTCCATTATGAAGTAATGATAACAAGATTTGATGAAAATTGCAATGGTACGATTAATTTTGTGTGTTTTTTAAGTTGTTAAAAGCATATAAATTATAATTCCTTTAGTGGTAAGTGTTATATATTATTTATCTTGATTGAATTTTTTGGATGAATATTTTGTCACCAGCTAACTGATGGGCAAAATAGGTTACTTCAACCACAGTATAGGGAGATTGGTCAGCCAATGAGTAGGTTTACCACATCAAAAGGGGACAAATCTCTCCTCTCATCAAGGGGAGGTTCCCTTATAACTATGAAGAACTATATACTATATATATGCAAAAAATAACACTAAGTGGTAGGACAACACCATCCATATCTCTTATTTTAGAGATGATGTTCACAAACAAAGGAAAAATCTAGGTGAAAACATTGAAAGCACTTCTCTTCTTTCAAAAGTGGTCTTGCAGAAAATAGCTAGAGTTATTTCAGGTAAGAAACAAGTAACAAGGGCATGGTAACCAGCAAAATGAAGTGTAGCACAAAGTCTCCACCTTAACTACCCAAGAGTGAAATACAAAGGATAATAGGGGCACAAAGTCGTCCCAAGATCTTTTACACAGAAACAAACAGAAAACACATTAAAGATAATGGTGGCAGCACAAAGTCTCTCCACAGTTGGCTTCAAGACACCTTCCTGATTACTTCCACTAGTTTTGCTTATTTCATCAAAATGGACAAGAACACATTCAAGAAACAAACATAAGAACAATCTCCTAAATGACACAAGCTATAACAGCACAAAGTCTGGAAGTAACCTGCTTTCTCATTCATATAAAAAAATATGATCAACAATCTGAGCTCAAAGTCTCAGTAATCGCCTTTCAATATTGGTAGAGTTTTGCTTCTATAACTAAAAAGATCTCTTTTGCATCAGATAGGAGATTACATTATATAGAAGCCAAGAAAGGCTTGACACTTTGTTTCATGGAACGACCCATGCTGCATTCAATGCCTTGAATGCATTTTCAATTTTGTTAAAGAGGGACATGTTGGAACAAGGCATCTACCTTAACTGTGGTGTGTCGATTCATCTCAAATGTCTTCTCTTTAGCATGGCTTATCTGGTCTTTCACCAAATATGTACACGGCTGTCCTTCACTTTTACTCTAAGGGAGAAAAATAGGCTGCGCCTTTAATGTTTGCAAGCTGAAATATCTACCTGGTGGACTGTTCCACATACTGGACATAACTCCTACACAGATATTTCTGGTCTTTCCCTCTTTCCTTTTGCAATTTGAGCTCTCAAGCTATCTTTTCCCCTTTTTGCTAGCCTTTTGGCTCCTTCTTCAGTTGGTCACTGAGTTTGTTTTTAGGGTCTATGCCACATTTGAAAATCAAGATATATTTCATTACCTTAAATTTGACATCCACGGGGACATCGTTGGTTCACTGTTTCAACAGTTCAGGTGGCCTTCTCGGTTCCTTGGTTCCATCACTTTTTTGGTTCATTCGCTTGAACCATCTCTTTGGACTGGTCTCTAGAATCTTCTACTTCTTTCCTTTACTCAGAGCTTTCTTTGTACCATCGAACCTGTTGAACCCTTTAAAACATTTTGGTTCAAGGTTCAATGGTTCATCCTCTTTCATAGAAACCTTTATTTTCTCTAATTCTCTTGAGCTTTGAAAGAGTTCGTAGAAATATGTTTGCAGAGTCCATTGAAATGAGTCCATAAAAATAGGTCTACAGAGTCTGTAGAAATCAACCTGTAGAGTCCATAGAAACATTCCTTCAGAGTTTATAGAATCAAGACTAAAAAGACCATAGAAACCATCCTACAAATTTCATAGAAACCAGTCTGTAGAAATGGGTCTGTAGAGTCCGTAGAAACATTCCTTCAGCTTAATATCTTTGGAACCTCCTGAAGGGAAGGTGTCCCTTTGGGCCTTGAGAAGGTCCATTTCCTGGTCGCTAAGAGCCCCCCCACAAGGGTACCTACCCTTCATGGTCCTTTGGGGTCTTTCGAGTGGTCTTCATCTTCAATTCCTTTGGGGGATTTTGATCATTCCTTCAGACAAAATGTCCAAAGGAATTCCTTCAGACATTTTGTCTAAAGGATTTACCTTGTAAAATTTGTTAGGGAAAATCTTTCTGAAAGATATCTCTTTGTATGCTTTTATTCACTGCCCTCTGTAAGGGCACTTGCCCTTTGGGCTTTGGGACACTCCTTTGAACCATTTGATTGAACCAACTGATTGAACCAACTTTGGTTCAACAGTTCAACTGTTCAATCTTGTGTTCCGCTCATTCAATTTACCGCTTGAACCAACTGCTTTGAACCAATCTCCTTGAACCTATCTCATTGAACTCTTTTGGTTCAAGGTTCAACAGTTCAACAGTTTAATCTTCCTTCTTTTTGCTAAGTCTTTCAAAGCCATTAAACTTGCCGAAGCAGTTGATCTTTAAACTTTTGTCGAAGCACTTAACTCATTAAGCTTGCTGACATCGTTGAACCTTTGAACCCATCGAACCTTTGAACCTTTTGGAAGCAAGGTTCAATGGTTTAATCCTTTGTTTGAAGCTTGTCGATGGACATTTTTGGTTGAACTGAGGCGTTGAACCAACTTTGAAATTTCCCAAGTGTTGGAAACTTGTTCCTTTGAGAGAGAGCTCACCTGTTGATGCCGTTGAATCTATTGAACCTGTTAGTCCCTTAACTAAAAAATCTTGAATAATGAAGAACTTGAATGCTTGGAACAATTTTTGAGAAGGGAAGAGAGAATTTTGGTCCTACAGGACCAAAATAGTTCATATGTTGTCCCAAAAATGAGTGGCAAATTTTGGGAACAATAGCTGGCTCCAATTGGGGAACTTTCTTCGGTTGAAATTTTGGAACAGATAAGGGGAGTAGAAAATAGAATCTCTAGTGCCTTTAAGTATGCCATTGGGCTTCAGAGTCATGCTACCCAAAAAATAAAGACACCATAAATGAAAAGCACAAAATAGAACTAAAGACTATACAAATATACATATGTATAGATGATCTTATCTGATACTTTAAGAATTAAAGTGCTTCAGATGCTACCCATTGTGAGGTAAAAAAAAGGGCGTGCCATCTTGATACGTCAATAGGAAACTATTTTCACCATTGAGCTAATGGATAGTAAACAAGCCTCTCCATAGGGAATTGAAATTCCCATGCATTCCCTTTGGTTCTCTCCTTTTGTCCCATAACAGAACTTGATCTCTAATCTAGAAATCATGATTTTTTTCTTTATGGTCAAAGAGTTTCCTCACCAAACTTTGATGCACAACAATTCGGTCCACCACCATATCTCGTTGCTCATCCAACTTAATTAAGCATATGATCCTCTTATCGATGGAGCTTTCATATGTCTGATCTTCGATCGCCTTTGCCAATTTCAATGCTGGCAATTCCAAGGTGATTGGTATCTCTGCATTGAGACCATACAAAAGTTGGAAAGGTGGCATACCTATCACCCTCTTGGGTGTAATTATATCTGCCCATAAATCATCAACCAATGCTTTATGCCAGGTTCATTGGTTGTCATCCCCCAACTTCCTGGTGATGGTCACTAGGTTCTTGTTGCTCGATTCTAATTAGCCATTCCCTTGTGGAAAATAATTAGAGGAGTGGGAGAGGGCAATCCCATAATAAAAATAGAGCTGAGTGATCTCATGAGAAGAGAAATAGGCTGCATTATCTGTGACAATCTTGGTTGGGACCCCAAACCTGGAAATGATGTTTTCTTTGAGAAAATTGCATACTACTTCAGAAGTAGCATGCTTGGTTGGAATTGCTTCCACCCATTTGGTGAAGTAATATGTGGCTGTGAGAAAATAATCATGTCCAACACTTGAATATGGGTTTACAACACCAATGAAATTGATTCCCCATTGCTGAAATGGCTCTTCTATCACCACTGGCTTGAGAGGCAAAGCAACTAACTTGGGTCTTCCAATGAATTGTTGACACAGTTCACATCTTCATACCCATTTGTATGCATCTTGAAATAAAGTAGGCCAGTAATACCTGGCTCATAGAATCTTATGGGAAGTTACAAGAGCAAAAAAATGTCCTCCATAGGCCATATGATGGAAGGACTTCAAAATTTGGTTCTGCTGCTCTTTATCCACGCAGCGAAGGAACACTCCATCAAGGCTCCTCTTATATAGGCCGTTGTCCCATAGGATAAAATTGGTAGCTTTCAATATAGCAATCCTCCTTTCTTTACAAGGCAAGTGAGTAGGACACTCACCATAGGTAAGGAAATGAGCAATATTTTAATACCACTCATTTGTGGTGGAGACAAAGAAAACTATTGGTGTGTCTTCCACTTTTGTTTCTTCATGCCCTGCTTCTTTGGGTTTGTTGTCAGCAATCAATTGGCAGAGACCTCTTCCTCACACAAGATTTGTTGGTTTGATAATGAGATCAAACTCCTAGATTTTAGCAATCCAATTGCCCCTTTTGGTTCCAAACTCTTACTAAGTTAATATGGATTTAACTGTGGTATCAGGAACCAGGGCAGTAACTTGTGAATTTAGGATGTAAAAATGGAAGTCCTTTACTACCTTCACCACTGCATAATCATGCTTCTCCATGTTTGAATACTTTAGTTCATGAGCTTTGAGAGGACAACTCATGAAAGATATGGGAGATTCCACACCTTCTTTGTTATGTTGAACCGGAATTGCTGAAAGTGTGTGCTCAGAAGCATAACTGTATATGGTGAAATCTTTAGTATAATCTGGACAAACTAGAATTGGGGCATGGGCAATAGCTATTTTGATGTCTTGGAATGCCAATTTTCCTTCTTCAGTCTAGCTAAAATTGGCCTTTCCCTTCATCATGTTCACAACATGGCGAGTCTTCTCTGCAAACTCAGGGATGAACCTTCATAAAAAATTCACTTTTCCAAAGAAAGAGTGACTGCAGTCTTACTTGTGGGTAGGGTAAGTTCTTGGATGGATTTGACTCTTTCTGAGTCAATATTTATGCCTTTTTAGGATATAATGTGTCTGAGAAGCTTCCCTTCTATTACTCCAAAAATAGACTTATTGGGATTTAGAGAAATGCCATTCTGGTGGCATCATTCTAGCACTTGTTGTAAATGGTGCACATGATCAGGGCGATGCTTGGAAAAGATGATCAAGTCATCAAGGTATAACATGATGAACTTACCCATTTCATCTTTGAAATCAAGGTCCATTTCTCTCTAAAAAGTGGCGATAGAATTTATCAGGCCAAAAGGCATTCTTTGATATGCAAAGGTGCCCCAAGGCATGGTGAAGGTAGTCTTATGCTGGTCTGCTTCACCAACTTTAACTTGATTATATCCTGAGAAGCCATCTAGCATTGATAACATCTTTGAACCAGTCACTATCTGAAGAACTTGGTCCATGATGGGCAGAGGATAGTTATCCTTTAAGGATGACTGATTCAAATTCCTAAAGTCCATGCAGAGGAAAATTTCACCATTCTTTTTCCTCATAGGTACTATGTTGGCAATCCATGTGGAATAATGGATTGGGAAAATTATCCTAGCATTCAACATCTTCTATATTTCAAATAGAATAGTACCTGATATCTTCAGATTGTACTACCGATATTTGTACTTATAAGGCACCGAATCATCTTGGAGAGGAATTTCATGGTGAATTTCATCAGGCCTAAGCAACTTTAGATCATCATAGGAGTATGCTAGGACATCCATGTACTGGCGGAGCAGAGCAACAAATTTTAACTTCTCTTATGGAGTGCAACACTTCCCAATGTTCACCATCTTGGAATTTTACTTAGTACCCAAATTTATCTGATCAAACTCCTGAGAGGATCTTGAATCCATTTGTTGCTATTTGACGAACCTATCATGCTTGTCAAACAGCTTCTCAAGGGAAACTAGGCCTTTTGGTATTTTATTCCCTTTAAGTTGCAAGAATTCTTCACCTGCGTCTGAACTTGATTCAGGGGCTAGTTCAAGCTTTTGAGGCTTACTACCTTCGAAGTGAAGTTGTTCAAAGCTATCTTTTTGTTCCAAGAAGGCAATTATTCAGTTGTCACCATTGAACACCTGCCAATGATTGGAATTGTCAGGCACACTTGGTCAAAAGACTAGTTTGATAGTGTACCTGTCTCCCTTAAAATATAAATGAGGAACCAAAAGAGTTGTTGAAATAGCCAAAGCATCAGCTCAGTCATTGAATTCCCTAAGAACTACAGAGATGTTGAAAGTATCAAAACTTTCAATTTGATCTCAAACCAAATTATTGTAATGGTCCAATCTCTCATTTTTGATTTGGTACATGTTCTTCACCTGACAAACCACCAGCTTAGCATCTCCTTTAGCATGAAGAAGCTTGAAACCCTTGTCTTGAGTGGCCTTCAATCCAAGCAACAACGATTCATATTCAGCAATGTTGTTGGTATTGCTAAACTATAATTTGTATGATGAAGGAAAAATATCTACTTGAGGAGATATCAAAACAATCCCATCTCCTGAACCAATAGAGGAATAACTACCATCAAATTCTAGTATCCATACGTTATCAGGAACTATTTTTACCTTAGATTCTTCTTTGTTGGGAGGGGAGAATTCTTTGGCACTTCTACTGCGTTGTACCGATCCTTCTATTGTTCTGTCTGAACCAATTTTCAAATTGTCATTTTCAGAAGTTTCATTGGTCACCACATGAACCTCCTCCATGGATAAGAAGTAATTACCCATTCTTGAAGACTCAAAAAAAAATTGAGCTTCAGGTGCTGATGTTTTAGTGACAACATATTTTGCTTCCTTCTCAGGGAGCAATCTCTACATAATGCCTTTGACTGCAATCCTTGCCTTAAATAGGTCCATGCTCAACTCGCCACCAACATCCTTTCAAAAAATTTGCCCAATAAGGATGTTGTATGAGGCTGGGACATCGGCCACCAGAATTGTCATCTTGATTCTCTTTTTTGGGAATGCTACAAATGAAAATTGGGCATCCTTGATCTATCCCAACAATGGCACTTGTTTCTTCTTCATGGAGAAACATCTCTCAAATATATTGGTTAGTGTGAGATCAATGGATTCAACTACTTTGGCAGACATGACATTGTCAGATGCACCTAAGTCTATGATGCAATTGTTTAGCTGATGTCCATTTATCAGCAGGGAGACATAAAATGGTTCAGTCCTTTTGGGAGTAGCAGGAGGAGCAATGACAAGGTTATTACGGGTGGACGTGGGGGTTACTTTTGGAACAACTGGTCCTATAGGGACAGTTTTATTCTTCACATATTCCACTAACTTATCCAACTGCTCAGGGTTGGATTGCAGGAATTCAAATTTAGACATTTGAATTTTAGTTTTCTTGACATGGTCGACTATGTCAAATGTCTAAAATGAATTATGAATAGGGGAAGGGAGTTTATCCTTCTAGTTTTTAGGGGGGGAAAGACTAAACTGTGAAATTGAAGTTGAAGGTGAAGACATGTTTGGAGTACTTATTTTTTTAGCAGTCACCAGGTCCTTTGGCTGGAAAGGCAGAGAAGTTCCTCATTTGGAAATTGAAATTGTAGGTTGAGGTTGCTCCTCTATTTTTTCTTTATCAACTTGCTGGACTGACTGATTCTTAGACCGGGTGAACACAACGTATGATCCCTCAACTGCTTTACCTTCACTTCTAGGTTCATCCTAGTAATTCAGGAAACCAATGTTGGAGTCGCTAGCTAATTCTTCTTCTCCCTCTATGAAGAGATTAGTGTCATCTTACAGGTTCAACTTAGGGTGTAAGGAGAAATTTGATTCTGCTTTAAGATATCCAACTATTGAATTGGTTAGAGGTGCTTCAATGACCAATTTCCCTTGAGGGGGAGGAAGATGATTTGGCTGCCCTTGATTCCTAGCAACATTGCCTTGGTATGACTGATTGGGGAATGTCCTCCTTGGTATATCTCTGTACAAAGGGGTAGATGACATCCCTTGCACCATTTGCTTTCTAAGAGCAAGTAACTCATTTGCCAGCTTCTGCACCATTAGATCAGTGGTGCCTGTAGATAGATATTTAGAAGATGAAGAAGATTTACCTCTGTTAGGATCTTTCCTTATTTTTCCTACCAAGATAAGGTCATCTTCCACCTCAGTGGCCAAATCCTAAGTAGCAACAAGGTCTATTGGCCAGCACATCTCAACAGAAAACTCACTTCAGGCAGCTGTGAGTTGATGAAGAAACATTTAAGGTTCTCAGGGGTTGGTTGAGCAATTATAGGAATCTTGTTCCTGAGCTTGTCTAATTTGGCAATGAAATCCCTCATAGGTTCATGAGGTTCTTTCTTTATCTGTGTGAGCTACGCTAGTAGGGCATGCACATCTTTTGCAGACTTGAACCTTGCTTCGAACTTCACTTTGAGAGTGTTCCAGTCAGTCATAGTCTGGGCTTATAGATGATAGAACCAGTCTATAATAACACCTTGTAATGTTTCCACAAACAACTTGACTGTTATGCCCTCACACTCCACGCCTACCACACCGCAGAATACGCTGAAAGCTGCAATGTGTTCATTAAGATGAACTCTCCCATCACCAAAGAATTTGGGGAAATTCTTCCTTGAACTGCATGGTAACTCATGTAGAGGTGGAGTTAAATTGAGTGGGCCAAAAGAGTTTCCCCAGGGGCCTTGAATTGCCATGATTTGATTATGGAAAGTGGGGATAACAAATCAGGGAGGAGTATGTATAGGCAAAGCTCTGCTAACAATAGAAAAAGAAGATCTGCCTTGTAGTGGTGACCTGGTATTGGTAGGAGGAAGATTCCTAGCTCATTGAGCTTGAAGTTGTGGAGGAAATAAATTGAAATTTCCCTACTATACCAACTCAAAAATAGGGTCAACAACACCTTGGGCTCTCTAGCTTTTAGTATAGCATGGAGTTGCCAGATTGTAGAATAAAAATGGAAAAGAATAACCCTGCTTCAGCTTGAAGCTTGAGGCTTCAAACTCCTTTTCTTCCCTAGTGGAGTCGCAAAAAACTACTGGCATGAAGTTGGCAGTGTTCTTCCCCAACGGAGAAAATGGATAAGGAAAAAAATTGAAACTATTTGTTCTTCCCTAGCAGAGTCACCAAAAACTATTGGGTGAATATTTTGTCACCAACTAACTGATGGCCAAAATAGGTTACTTCAACCACAACATAGGGAGATTGGTCGGTCAGATGTGCAGGTTTACCACATCAAAATGGGACAAATCTCTCCTCTCATCAAGGGGAGGTTCCCTTATAACTGTGAGGAACTATATACTATATATATGCAGAAAATAACACTCAGGGGTAGGACAACACCATCCATCTCTCTTCTTTCAGAGATGATGTTCACAAACAAAGGAGAAATCTAGGTGAAAACACTGAAAGCACTTCTCTTCTTTCAGAAGTAGTCTTGCATCAAATAGCTGGAGTTCTTTCAAGTAGGTAACAAGTAACAAGGGCACGATAACTAGCAGAATGAAGTGTAGCACAAAGTATCCACCTCAACTGCCCAAGAGTGAAATATGAAGGATAATGGGGCACAAAGTCATCCCAAGATCCTTTACACAGAAACAAATAGAAAACACACTAAAGATAATGGTGGCAGCACAAAGTCTCTCCACAGTTGGCTTCAAGACACCTTCCTGATTACTTCCACTAGTTTTGCTTATTTTATCAAAATGGACAAGAACACATTCAAGAAATAGACATAAGAACAATCTCCTAAATGACACAAGCTATTACATCACAAAGTCTAGACGTAACCTACTTTCTCATTCATATAAAAAAAATATGATCAACAATCTGAGCTCAAAGTCTTAGTAATCACCTTTCAATTTTGGCAGAGTTTTGCTTTTATAACCAAAAATATCTCTTTTGCATCAGATAGGAGATTACAATATATAGTAGCCAAGAAAGGCTTGGCGCTTTGTTTCATGGGATGGCCTATGTTGCATTCAATGCCTTGAATGCATTTTTAGTTTTGTCAAAGAGGGCCATGATGGAATAGGGCATCTACCTTAACTGTGGCATGTCGATTCATCTCAAATGTCTTTTCCTTAGCATGGGTTGTTTGGTCTTTCACCAAATATGTACATGGTTATCCCTCACTTTTACTCCAAGGGAGAAAAAGAGGCCATGCCTTTAATGTTTACAAGCTCATATATCTACTTGGTGGACTGTTCCACCTACTGGACATAACTCCTATGTAGATATTTCTGGTCTTCCCCTCTTTCTTGTTGCAATTTGAGCTCTCGAGCTATCTTTTCCCCTTTCTTCTAGCCTTTCAGCTCCTTCTTCAGCTGGTCACTGAGTTTGTTTTCAGGTTCCGTGCCACATTTAAAAATCAATAGATATTTCATTACCTTGAATTTGACATCCATAGGGGCATCATTGGTTCACTATTTCAACAGTTCGGGTGGCCTTCTTGGTTCCTTGGTTCCATCACTTCTTTGGTTCATTCGCTTGAACCATCTCTTTGGACTGGTCTCTGGAATCTTCCACTTCTTTCCTTTGCTCAGATCTTTATTTGTACCGTCAAACCTGTCGAACCCATTGAACCATTTTGGTTCAAGGTTCAATAGTTAATCCTCTTTCATAGAAGCCTTTGTTTTCTCTAAGTCTCTTGAGATTTGAAAGAGTCCGTAGAAATATTTCTGCAGAGTTCATAGAATAAAGCCTGCAGAGTTCATAGAAATGAGTCCGTAGAAATAGGTCTATAGAGTCCATAGAAATCAACCTACAGAGTCTGTAGAAACATTCCTTTGGATTCTATAGAATCAATCCTGTAAAGTTTGTAGAAACCATCCTGTAGAGTCCATAGAAACCAGTTCGTAGAAACAAGTCTGTAGAGTCCGTAGAAACATTCCTTTGGCTTAATATCTTTGGAACCTCCCAAAGGGAAGGTGTCCCTTCAAGCCTTGAGAAGGTCCATTTCCTGGTCGCTAAGATCCCCCCCGCAAGGGTGCCCCCCCGCAAGGGTACCTGCCCTTCAAGGTCCTTCGAGGTCTTTTGGGCGGTCTTCATCTTCAATTCCTTCAGACAGAATGTACGAAGAAATTCCTTCAGACATTTTATCTGAAGGAAATCTTCCCTTGCCTTAGCCACTTTCTGTCAGGGTTTTGATCATTCCTTCAGATAAAATGTCCAAAGGAATTCCTTCAGACATTTTGTCCAAAGGATTTGCCTTGTAAAATTTGCCACAGAAAATCTTTTTGAAAGATATCTCTTTGTCCGCTTTTGTTCACTACCCTCTGCAAGGGCACTTGCCCTTTGGGCTTTGGGGCACTCCTTTAAACTGTTCAATTGAACCGACCGATTGAACCAAATTTGGTTCAATCGTTCAACGGTTCAATCTTGTGTTCTACTCATTCAATTGACCACTTGAACCAACCGCTTTGAACCAATCTCCTTGAACCTATCTCATTGAACTCTTTTGGTTCAAGGTTCAACGGTTCAACAGTTCAATCTTCCTTCTTTTTTCTAAGTCTTTTGAAGCCATTGAACTTGTTCAAGCAGTTGAACTTTGAATTTTTGCCAAAGTGCTTAACTCATTAAGCTTGGCGATGTCGTTGAACCTTTGAACCCATTGAACCCGTTGAAACTTTGAACCTTTTGGAAGTGGGGTTCAATGGTTCAATGGTTCACTCCTTTGTTTGAAGCTTGCTGATGGACATTTTTGGTTGAACCGAGGCATTGAACCAACCTTGAAATTGCCCAAGTGTTGGAAACTTGTTCCTTTGAGAGAGAGCTCACCTGTTGAAGCCGTTGAACTTGCTAGTCCCTTAACTGAAAAAGCTTAAATAATGAAGAATTTGAATGTTCAGAATAATTTTTGAGAAGGGAAGAGAGAATTTTGGTCCTGTAGGACCAAAATAGTTCATATGTTGTCCCAAAAATGAGTGGCAGATTTTGGGAACAATAGAATTGTCTTGCAATGTTTTGGGGATTTATAAAGATGATCTATTGTGAAGCAACGGTAATAATATTTGATGAAAATTGTGAGGGCAAAATTAATATTGTGTATTTTTATAATTGTTAAAAGTATATAAATTATGCTTTCTTCAATGGTAAGTGTTATATATTATTTAGCTAGAGTTAAGTTTCGGGGATGAGGCCACTAATGGTGACATACTTACCTCATAATATGGGATTTTGGCAAAGGGTCTCAATTTTAAATCCAATCGACCACTTAATTTATTGAATAATTTGTATAATTAGGATGTATTACATATAATTCATTGAATTGATGATTATGATTTAAATAATTATTAATTCCTTCAAGCAATTAAGAATATAATTAACATAAAATAAATTCAAATATTTCAGGTAAATTAAACTAATATATCTTTCTAGATGTTAAATTGATATTATGTGTAAAGATTGGAGATTCAAAAATATATATAATGTTATTTATTGTAGCTAACCAATTTATATAGTAAATTGCCTTCTAAGAGATGTTTTTATAGTACGTATTTTTGAAATCGGGTAATGGCGAACGGGTTCATGTACAAGTCAAATAATAATAATGTAATGGAAAATGAAAAATGGTATAATCTTCAAACATGGAAAATATGCACAAGTAATAAGTCAATGTTCAACGGATATTAACATTTATTTTTCAACTAATATTGATTCAACCCTTAACATTTAGTTTAATCATTGCCATTTGCCTTAATTGTTGTTGTTTATTTTATCGTGTTGTTAATGGATGCTAGCCTAGATGTGCAAGTAAAAAATCAAGGTCAACATATATTAAAATTTATTTTCAACTAATGTTTGGTTCAACCCTTAGCATTTGGCTTAATCATTGTTGTTTGTCTTAACCGTTGTTGTTAGTCGTAACGTGTTGTTAACGAACATTAGCTTAATTGTGAGCATTAGAAGTTGACCAATTTAGTGGGCCCTATGAACACATCAACTGGAAGGAAATGTGATTGCACCAGATAATTAAGGTGCTCCATTATGAAACAATGATAATAAGATTTGATGAAAATTGTGATAGTACAATTAATTTTGTGTGTTTTTTAAGTTCTTAAAAACATAGAAATTATGCTTCCTTCAATGATAAATATATTTTGTGGATTTATAAAGATATTCTATTGTGAAACAATAATAATAAGATTTGATGAAAATTACGATGGTATAATTCATTTTATGTATATTAATTTTATATATTTTTAATCTTATTAAAAACATAAAAATTATGCTTCCTTTAATAATAAGTGTTATATATATTTAACTTGATTGAGTTGTCTTGCAATTTTTTGAACATTTTTAAAGATGAGCTCAGAGGATGGACTTTGGCATAGCAATTATATGGATGATACTTGCTTAGGGCCTGGTCCCATGAAACTATAATTGCAAAAATATTTAGTGGGTGCTGCAGAGATTATTTAGGAGAGATTATGCAGTAAAGCGGTCTCATGGCTTTTTAAAACTGTAAAAATTATCTATGTACATGAAATTTAGGAGGTTTGAATATAAAAAAAAAATTATAGCATAAATTGTTATTGGTTGTAATGTAATTTTTTTGTGCCTAAATTTTATCTGCGGATGCTGCAAATTTTTACCCCAACCTCTACCCATCTCTGAAAATCTCTTTCATTTGCGGTCACTGCTCCTATTTTTCTAGAAAATATTTATTTTTTTCAATTGAAAAAATTTAAAATTGTATGGAACCACCTGCAACTGCAAAATAATTGTAGTTGCCCCCTCCATAGGACCACTCTCTTATTGGCCTGTATTGTTTTATAAATCCTCACCATAAGTTATGCTAAATGGAAATTTCAAGGCAAACTTAAATCTAATGTTTTTCATTACAATAAATTTTTGTTCGCATTGCGTTCAATTTTTGTTAGTATTTTTTTTTTCCAGATTTGGTTTTGGTGCATTCTTTTTATTATATCTTTCCAATTTTTGTTTTAATTTTTTTTCTTAAAATATTTTTTTTAGGTTTCATTTTGTGTTTTATCATAGTTCTTTGTGGTATAAACAAGTAAAAGTAGTTATTACAAATTTAGAAATAGTCGATTAATTGTAAAATGTTAGTTTTTATTTATAATTTATCACTCCAAAAATAAATAAAAAAATATGTTAGAATTAAAACATGTAAAAAAATAATAATTATATTAAATAAAATAATAAATATTTTTGAAAAATAAATCTAATAATTTAATATTAATTTAATGATTATCCAATACAATTTATTATTTCAAACGGGTAGTATTTATATCTATATAATTGAGTAGAGTTAATCTAAAACATTTTATAATCTAAAAAGTTCAGTCAACTATAAATAATTAAAAGCTTTTTTATTCTCTAACAATTTGAAGTTTTTTTAACTATATTTTTTATCTATTATTTATAATTTTCTACATTTATCTTCTATTATTTAAAAGATTCGTATTTTTATAAATATCTATTTAATATTACTTTTCCTAACATCTTCTCTTAAAATTTATTAAAAAAAAAAATATTGAGTAAAATTAATCTAAAACTTCTTATAATCTAAAAAGTTCAGTCAATTAAAAATAACTAAAAGTTTTCCTATTTCCTAACAATTTCAAGCAATATCTACACTTATTTTTTATTATCTAAAAGATTTTTATTTTTATAAATATATAATCGATATTATTTTTCCTAATATCCTCTATTAAAATCTATTAAAAATGATTAGAATGAATTTATAAAAGAAAAAATGGAAAGGAGGAGATCATGCTTGTCCCCCCTTTAATGTCCATCTCCATTATCCCAAGCATTTCTTACAATTTCAAGAATTTGATATCATACTCATAGTAAATATAACAGTTGCTTTTATCACTAGGACAAAATTGTAGATCGGTAATTTTAGCTTAAACAAGATTTCAATGTAGTAAATATCCATTTCTATATGCTTGTTTTAAAATAAAAAATTAAATTATTTATAAACAATATAAAATATAATAATAATCAAACTTTGTTTTATCACTTCACTCAACTATAAATTTTCAAAATTCAAACTACTTTTCTTGCTTCCTTTGTTGCTCTATAATCATTTTCACATGGATATATAAATGTAGTTGAACATTTATTTATTTATTTTTGTTGGGGGTATTCCATTTAATAAAACCTATTCCAAGCTGAAAAACATATCCCACCAATTGATTTCCTTTCATAACCTTTCAAAGCAATTTGAGATTTTACTACATAAAATGATGCCAGTCATTTGTATCAGAAATATGCTATGCAAAATTATTTTGGATAGCTTGCCATTATAAAATTTAATAGATAAATAATAATCTGAAAAACTAAAATATATTGTATATAATTTTAATATAAATATTCAAACTTAAATTTAGGCATGCCCGTTTTACAACTAGGAACCCTAATTGCCTTGATTATAAATAAATAGCTAATTTCTAATCTCAAATGCATACTATGTCTAACAGGATGGATTATGGACAAGAATATTATAAATCTGATGATGAAAAATATTACAGCATGGATGAAGAAGAAGAATATTACAGTATGAATGAGAATGAGTATGAGGAGACAAGTACAGAGAAGGATGACTCAAGACTATGGAGCTGCCAGAAGAAATAGCGTTGAATATTTTTGGGAGGCTTCAAAGGGACTACAGCGTATTCAATGCAGGGAGTGGAAGACTCTCTCTTGTTCCTCATGGTTTCGGAATCTGTGGATTCGCCGTGATCAATGCTTCCCAAATGCAGGAGACTTGGGTGTATACCTTTGTAATGCAGGCGTGGGAAGCGGTCTCCCTCCCTCCTTTTCATGTTTTGGGGACGATTGGTTCCGTCAAACTTCGTATGGACGGCCATGATGAGTTGTTGTGGAAGGAAATCGCAAAGATGCCTCCTCGGATTTTACAGTATTTAATACGGAGATTTAAGAAATCAGGTCGTTTTAAGGATGGTTTGGACGGCGTATTTCAGTGCCAAGGGAGATAGTTGCATATAATTTAACACAGTTCGTGGAGCTGGCTGCCTCGATGTCCTGCAATTATTTAATTTGACACATGGATGGTTGTTATTCACTCCATAGCTGCGCCTAAATTGTAAAATGCTTTTTATATGAGGTTTTTAGAGACGTCTCATTTTGATACAAGGTAATAATTAGTTTATAGAATTGTATCATTGTGTGGTATTTGTGTATGTTTATAATAAACATATACAAATACCACAAAATGATACAATTCTATAAACTAATTATTAATTATTACCTTGTATCAAAATGAGATGTCTCTAAAAAAAGTTTTAATAATTAGTTATAGAATTGCATTATTTTGTGGTATTTTTGTGTGTTTGTTCATTATGAGTTTATATTGAGTATTTATGGGTACATTTTATTGATATTTATGTTTTTTTCTCCTCATTTCTTTTTCTTTCCTCTCTTTAATATTTTCCTTGAGTTTTTTTACATTTATTCAAAATCATATGATGTGGTTTTGGGGTGTTTTCTTGTAACTCTTGTTTTAGGTTTCGTGTGTTTTGTGTTTTTGAATTGATAATGTTTTTAATTTGGTGTGTATCAACTTGCACACCAAAGGATCTTAATTTGAATTTGAGAATTGTATAGATACACGTGTATTAGTGCATATATGATAATGACATGATAGAGAAAATCGTTAATTCCATTTAATAGAGATTGATTTTAAAAGTAAAAGAGTAGTTAATGGGTTACTTGTAAACATGCATTAAGTACTTCTTATTGTTTTCCTAGCATAGGCCAATGATAACACAACCCTGAAATACACCCCTCCTATTTTTTTAAGTATGTAATGATATGTTAGGGTTTTCGAGATGCAGATCAATTTCTTAGGGATTTGTATGGAATTTTAAAAAAGTAAGAGTTTTTTGGATCCCTGAAGCTGATGAATAGGCTTGGAAAATCAATGTTCTCATGTGGCTATTTTTATTAGAAACATATAGTCTACAGTTACGGGTACCAGATGTGTATAGCACTGTAAAAATTTATATATTCCGTATAAGTTTTCTAGGTTTTATCCATCTTGTTGTTTGGACCTATTCTATACTATTTGTTTTTGACAACTGTCTCTTGATTCAAAAAATGATATACTTTTATTAAACTCCTTATTTACACTTATTGCTACATATAGAATATTCCATTACCTAAATTAAGTTTGTTTGAGTATTAAATTATGATTAGGCATAGTTGTAATGTTTTATGGGTAGTGTTTTAACTATTTTTGAGACAATGGAAAATAAAACTGTGCACGATGAATTAAAACTAGGGCATAAGCTAGATATATGATAATGATAAACTAAAATTATCAAATTTGACATTTTTCCAAAAATAATAAGTGAAAGTATGTCAAAGAGTAAAAAATAAATTAAAAATGATGCAAATATAAAGGGAGGTGAAAACATACACACTTAAGTAGAATTATGTAATTATAGAACTAAAAATATGCTGTAAAAGCTAATTGTACTACACTCTACAAATCTAGAACTGACGTGTCATTGGTATAGAATTGATAGGTCACCAATTGTATACCTAGGCTACTTTTGATTATGTACACATGCACCAATTTTGTACTCTATTCCTTTTCTAATTCTATAATTTTTTGGGCAATTGCACAAGGTGATGGTGAGTAGGGATATAGATTCATTTTGCATAAATTATTAGTAGAATGTGCTGAAATGCTTCTCTTTTTATTATTAATTTAACCCTCAAATATAGCAACAAAATAATGTGTGCAAGTTAGCTAGCTTAGGCTACCTCTTGAGGATTTGAAGCTACATATTATGCATGCTTGGAATAAAAGTCACTGTTTTTCTTTGTGCATGTGAGTGAAATTCAAACCCAAGTGAGAGAAAAGAGTTCAATTCCTCTACTAGAAAATAATATTTAACTATATTCTCCCACTATAATATTATATTTGGTATAAAGTAACAATGACACCAGGCTTGAAAATATGTAAATGCAATATAGAATCAATGTGCACTCCATCATAAGCGTATAATAGATTGGATCAATGTATAATTTAATATCAAAAAATTAGATAGATATAAGAAGCTCACTTGGAATTCACTTCGTAAATGACTAGGATATATTTTTATATACAAGAATCACTAAGAAATGATACACATAGGTTGACCATATGATAGTGTGGTAAGTGAAATTCAAGGTTTATGAAATTATGTCATGGTGAGGAGTGATGCATGATCATTTGGGTTCACAAGAAATATTGTATTAACCAAACAAAAAGTTAGTATTAGAATAAGTGGTTGGCATTATTTCATGTGACATCCTTGTTTGCGTACAATTTTTTTGTAGATACTATGCATATCCATTGCACACTTGCATAATTTCTTCCATGAAACTTGGTGCACACAACTTACAATCATGTAATCAATTTGGGAAGTCAATCTAGTCCCACATAGAGGGCTTATATTGGAATTATTCCCACTACCTAACCATCTATCGCTTCCTTATCATTGAAATCATTTAATATCACATCATGATGTGTTATGGTGCATTGGAATTGTATTATGCATTTAATAAATGTGGTACATAGTATGTGTTATGAGATTTTAATGTTTGTGATGCATAGTGATGTGTTATGATTATTTATTATTTTTGGCATTAGTGGATATGTGATAGCATTAATGCAAATAGGTGGATTATATGCCTATATCAATAGATCCCTACACTTGATATTGATGGAATAATCAAAGAGGACATAGTTCATAATGTGGCTATTAGATAGGGTGCTTAAAATAAAGATACATGCATAGATCTAGGGAAGGGTTATATGGTTGAATTACATATGTGTGAGGACTATAATAATTGTAACAGTAAAATGATTATAAGTCTATGGATTGTGTATATGAGTGTGTGAGCAAGTGTGTAATCTCTTGTTTGAATAAATAAAGTTTTATTTTCATTTTTTTTCCATTGTACAAGGACCATGTTATCTATTTTGTGTAGGGTACATAGTATAAGGTATCTCTTCATTGAGATGCCTAACCAAATGTACTGCATCATTTGGTATGATAGTAAGGAAGAAATCAAAGTTAAGAGAGAAAGGTTTATATTTCTCCATTCTTGCAAGGGTGGGTAGACAACATAGAGGTGGGAAAGTGATAAAAATGAGAATTATTTAGGATCACAAAGAGTGGTGTATTAGTAGGTTTGGATTTTCAAGAAGGTAAGATGTCATTAATAAGGGTAATAAAAATATGTAAAATGGTTTCCAATGTATCTATAAGGCTTGATGAGATCATGGAGATGTTATAAGTGATGTAGATGAGATTTACTATCATGGAGGAAGAGATAAGAATGGGATTGATCCTAAGGGATGATGTCAGTGTTGCATAGGGTGAAGCATAAGAAGCAGATGAGTAAAAATCAAGACCAACACATGAACGGTTGGAAGAGGAGCATAGATGTGGGTACCATGTTTTTTGAGAAAATTGAACCCAAAATAGTTAATAGACTAGCTCACAAATATGGAGGATTAATTTGATTTTGATGAAGTAGTGAATGAGTGCAAGGTGAAATTTGTAAAGCATAATGTGAAAAGACACAAATATATGTGGTGGAAGGAGGTACAACTTGAGAGAAATCATTTGGGCAAAGACAAGATTTATTTTTGGAAGAGGATGGCAATGATGTTGAAAGGCATGTTTCTGCTTAGACATTATCAACGAAATCTAGGGAATAGGTTGAAAAAATTATGACAAAACAAGTTGAGTGTGAAAGATTACATGGAGGAATTTTAAAAAATTCACAATTTAGGTTGATCTTAGTGATATGGACCAACAAAAAGTAGCGCAATACATTAATGGAATGTGATGGATCATCAAAGATGAGATCAAAATAGGGATATTTCAGATGGTAGAGGAGGCATATCAATATGCTTTGAGAAAAAAGGATAATTTTAAACATTTGAAGAGTAATATGAGATTCAAATGGAAGCTCATATGTGGTAAATGAAAACTGATGCATGAGCAGGAGAGTGAAGAAGGAATGCACACTGCACAAGCACATCAAGTGATAGGAAGAGAAACTTATACAAAAGGAAGAATTAGTTTTGGAAGAGGAATAGGAATAACATTTGAAATAACATGATTTAGGTGTAGGGAAGTTAGACACTATTTATAAGAGTGCCCTCATGTACACATTGATGGTGAGAACACATGGAACAATGGTAGCACACAGATCCTAAAAGTAGATCTTGATTCCATGGAGTCACTTATAAATGGAGAGGAGCCTGATCAAGGAAAAAATTTACTCTCAATGATAATAATCTTTAAGGTCATTGGAAAAATTGAAGAGGTGAGTTAGAGAAGACATATTTTCTTGACAAGTGCAAGACAAGAGGTAAATGTTGTATATTTGTGGTGGATACTATACAAATGGAAAATTTAGTGTTTGAAGAGATGGTGGTGAATTTGGGTTTAGTGTTGTTGGTTGGAAAAAGAGTATGACACTTCAACGCACATACTGTAGTCAACAATATTGTGGGACATAGTCCCTCTTCTATTAGTAGGCAAAGCTACCTTTATTAAAAAGAAAGGAAAAACACAAACTTAACATATTCACAAGTGTACATACTAAATTCATTTGGGGATTTTCATGTATGAGAAATGAAAATTGAGTAGGAGAGTAAATTTGAGAAAATAGAAAGTATTAACTATGAAAAGAGAGAAGAAGGAATGTAAATAAGTGAGAAAATGAAGATTTCCCTTAGAGATTACACCCATTAACTTGAAATCAAATTACCATCAATTGAGAATTTTATTAGAAAAGAATGAAGAAAAAAATATTATGAATAAATGAGCATAAGAAAATTCATTCACAACTAAAGACAAACTCAAAATCGTGCAACATTTAGCTTTATTGATTTTCTTGAAAAAATACAATGTTCTTTTCTTCTTTCCCTTCAAAAAATTCTCTTCTTGAAAAAGTTATAAAATTTTGACAACCACTAGAGAGGCATGCAAGCCTTCTTCTTATAGGAAATCTTAACCCTAGATTCTAGGAAAAAATTCTAAAAATTGAATTTGGTTGCACAATTCAGCGTACATATTGGCTTGTTCAAGCTGTACATAAAACTAAAAAAACCTTCGAATCAGAATGCAACTCTCAACCTGAAAAGAAGATTGTGATCAAACACAATTCCAAACTATAAGTCAGGGAGTATTTTCTATCACTTGTTCTTCATCTCCTTCCTCATTGTCAATGGTGAAGACTTCCTCCTGCATAGATTTCTAGAATTATCATCATATTCTTCAAAATTAGGTAATATGTTTTCTAATTTTTCATGATTTGGGCCTTCAAAATGTTGATAAGGAATTTTGGCCTCTACCTACAGATTTATCATTTCTTGTGGAATTCTTTTGAAATTTTAAAAATCCTTGCCCAACCTATCAAATGAGCTTTGGAAATGTACAAATCTTTGAATTAATTTATAACTAAATGAAGAAGTAAGGTTGGTTTATTGATCAATCAATTATTTAAAATATTCTTGCATATATTCTACAAGGATTAATTTCCCTCCAAAGAATGAGAATGAGAATTTTTCAATTGATTCATTGATATAAGAAATGGGGTCAACTGATAAGATCCTTGATTCCTTAAATTTACGCAATGATTTTTATATAATTTCTCAAATCTTATTAACCCTATAAACTTAGATTGTTCTCCTAATTCATATTCTATAAAGACTCCTTCACCAAACAAAATAGCCTCATCTACCCTAGCCAGACTTATAGTTATGGTAGCCAATTCTTTAATTTACCTAATTCTTTTTTGTATTCAACCTATTTCATGTAAGTGTATTATCTTTCTTCTTTTATCGTAGAGTATACTTGTATGGCTGAGGATATAGTTTTGTTTCCTTATTCGAGTAACTTCTTAGACCATTCCTCAGTAACTCTCCCCATGTTCCCTATTCTCTTAGCTATTTGGAGAGTCTTAAATTCTAGAGTGTAATCTTGAAGTTGTGGTTATGTTAGGCTAATCATTCTTTGTATTACTAAATTAATTTGGTTTACCTTTTCCTTCAATTGATCTTTCATGGTTTTATCATGATTGAATATTTTGATCAATGAACTAATAACAATATACACATCCTCCTTCAATCCATCATGAGTAGGATTTCCTAGGTGAACATGTGAAACTTGGTAATCCATAGATGTGATCTCTTCTTTTGACTTTTTAGGAGGGGGAATAACAATTTCAGCATACCTCTCATCTTGATCATATACAATAATATGAGAAACATGTTTAGGTTTCTTAGAAGCTTGAATATGTGGAGAAATTAAGGTGATGAAATCTCTGTCCAAAGGTGAAACAATATTATTTATCTTTTTCACTACCTTGCTCAGTGATTGGGATGTTCTGATATCTATTTATCCTTGTGTTGATGTTGATTCAACTTGTGCCTTTTCTTGAGAAACAAGAGTTTAATCTATCATAAGCTTCATTCTCTCTTTCATTTGTAGAGGAGGTGTGACTTATGCTTATAAAACTTGTTGAGTGTCTAATTTTTATTATTCTTCTTGAATAGTAGGTAGATGTTTCATCACCTTGGAAGAAGTTCTTACCACATGTGGAAGAAATTTCCCTTATTTAGGGAATGATTCAATGTTTTTTTTGGATATGTCATGATAAGAATCTTATTGATATTTATCATAATGAGGAGGGGACACTAAAATTGAGGAGGTTTCTTTGGGATCCAAAAATGGAGGATTTGCAGTCATGAACTACAATGTGGTATTCTTAATCAATATGTGTGAATGAACCACCTTTTCAGGTGTCTCACTCAACACAATCGATATCCCAAGAGTATCCTTACCACTAGTTGAATTCTTGAGCTTGAAATATAGGGGTTTATTTTTAAGTCAAGGAAAGGACTCCTTCGTTTCTTCAGTCACAACAACAATGTCCCTTACATTGTTAGAAGGTGTTACTTGATCTTCTACATCCTTTTGCTTTCCTAGCTTAGGGGGAGGTACATCTACAACTTTAAAATGTAGAGGAAGTTTAACAACTTGCATGTCCATGCCTTTGCTTGCGAGCCATGCCAAATTTATTTTAAAGACTCCTTGAGTTTGAGTCTCCAATGATGTTATCTCCCATTTAATCTAGTCAATCATAGGGATAGGTGCCTTTTTTATTCCTTGTGAAAATTAGTTCTCATCTATCACTTCACCATCATCTTCAATATTTAAATCATCATAAATATTGATAATATTGGACTTGATTACTTGACCTTACATGAAGTGGGTATATTCAATAAGTCTGACTTCCATTTCATCATCACAATCAATCCAAAAGTCCTCATAATAAGGGATGTGTTTAAATGACCCACTCAAAGCATGCTCTATTATTCTCCTAATATGAAATAATGAATGAATATGAAATGATTGAAGGGTGACTCATTCCATGTCTGATTCTACTAATTTAACCTTATGTATCATGACACAATTATAGCTACCAATAGTCATTAGAAAACTAATCTTGATAGATTTATGTTTAGAAACCAAAAACTTATACGTTACCATCAATTTTTGCACTAGCTCCATAAACACCCATTTATCATCTACACAGTTTGGAACATATAAGGGGAATAATCACACCTACATATCTTAATGCAGGAAAATGTAAGGAACTCAATGAACCAACCAACCCTTCTTTAAATATCTGTAGAGGCAACAATGGATAAGCATTGATTATAAGGCTCCACCTCAAAAATTTGAATGACAAAGTGAAGAAAGGCATCATTAACACAAAAAAAAATTTATCACTCACTTATTATCAATAGAGGATAATATTCATATATTTGTGAAGTAGACATTAGAATTACTATGGAAAATCCACTATAGAATCTCCTCTGTATAACAACATAAATGAGATATGACATCATATAGATTTTATGAGTGGTGATTACTTCACATAGTTGTTTATTAAGTGAATCACTAATCAATTTGGCCCAATTGATGTGATGATTATTGACATGCATAATTTAGATATACTGAAACATATATTCAATGTAGTCATTTATTGTAGGATTTCTGACCACCCTATTTAGAAGAGTAATAATGTCATTTATTTCAATCTTGAAATCCTATCATACAATTACCTTGGGAACCCTAGACACCAAGGCCTTAGGCTTATCAAGCCAATGTTTATTCAAGGATCTAAGACAATCATCCTTGTTGTCATCATGAAATTATTGGGCCAATTATGGAGTGATTTACATGAAAACTTCATGATCAGGAATCTTCAACATCTCCTCAATGTAGTCTAGACCAAGTCTCAAAATAACTCCTTCCAGAGGAGTATGAACCTCCCTTATGTATTTATAATAGTGACTTTTTAGGGTCATGACAAGTTATGGGCATTGCATGGAGATTATAAATGAACTAGCTTGAGGAAATCCACTATCATAAATTATTTATATCAAATCCTTCTTGAAAGAGGCATTTAATCTCCTCTAGAAATCCTCTATATCAATGTGTCCTAAGTCTATATCGATGACCTAGTCAATATTTAAATCAATGTTGGAGGGGGAGTAACCCCTTGAAACTAGTAGTTCATCTTGTTTAAATTTTATTTCCTTTCTTGTTGGGTGATGTAGACATTTACACATTAGAATAGGAATGAGAGAGTGGGAAATAAGGAAGCAAAGTGTGAAGGTGAATGAGAAACTAGCAGAAGAGTGGCAGGGGGAGGGGTGGTGGAAGAAAGAGATTACAATGTATTTGTGAAGTCCCGATGTGAGGGAAGTAAGAAATTGTGATGTTAAGGTTCAAAGGGTGAGCAATATTAATGAAAATTGGATCTAGGAGAGCCAAAAAATTTGACATTAGATGTTTGAGGATGCAAAGCATGCATGAAACCACAATATTAGGAGAGCTAGACACTCTGACATTAGAGGTTTTAAGGTGTAAAGTAGGTGTAAAACCCCAATATTGGGGGAAATAATAACTTTAACATCAATAATTTGAGGTTAAATGATAATTTTAAAACCTCAATGCATGGAGAGTGAAAAATGTTGATGCTAGAAAGGTGATGATATGAAATTTCCCAAGTGTTTTAGTAAGGACTCGATGAAGAAAGAGATATCAATGGAAACAAAAAATGAAGATGAATTATTTGCAAGAAAAAACATCCAAAAACTCCACTCCAAACCCTACACACCTTACCATATAAGAACCTAAATAAATCCTAAAGTAATAATCTCTAATTACCAAGGAATGGTAGAAAACCTTCCAAAATGAAAAAATGTGATCGTAGAGCCCAAGATTCTATTGGTTGAGTGATAAAATGATAAAAGAAGACTATTTAAATAGCATATGGGAAATACCCCCATATATTTAGGACTCATCCCTCATTAATGAGGGCTGAGTTAGGAGTAGAAAATTACATTGCAACCATTAGGGTCCAATGGCTACATTGCATCCTTGAAACCTGACCTAGGGAAGCAAAAATAAACTAAGTCTTTTTCAAAAGAAAAATACTCTCTTTTTTAATTTTATAATATTTTTAGGAAATTTTAATGGGGTTTCCCAAATTTCACTTTTGATATTTAGGAGAAAATATTTGGCTCCGACTGGGGACTTGCATTTGATGAATGCAAGGATGAACTCGCATAATTTTTAGATGTAGGCTCGAATTTCATGATCCTTGAGTTGGGATACATAGTCATGATATATAGAACACTTCAAAATAATGAGAAATGTAAAGAAGTAAAATAAATAAAACAAAATAAAAAATGAAAATAAAAAAATGTGAAACAAACACAACTAAAATACTAAAACTAAACCAGATCCCAAAAGAACCGATCTCTACTACTTGAAAAGCTTTAGATACTGTCCCCTGTAAAGAAGAAAGATATGGGTGTCATCCATGTAAGCCAAATAGTATGTGTTCTCACCACACAAGTGATGAATCTTAAATTGACCTTTTCACAAGTAATCAAATTTCTCGTTTCTCATGACTACCCTTTGGTTCCCACCTTTTATCCCATAAGAGAACATAATCACCACTATGAAAATCCCTTTGTCTAGCCTTTTTATCAAAAAATGATTTCACATTTTGTTGAATTTATGTAATTATATCAATTACCATAACTCTTTCTTATTCTAGCTTGTTCAGGTACAAAATCTTTTTATCCAATAAATCCCTAAATCTCTAATCTTCAACTACCTTAACCAATTGAAGCACTGACAATTCTAATGTGATATGCAAAATAACATCAGTTCCATATATCAACTTCAATGATAACATGCCAATATACCTCTTTATATTAATGCAGTCAACACAAAACATGTCATATAATTTCTTATGCCAATTTTGTTGATTATCATCCAATAGCTTGCAAATAATGGTGACAAGATTTTTGTTGTTTGATTTCACTTGACCATTACCTTGAGGGTAGTAGTTTGAGGCATGAGATAATGAAATACCATAGCCATAATAGAAACCAATGAGAATAGATGAATATAAATTGGATGCATTTATTAGTTACTATCTTTTGGGGACTCCATACCTGACCAAGATATTCTCTTTCATAAAATTACACACTAGTTTAGAAGTAGTTTTCCAGATTGGGATGACCTCAACCCACTTGGTGAGGAAGTATATTGTAGTGAGGACATGATTTTGGCTTGCAATGGAATGAGGATATATCACACCTATGAAATAAATGCCCCACTATTGAAAATGTTCTTCAATTACCACCAAATTTAGAGGTAAGGTTGCGAAATTTGGCTTTCCTACAAATTCTTGACATGCTTCACATTTAGAAACCCATTCATGAACATCATTAAAGAGGGTAGGATAATAGTAATTTTACTTGAGAATATTATGTGATGTGACCGGTGATGAGAAGTGGACACACTTGCTTTGATATGAAAAGATTATAATAACCTCTTTTATTGTTCCTTATCAATACATCGCAGGAACATACTATCAATACCTCTTTTAAAAAGAGTATTATCCCATATGATATGCTTAACAAATTTCAAATTTATTGTTATTTTTTCCTTGGCACTCAAACCCTCATGACATTCCTTGTATGTAAGGAAATAATCTATATTTTAGTACCATTCTTCTATAGTGCCAATAAACATGAATATAGGTGTTTTTTTGATGAGTCATGCTCTTGAGTTACATGAATGGTATCATTTGGTTTATTTTTAACAATTAGTTGACATAAACCATGATCTTAGACTAGATTGGTAGGTTTTATATATAAATTAAATGCTTTAACTTTTAATATCTATACTCTCTTTGAACCAAGTTCTTATTATGTTCAAATTGATTTCCTATTGGGTTTGGTACTAGAACAATAGTGTGTGAGTTCAAATGTAATACATGAACTATTTCATAACTTTTACAATGGAATAAGCATGTTTCTCAATGGGATAATATTTGATCTCATGATTTTTAAATCTACAACTCATAAATGGAATGGGTGACTCAATTCTTTCATTATTCTTCTGCACCAAAATTACTGAGAGAGTATGTTTCGATGCATAACAATATATGATAAAATCCTTGTTATAATCAAGACATACCAGATATGGTGATCTAGAAATGGAAGTTTTAATTTCATTAAAGGAATATTTTCCCTTATTGCTCCATTTGAAATCAACTTTACCCCTAATCATATTGGAAATGTGTTTAGTAAGCTTGACAAAGTCAAGTACAAACCTTCTTAAGAAATTTACTTTATTGAAAAAGGACTGAACACCTTGCTTACATGTAGGAAGGGATAAGTTTTGAATGCATTTAATTCTTTCAGGACCAGTTCCTTATTTTGACATAATATGGCCAATAATTTTTCCTTCAGCTATTACAAATTCAAATTCATAGGATTTAATAAAATACCATGGGCTCAACATTTGTCAAAAACTTTCACCAAATGATCATAATGATCTTCATGTTTTTTAGAAAAGATTATGAGGTCATATAAGTAATCCATGATGATATTATTAATGAGATCATTAAAATACAAATCCATATCTCTCTAAAATGTTGCCCTGGCATTTAAGAGGTGGAAAGACATTCTCCTATAAGTGAAATTTCCCCAAGGCATCACAAAAATTATCTTATGTTGATCCTCAACTGAAACATTAAACTAATTATATCCTAAAAACCAATCAAGAATGGAAAGAATCTATGATCCTGTAATATATTAAAGGATCTAATACATAACAATCAAGGGATAATTGTCCTTTAAATGATGATTTGTTCAAAAAATTGAAATCAACACAAATGCAAATCTCATCATTCTTTTAACAGACTGATATAATATTGTAAACCCATATAGAGTGAGGAATAGGGAAGATAATATGTGTGTCTAGCATATTTTAAATCTTGACATGAATGGTTGAAGCAATATTTAGATTGCAGTGCCTCTGCATTTGATAATAAGGTGATATATTTGGATTTAATAGAATCTTATGTTTCATTTCTTTAAGTCTAAAAGGTTTTAGGTCATCATAGCTACAGGAAACCACATATTTATATATATTAAAAAGATTAATGAATATATCTCTTTGTTATTTGGAGTAACATTTATCAATGTTAGCATACATGGGCTCTTCAAAAATACCAATGTTGACCTATTCATATTCAGAAGAGTTTGACATCTAAGGTTGCACTTTCCATTTTATATATCTATTATGCATGTCAAATAAATCTTCAATGGAAACTAATAATTTTGGGATTCTATTACCTTTAAGCTAAACTACCTCTTCATTTCCAACAATATTTAGATTTTTAGGTACTTTTGTGATCTTCATGGAAAAATCACCACCATCTTGGTGCTATTCATGCTAAGCATGTGATTATTTGTAAGCTGAAGTACTTCCTTCAAAATACAATTTCTTGAAGTTGTTTTATTTTTAAAAAAAATCAATTATTTGCTCATCATAGTTGAAAACTTGCTAATGCTCAAAATTATCAAGTACATTTAGCCTAGATATGATTTCAATAGTGTATTTATCATGTTTAATTTTAGGGGGAGGAATCATAAGTGGTGTTGAAACAGGTGCACCAACCTTGTCATTATCTTCCCTTGAGACTAACACAATAAAAAAAGCTTCAAAAGCCTCAATATAATCCTAGATTCTATTCCTATCATGCCTCAAATGATCATTTTTTAATTGATATTGATTTATTACATATCTGATGATGAGTTTAGCATCTCCCTATGCTTTCAAGTTTCGAATTCCCATTTCTTCAACTGTGTCTAACTTATGAAGTAAGGCTTCATATTTTATAGTGTTTCTAATGCATTCAAACTAAAATTTAAAATAAAAAGGGAAAACTTGCTTTTTGGTGGAAAAAAGATAACACCTACCCCAAAACTTATTGATGAACAAGTTCTATCAAACTCAAGAAACTAACATAATTAGAGTTATTTTCCACTAGTTCAGGCATATCTATCTCTACTTCAGACATCATCATGTAATTCCATAAACCTAGTCTTCATAAAGAATATCAACCCTTGGGTCCTTTGACTTGCATACTTTAATCTTAGATTTTGAATCAAGTTCTAACTTATGTTTAGTTCCATTGACTAAAAATGTGGAAAGAGATAAATCTATATGAATCTTCCCCCCACTAATTCTTTAAAAAAGCTCCTTTGTAACAAAATGCCATATGTGGATGGGATTTTTACCACCAGAATTGTAATTTTAATCCTTTTCTATGGAAAGAAAGATAAATATACTTGTGCATATTTAATATGTCCAACAAATGGGACTTGTTGTGTGTCCATAGTTAAAAATTGACCAAAAGTCTTCATACAAGTAAGACCTAAAGCATGAGTGACCTTGGTAGTCATAACATTACCATAAGCTCCTCTATTAATAATAGAATTACTTAGCTTGTATCCCTTTAAGAAAAGGGATATATAGAATAGATATTATTTACCAGAAGGAGAAGTAGCTGCAGCCATAAAAGAGATTGGTAGTTTGGTATTAAGAGGCATAGCTAGAATACCTTTGAAATTAGACTTATTCATATTACCTTGACCCATTTTGATGAAATGATATAAGAGATTCAATTGATTTGGATTAGATTTCAAATATTATGCTTGAGACATATAAATATTATACTTTTTGACATTATCTAATATGTCAAATAAGTGAATGTGAGATGAAGATGTGGTGTCCAATATCTCAGGCATTGAATCCACCTTATTTTTTAAATTTGTACTAATCTTCTAACATTCTAAATTTTAAGTATGAGGTGAAATGACTACCTTAAATTTTGTCTATTTAGTTTTTTCTTGAAAAGGAAGAAGAGAAGCTTTATGGAGTATTATAGGGGTAGGTGACACCTTAGAAGCATCATTACTTGAAATTTTATCATTTTGGTTTACCCTATTGACCTATTTATTCTTCTTGGCATATTCATTCTAATATCTTATAAACATAACATAAGATTGACCATTCACATCTTCCACTGTATCTTTATAATCATATTCATCACACTCATATTCTAGAGAAGTGTTACTAGAGTCACCACTAGGTTCATCAGTTTCATACTCCTAAAAAAATAGATCATCCATTTTAAGTTCATCTTCATCATAAACATTAATTTCATCCGTCTCCAAAATCCTATTGACTAGGGGAGCCTTAATGGCCAACCTTGGTTGAAGAGTAGGTAACCTTGGCTGATTGTTATTTGGTATGTAACCTCTCCTAGGGATTTACTACTATGATAATTTCAACTATCTCTGAGGTAACCACTTCTTTAAAGTAATAATGTCATTTGATAATTTTTGAATCAATTATTCAGTGGATTCATGACTTGAAGTTGATCCTCTAGATTTCAAATAACATTTTTAAAAATTTCTAGCCATGACCATACCATATTCAACTTGAGTAGCAAACATTTGCATTTTATCTAGGTTAGGTAGTTTATTTCTCCTTAAGAAGAAACAAACTTATGGGTGTTGGGCATTGATGAAGAAACACTTAATGATTATTTGTGATAAGATTAATTGCTCATAAAATTTTATTAAATAAACTATTGAAATTTGATACAAAATCATGCATTAGTTCATGTATTTGAGTCAATTGAGAAATTAAAGTGTACATGTCTTTAGCTGGTTTGAAATGAGCTTCAATTTTTGATTTCATAGCATTCCACTTGTTAATGGAACTTGCATCCAAATGATAGAACCATGTAACAACTCCATCTATAAAAGTTTATACAAATAGTATTAACACAATAATTTCATGCTCAAATCTCAAAATCCCACATGTAAAAAAAATGACAACGATGTGCTCATCTAGAAGTTGTTTCCTAATGTTAGAAAAATTAGGGAAAATTCTTCCTTGAGCCTCTTGGTAGTTCATGTAATTACCTAAGATCTAGTGGACCAATGACATTTCCCCATGGTAAAACCATGTTTTTAAAGGCTGATCTTTGATGTGTAACAATTTGAGGAAGAAAAAAAGCTTGATTAACCAAAGTACCTCCTTGTTGTGGCTTTGTGATTCTTGGACTCCTAGTCAAACCTATATACTCTCTAACTCTTATTTTCTTCTCAAGATTCAACTTGAAATTGAGTCATTGTTATAATTTAAATAAAGGGTCAAAGAACTCTTTAGCTTTACTAACCTTAGTGAAATGTCTTTCTACCAGAATGGTAGAAAAACTTACTTATTATAGATATTTATGGATTGCATGAGTTAGCACAAAGCATTCTCAATGATGGTTGTCAAAAAACTATTGGCTGGAAAAAGTGTATAACACTTCAACACACATGCCACAATCAACAATATTGGGAGACAAAGTCCCTCCTATTCACAAATGAAGATACCTTTATTCAAAAGAAAGGAAAAGCACAAACCTAACATATTAAAAAATGTACATAGTAAATTATTTTTGGAGTTTTCATGTATGAGAAAGGAAAAATGAGTAAGAGAGTAAATTTGAGAAAATAGAAGGTATTAATTATGAAAAGAGAGAATAAGGAATGTAAATAAGTGAGAAAATATAGATTTCACTTAGAGATTACACCCTTTAACTTGAAATAAAATCACCATCAATTGAGACCTTTTTAATGAAAAAATGAAGAAAACAATATTATGAATAAATGAGCATAAGGACATTCATTCACAAATAAAGACAAACTCAAAGTCCTGCAACACTTATATTGATTTTATTGAAAAAAACATAATTTTATTCTTCTTTCCCTTTAAAAATTCATTTTATTTTAGAAGTTACAAAATTTTGACATCCATTTGAGAGGCATGCAAGCCTTGTACTTGTAATAAATATTAACCCTAGATTCTAAGAAACAAATTTTAAAAATAGAATTTGGTTACACAATTTAGGGTACATGTTAACTTGTTCAAGTTGCACACAAAATTGTAAAAAAATTTGAACCAAAATGTAGCTCTCAGGATGTAAATAATATTTTGATAGAATGTAGTTTTGAACTACAAGTCAGTGAGACTTATTTGGAACTTGCTCTTCATCTCCTTCCTCATCTTCAATGATGAAGACTTCTTCCTGCATAGCTTTCTGTTGTTTATCCTCGTATTCTTAAAATTTATGCAATATGTTTTCTATCTTGTAATGTTCTAGGCCTTTATAATGTTGAAAAGGAATTTTGTCCTCTACCTATAGATTTATCATTTATTGAGTATTTCTTTTGAAATTCTTCTAATCCTTACCCAACCTATCAAATGAGTTTTAGAAATACATAAATCTCTAAATTGATTCATAACCAAATGAAGTAATAAAGATGGTTTCTTAATTGATCAATTGCTTAAAATATCCTTGCGTATCATATTATATCTTAAGTCATATTATATCAAGACTCCTTCATCAACCAAAATATCCTCATTTGACCTAGCCAGGGCTTGTAACTATGATAGCCAATTTTTTAGTTTACTTGATTCTTTTTCGTATTCAACCTCTTTCTTGTAGGTATATTGTCTTTCTTCTTCCATTGTAGATTAGACTTTGATGGCCAATGCTATAGTTTTATTTTCTTGTTCCAGTAACTTCTCAGACCATTCCTTAGTAACTATCCCCATGTTACCTATTCTCTTAGATGCTTGACAAGTCTTAGTATCTAAAGTGTAATCTTGAAGTTGTGGTTAGGTCAGGTTGATCATTATTTATATTTATGAAGTAATTTGGTCTACATTTTCCTTCAATTGATATTTTGTGGCTTTATCATTATTGAATCTTTCAATCAATGAACTAATAAAATTGTACACATCTTCCTTCAATCCCTCATGAGTAGGCTTGCTAAGGTGAACATGTGAAACTTGGTAATCCACATATGTGGTCTATTCTTTTAACTTTTAAAGAAGGGGAATAGAAATTTTAGCATGCCTCTCACCTTGATCATCTACAAAAATAGGAGAAACCTTTTTGGGTTTCTTGGCAACTTAAGGATGTGGAGGAATTAAGGTGTTGAAGTCTATTTCCAAAGGTGGAACATTCTTCTTTCTCTTTTTCACTATCTTTCTCTCCATTGGGATTCTTCGGTATTTATTTCTCCTTGTGATAATGTTGAATCAACTTGCACATGTTCTTGAGTAACAAGAGTATGATCCATCACAAGCTCCTTTCTCTCTTCCATTTACAAAAGAGGTGTGACTTTTACTTTCAAAACCTGTTGAGTGTCTAATTCTTCTCATTCTTGAATAGTAGGTAGATGTTACACCACATTGAAAGAAGTTAATTTTACCTCTAGAATAGATTTCCCTTCTTCAGGGATTGATTCATTGGTGTTTTTGGTTACATCTTGAAAAGGAGCTTCTTATTGTTTATCAGAAGGAGGGGATACTCCTATCAAGGGGGTTTATTTGGGATCCAAAAATGGAGGAACTGTAATCATGAACTACAACATGGTATTCTTAATCAACCCATGTGAATGAACCACCTTTTCAAGTATCTCACTCAACATAGTCAATATCCTAAGCGTACCCTTCCCACTAGTTGAATTTTTGAGATTGAACTTCAATGGTATCTTTTTAGGTCAAGGCAAGGGATCTTTATTTTATTCAATCACAAAAATAATGTCTCCTATAGTGATAGAAGGTACTTCTTGATATTATGCATCTTTTTGATTTACCTTCTTAGGAGAAGGTATATCTATAGCTTTCAAAGGTGGAGGAAGTCTAGCACCTTCCACATCCATGGATTTACTTGAAATCCACACCAAAGTTATTATAAATACTCCTTGAGTTTAATTATCTAATGATGTTATCTCCCATTGAATTTAATCAACCCTAGGGATAGGCGTCTTTTTGATTCCTTATGAAAATTAGTTCTTGTCTATCACTTTAACATCATCTTTAATATTTAAATCATCAATAATATTCACAATATTTAACTTAATTATTTGATATAATGTGAAGTAGCTATAGTTAAAAAATATGAAATCCCTTTCATCATCATAATCCATTCAAAAGTCCTCATAATAAGGGATGTGTTTAAGTGACCCACTCAAAGCATACTCTGTAATTCCCATTATATCAAATGAGGGATGGATATGAAATTATTGAAGGGTGACTCATGCCATGTCTGCTTCTACTGATTCAACCTTATGTAGTATGGCATAAGTATACTCACCAATAATCATTGGAAAATGAATGCCAACATATTATATGTCACCATCAATTACCACACTAGCTCCATGGATGCCCATATATCATCTATAGACTTCAGAAGCATATAAGGGGTAGAATAACACCTACACATATTGACGTATGAAAATGTAGGGAAATCAACTAACCAACCACCCCATCTTAAAATATATGTAGAGGCTCCAATGGAAAAACACTAGTTATAAGGCTCTGCCTCAAACATTTGAATGAAAAAGTGAAGAAAGGCATTGTTAACATGAATAAATGTTTAACACTCTCACTTATTATCAATTGAGGATAATATTCATATATTTAGGAGTCAAACATCAAACTTACTATGGAGAAGTTGCTATAAAATCTCCTCTATGTAACATCATAGATGAGATATGACATCATGTAGAACTTATAAGTGGTGATTATTTCACATAGTTTCTTGTTAATTGAATCACTAATCAATTTGGTCTAATTGATGTGTTGCTTATTGACATGACTACTTTGGATTTACTAAAACAACTATTCATTGAAGTCATTTTTCATAGGATTGTCTACAACCCTATTTAGAAGTATAATGATGTCATTGATTTCAATCTTGAAATGCTATGAAACAATTACCTTGGGAACCCTAGACCTCAAAGCCTTAGGCTTAACAAGCTAGTGTTTATTCAAGGATATAATAAAACCATGTTTATTTTCATCATGAAATTGTTGGGCTGATTTTAGAGTGATTTCCACAAAAACCATCAGGATTAGGAATCTTCAACATCTCCTCAATGTATAAATGCTTTGTATCCAATGATTCTTGAAAGAGGCATTTACTCTCCTCTATAAATACTCCATAACAATGTGTTTTAATTCTATATTAGTGACTTGGTCGATATTGGAATCAATGTTATAGGGGAAAGTAACCCATTGAAATTGGTACTTCATCTCATTGAATTTTTCCTTTCCTTTATTATTGGGCATTCTAGACATTTACCGACTAAAATAGGGATGAGATAGTGGGAAGTATGGAAACATAGTGTGAAGGGGAATGAGAAAATAACATAAGAGTGGCTAGGGGAGGGGAGGTAGGAGTAGGAGATTATAGTGTAGTTATGAAGTTCAATTGTAGGGGAAGTAAGAAACTATGATATCAAGGTTATAAGGGTGCACAATAGTCATGAAAACCCAATGCTGAGAGAGCCAAAAAATTTGATGTCTAAGGTTTGAGTATGCAAATAATGTGTGAAACCTTAATGCCAAGAGATCTAGAAACTTTGACATTAGAGGTTTGTAGGTGAAAATAATGCATCAAACCCCAATGTGAGGGAAACTAATAAATATGATATCAAGGATTTGAGGGTACACTACAGTCATCAATCCCTGATGTAGGGAGAGTGGAAAATGTCAAGGATAGAAATGTGAATATGTGAAAGTTCCCAAATGTTTTATCAAGGACTTGATGAAGTAAGAGATATCAATAGCAATAAAAAATGAATTTGTAATATCTGCAAGTAAAAACATCTAAAGCCCCATTCCAAACCGTAGACACCTTATCACAAAATAAATCAGATAAATCCTATAAAAATAAACTTATAATTGCCAATGAATGGTAGAAAACCCTCTAACATGAAAAAAAGAAATAATATAGCCTGAGATTCTATTGGTTGAGTGATAAAAATTATAAAAAAATATTTGGTTAAATATCATGGGGGGAAATACCTCCACACATGCAAGACTCAACCATTATTAATGAGGGTTGAGTTAGGAGTAATAATTTACATTACAACCATCAGGTCCTGACAAATTTCATTACATCCTTTAGGGCCTGATAGTTTAATTGTAGCCTCAGAACCCTGACCTAGGAGAAATGAAAATAAACTAAGTTTTTTTCAAAATGAAAACACTCTTTTTTTATTTTTCTAAGATTTTCTATAAATTTTAAAGTGGTGTCCAAAATTTCAATTATGATATTTAGGAGACAACATGTGTACAATCCACATCTAATAACTTACATGGTCTCGTAGTTGGTGGAGGCCTAAGATAGTGTTGTGCGGGAATAATGCAAGATAGAGATGCAAACTAGTAGATATAAATAAAATGTGTTGTGTGGTCTTCTATTTATAGAGGCATGGTAGTAAGATCATGATATGTTATATGATGGATGAAAAAATAATATGCATGTAAATAAGGATGGATGGATTTATATTTCAAATCCATTGAAAGAGGAGGAAGAGATTACTCATTGTAATCATTAGATTACATCCAAAGATAATAAAAAAAATGCTTGAAGAAGAGAAATTTTAGTGTGTGAAGATGAAGAGGGATAACATGAAAAGTAAGGAAAGTGAGGATGTGAACCATGAAATGTATAAAGTGATTTCATTGGGTAGTGTCATAGTGAAGGTAAATAGTGGGAACTGGCACAATAGTGAAGCAAAGAGAACTTGGTGGAGGAAGATGGGTTGTGACCTAGTTCATAACTCCATGGTTTATAATGTGAGAACTATCTCACATGACATAAAGTTCCACTAATATATTTATCCCATGATTTAAATATTGGTTCTACCACCAATCCAAAGTGTGTGCTCACATAATTTTTTAATTGGGGTGATGCATGAGCATATAGGTTCACAACCAATATTTGATCAACAAAATAATGAGTTAATGTAAGTATAAGTGTTGGGATTATTTTTCACAAAATATTTATTTTCATGCAACATTTTTATGGATACTTTATGTATTTGTTGATTACACGCAAATTTTATTCCATGCAACCCATTGGTGCACACATCTTACAAGCTTGTGATTAGTTTTGGAAGTCAATATATTCTTCAACAAAGAGATTATGTTAGAACCATAGTAAATATCCAACCATTTATTACATCCTCACCGTTGAACCAATTTAATAACACAACATGATGTGTTATGATGCATTTGAATTTAATTATGCATTTAATAATTATGGTGCATTGTGATGCATTATGAGCATTTATGTTTGTGGTACATATTGATGTGTTATGAGTATTAAATGTTTGTGGCATTAATGGGTAAGTGATAACATTATTATAATTAGGTGGATACTATTACTATATAAATATATCCCTACATGTGAGATTGTTAGAATAATATCAAGAAAAAATAATTTAGAGTGTGATCATTAGAGAGGACACTGCAAATTAGATATATGGGCACAAATCTTGGGAAGGGATGTAGGATTGAATAAAATCTTTGTGAGGACTAAGGGAATCATAACACAACTATTTTTTTGTCTATATAATGTGTGTGAGAGTGTGTGAGTGAGTGTGTAATCTCTTATTTAAATAAATAATTTTATATTTTGTCATTGTTTTCCATTCTGCAATGATTATGTTATCCATTTTGTATAGGTTACATAGTATAAGTTATCTCTTTATTAAGATCCATAACCATGAATACATAAAGGAACCAAAAATAATGAGGGATATAATTGATAGGCTAGGCAAGGAGGACTAAAATTGAGATAATACTACGTGGAGAATGGATGACTAATATCTTGAAGCTAGAAACTAAAAAATCATTCATTAAATTGAGGGTATCAAGATAGATGAGGTTGAAGAAACTCTAATGTGGATGGAAAAATATCACAAAATACCTAAATGTATTGAAGTGGACCATGTATGGAAATGCGTGACAAAGACATAATGGAAAAGGGTGTTATACCATCATTTTGTGTCTATATAATGCCCCACTTTGATGTGTGTGTGCATGTGAATACATGTATTAGTCAAAGTAAAAAAATAATTTAAGCACATACCTACACTATCTACTGAATAAAGGATGTAACATCTAGTTGCTTGGGCTAGCCTCCTCCCACATGGATTGATAACTCCTTGTGAATATGGATTACACTTGTAAATAGATGCAAGTAGTCAATGTCCTTGTAAATCACTAAAAAATAAAATAAAAATTGAAAACATAAGCATCAAAATGAATACATTTGATGGTATTTGAACCATATTGCATCTCCTTTATAACTATAATTGAAAACAAAATCTTCTCTAGTCTTCTTAGGCACTATAACTTTTATAATAAGTTTTGACAACTCAAGTCCACTTGTTAATCAGGGAAGTAGACATGTGGGGGTCCTTGATCCATGTTAGGTTGTGGAGCTAAAAGCTTCACCAAGATGCAAACAGGGGAAGCTATGGAGGATGCAGAGTTGCAGGGAGTTGTAGAATCAGTTGCAGGGAAACCAACATTGGTCTGATCAACCGACGTTGGTCAGATGGCAGTGAGGAAGAAACCAACGTCGATTACTAGTCGGCCGACATCAGTCATGGAGGAGCCGACGTTGGTAGCCTGTGCATGAATAGGTAGTTCGCATGTTGATTCGAGAGAGTCTATTTTTGGACTGTTTGTTTGCATGTTGAAGGCTAGTCTTAGTCTTGAGTTGCATGTCTAATTATTGTAATTAGGTTAGTCTAATTATTGTAAGCATGAGATCTATATATGGATTCATGGGATGTATTGTAAAAGTGTGCTAGAAAGCCATAGAGCTTTTAGAGAGAGCTAGATTAACTCCTCCTAGTTCCACAGGGGTGCTAAGAGTGTATGATTAGGGAGAGTTGCAGGGTCTGCAAGGTCTAGGAGCTGATCCATCGGGGTATTGGTTGAAGAATCATAAGGACTTGGTGAGGCAAGGACAAGGGTTCTTCAGGGGTGTAGAGATATCTACATGGTGAGTAAGGTCTAGTGATTTGCAGGTAGCAGCAAAGAGCAGGAGATCTACTTGGAGTACGGTTGTATACTTGGTGAACTGGCAGCGTGTTACTGACTAGTTGGAGAGGTGAACATCAATTCTGTATTGGAGTTGATTGTTGTGACTGAGAGAGAGAGGGAAGAAGGTATTGAGGTGTGGCAAACCTTTGAGGTGGAGGAAGAAGTGGCATCTTCCTTATTGTATATTCTTCTGAGTGATTATTAATACAATTGTGTATTGTCTCTCATATTCTTGTGTTGTTTCATATTTCTAGTTACTTATTGATTCTGGTATAATTCCGTGTTTAGTTGCTAATACAAGAATTAATCATATGTGCTCTAATTAAGGAGCAAGATCCTGACAAGTTAGTATCAGAGCTTTTGGTTGGGTTACTAACAGGTGGTTTAAGATCTGGTAGTGTTTGTTGATTACAGGGTACTCACAGGGGTTTCTGATTGAGTGGGAGTATAGCAATGGTAGAACGAAGTAAGCTACGAATGGAGAAACTGAATAGCATGAATGGTCTCATTGATGGAAAGAAAGATCAAGGAAAAATATATTGTTGGTTGGTAGCAGATCAGCATGAAGGAACTGAAGATGCAGATGTTGTAGGTGTTGTTACATAGGATGCTTTGGGAGGTTTCTTGGATGAAGTTGAATCTTGGATAACAGATTATGTTGCCTCTTTCCATGCAGCCCCAGGGAGAGGAGCTGGTGAGCCTTGCCAAAGAATTGGCAAAGGAGAAGTGAAGCTGAAATTGCAGACGGATGACACACAGTGGTTGAAGGAAGTCATGTAGGTACTAGTCTTGGAGATGAGTCTAATTTCTTTAGGAAATTTGGGTGATGAGAGATGCACTGTAACTCTCATAGCAGATGCACTTGAATTAGATGGTGGTAAGAAAGTAGGTATCCTTTATCTATCTACTTATATTACTGATTCACTTTCTGTTGCAGAGATGTGGCTTCATGGGCTTGGTCACATATGTAGGAGGGGAATGCAGGTTCTCAAGTAGAAGATAGATGTTTTTGACAAGCTAAAGAATTGGAAAGCCTTGGTGTTCATGGAGGAGATGATAGACAGAGATCAGGTGAGGGAACTAAATTATTCTGAGTAGAGCAGGGTTGATTTGATCAGGATTTTGATCTATGGAGAGCTCGTGGGTAAAAAGTTATCACTCACAGACGAACACAGGTACCATCATCGATCAGATAGCAACTGACGTCGGAAACAAAAAGACTGACATCGGTCATAAAGAAATTGACGTCGATAGATATGACACTGGCATCGGCCAGGGAGATGATGTCGACAGTCAGGGTCAGTGCAGGGAACCGACATCGGTCGAGAGCAGACTGGGAGATGGTCGAGATTGGTCATTGGAACAGATATTGGGCGGACAACAAGCTGTCAACAAGTCTCAAACGCTCATGTCAAGGTCAAAAAGGGTAAGTGAACCTCATATTCATTGTTCACCTTCTTTATATTGCTTACTGATGGTCACAAACCAGGAAGACGTGAAGAGGCAATGTAGGTAGAATCCAGATATAGTGGGAGCTTGGCATGGATGAGGAGTGTGAGTCCTTGGAGAAGAACCAAACAGGTATTTGTTGGTAGAGTTGTCAGCTAGAAGAAAGCACTAGATAGAGAGATGGATTCCCATTTTAGAGAAGAGAGTGGATGGACACAAGAGACAGAAGGCAAAGGCATATGGTCTTGAGGAAGCTTCAGGATAGTGTTACAGGTTTTGATAGGTGGATGACTAAGCATGGCTTCAGTCAATGTCAGTGTAACTATTGTGTTTATCTTATCAGGTAGATGATGGTCACAACATCATCCTATTACTGTATGTGGGTGATTTACTAGTAGGTTTGTACATATAGGTATTTGTTGAGATAAGGGTAAGGTTAGTTCAGAGGTGTGTCATGAAGAATTTGGAGCAGCAAAATTCTTTGGCATAAGAGACATAGAGATTTTATCTCCAGTGGGAGCTGATGTGAAGACGGTGTTGGCGGGGTTCATGATGTAGGTTGAAAAATTAGAAAGCACACCAATGGCTGGACAGTTCAAGCTTAGCTTGAAACAGGGTTCGAAATCACATGAGGTCTAGTGTAGACCTAAGTTTTCCCAATTAGTGGGGGTTGTCAGAAAGTATGGAGCCAATTCAGGGAAGGAGTACTGGAGGGCAGTTCAGTGGGACTAGCAGCAGGCATTCTTGTTATGCAGGGTCAAGTTCTTCACTACATGGATATGTAGGTTCGGATGTGGCAGGTTACTTGAATAACAGGTGTGGCATCATAGATTGGGTGGTGGTTGGTCTTCAGGATGGATCTTGAAGAGGAATACAAGCTAGGGAATAATTTAGATGGTGTACAGGTATAGGTATAGGTGTAGCTATTTATCTCCAAGTTGGAGATTGTTAGGTTGTGGAGCTAAAAGCTTCACCAAGATGTAAACAGGGGAAGTTATGGAGGATGCAGAGTTGCAGGGAGTTACAGAATCAGTTGCAGGGAAACCAGCGTCGGTCTGATCAACCGACGTCTGTCAGATGGCAGTGAGGAAGAAATCAGGCGTCAGTTACCAGTCGGCTGACATCGGTCATGGAGGAGCCAACGTCGGCAGCCTGTGCATGAACAAGCAGTTCGCATGTTGATCCGAGAGAGTCTATTTTTGGACTGTTTGTTTGCATGTTGAAGGCTAGTCTTAGTCTTGAGTTGCGTGTCTAATTATTGTAATTAGGTTAGTCTAATTATTGTAAGCATGAGATCTATATATGGACTCATGGGTTGTATTGTAAAAGTGTGCTAGAAATCCATAGAGCTTTTAGAGAGAGTTAGATTAGCTCATCCTAGTTCCACAGGGGTGCTGAGAGTGTATGATCAGGGAGAGTTGCAGGGTCTGCAAGGTCTAGGAGCTGATCCACCGGGGTACTGGTTAAATAATCATAAGGACTTGGTGAGGTAAGGACAAGGGTTATTTAGGGGTGTAGAGATATCTACATGGTGAGTAAGGTCTAGTGATTTGTAGGTAGCAGCAGAGAGCAGGAGATCTACTTGGAGTACAGTTGTGTACTTGGTGAACTGGCAGCGTGTTACTGACTGGTTGGAGAGGTGAACATCAATTTTGTATTGGAGTTGATTGTTGTGACTGAGAGAGAGAGAGGGAAGAAGGTCTTGAGGTGTGGCGAACCTTTGAGGTGGAGGAAGAAGTGGCATCTTCCTTATTGTATATTCTTCTGAGTGATTATTAATACAATTGTGTATTGTCTCTCATATTCCTGTGTTGTTTCATATTTCTAGTTACTTATTTATTCTGGTATAATTTCGTGTTTAGTTGTTAATACAAGAATTAATCATATGTGCTCTAATTGAGGAGCAAGATCCTGACAAGTTGGTATCATAGCTTTTGGTTGGGTTACTAACATGTGGTTTCAGATCTGGTAGTGTTTGTTGATTATAGGGTACTCACAGGGGTTTCTGATTGAGTGGGAGTATAGCAATGGTAGAAATAAGTATGATATGAATGGAGAAACTGAATAGCATGAATGGTCTGATTGATGGAAAGAAAGAGCAGGGAAAAAGATATTGTTGGTTGGTAGCAGATCAGCATGAAGGAACTGAAGATGCAGATGTTGCAGGGGTTGTTACACAGGATGCTTTGGGAGGTTTCTTGGATGAAGTTGAATCTTGGATAACAGATTATGTTGCCTCTTTCCATGTAGCCCCAGGGAGAGGAGCTGGTGAGCCTTGCAAAAGAATTGGCAAAGGAGAAGTGAAGCTGAAATTGCAGACAGATGACACACAGTGGTTGAAGGAAGTCATGCAGGTACCAGTCTTGGAGATGAGTCTAATTTCTTTAGAAAATTTGGGTGATGAGAGATGCACTGTAACTCTCACAGTGGATGCACTTGAATTAGATGGTGGTAAGAAAGTAGGTATCCTTTATCTATCTACTTATATTACTGATTCACCTTCTGTTGTAGAGATGTGGCTTCATGGGCTTGGTCACATATGTAGGAGGGGAATGCAGGTTCTCAAGCGAAAGATAGATGTTTTTGACAAGCTAAAGAATTGGAAAGCCTTGGTGTTCATGGAGGAGATGACGGACATAGATCAGGTGAGGGAACTGAATTATTCTTAGCAAAGCAGGGTTGATTTGATCAAGATTTTGATCTATGTAGAGCTCACGGGTAAAAATTTATCACTCACAGACGAACACAGGTACCGACATTGGTCAGACAACAACTGACGTCGTTAACAAAAAGACCGATGTCGGTCATAAAGAAACTGACGTCGGTAGATATGACACCGGCGTCAGCCAGGGAGATGATGTTGGTAGTCAGGGTCAGTGCGGGGAATTGACATTGGTCGGGAGCAGACTGGGAGATGGCCGAGATTGGTCACTGGAACGGATATTGGGCGGACAACAAGCTGTCAACAAGTCTCAAATGCTCATGTCGAGGTTAGAAAGGGTAAGTGAACCTCATATTCATTGTTCACCTTCTTTATATTGCTTACTAATGGTCGAGAACCAGGAAGACGTGAAGAGGCAATGCAGGTAGAATCCAGATATAGTGGGAGCTTGGCATGGATGAGGAGTGTGAGTCCTTGGAGAAGAATCAAACAGGTATTTGTTGGTAGAGTTGTCAGCTAGAAGAAAGCACTGGATAGAGAGATGGATTCCCATTTTAGAGAAGAGAGTGGATGGACACAAGAGACAGAAGGCCAAGGCATATGGTCTTGAGGAAGATGCAGGACAGTGGTACAGGTTTTGACAGGTGGATGACTAAGCATGGCTTAAGTCAATGTCAGTGTAATGATTGTGTTTATCTTACCAGGTAGATGATGGTCACAACATCATCTTGTTACTGTATGTGGGTGATTTACTAGTAGGTTTGTACATATAGGTATTTGCTGAGCTAAGGGTAAGGTTAGTTCAGAGGTATGTCATGAAGAATTTGGAGCAGCGAAATTCTTTGGCATAAGAGACATGGAGATTTTATCTCCAGTGGGAGCTGATGTGAAGACGGTGTTGGCGCGGTTCATGATGCAGGTTGCAAAATCAGAAAACACACCAATGGCTGGACAGTTCAAGCTTAGCTTGAAACAGGGTTCAAAATCACATGAGGTCTAGTGTAGACCTGAGTTTTCCCAATCAGTGGGGGTTGTCAGAAAGTATGGAGCTAATTCGGGGAAGGAGTACTGGAGGACAGTTCAGTGGGACTAGCAGTAGGGATTCTTGTTATGCAGGGTCAAGTTCTTCACTACATGGATATGTAGGTTCGGATGTGGCAAGTTACTTGAATGACAGGTGCGGCATCACAGATTGTGTGGTGGTTGGTCTTCAAGATGGATCTTGAAGAGGAATACAAGCCAGGGAATAATTTAGATGGTGTATAGGTATAGGTACAGGTGCAGCTATTTATCTCCAAGTGGGAGATTGTTAGGTTGTGGAGCTAAAAGCTTCACCAAGATGCAAACAGGGGAAGTTATGGAGGATGCAAAGTTGCGGGGAGTTACAGAATCAGTTGCCGGGAAACCGGCATCAGTCTAATCAACCGACGTCAGTCAGATGGCAGTGAGGAAGAAACCGGTGTCAGTTACCAGTTGGCCGACATCGGTCATGGAGGAGCTGACGTCGGCAGCCTATGTGTGAACAAGCAGTTCATATGTTGATCTGAGAGAGTCTATTTTTGGACTGTTTGTTTGCATGTTGAAGGCTAGTCTTAGTCTTGAGTTGCGTGTCTAATTATTGTAATTAGGTTAGTCTAATTATTGTAAGCATGAGATCTATATATGGACTCATGGGCTGTATTGTAAAAGTGTGCTAGAAAGCCATAGAGCTTTTAGAGAGAGTTAGATTAGCTCCTCCTAGTTCCATAGGGGTGCTGAGAGTGTATGATTAGGGAGAGTTGCAGGGTCTGTAAGGTCTAGGAGCTGATCCATCGGGGTACTGGATGAAGAATCATAAGGACTTGGTGAGGCAAGGACAAGGGTTATTCAGGGGTGTAGAGATATCTACATGGTGAGTAAGGTCTAGTGATTTGCAGGTAGCAGCAGAGAGCAGGAGATCTACTTGGAGTACGGTTGTGTACTTGGTGAACTGGTAGCGCGTTACTGACTGGTTGGAGAGGTGAACATCAATTCTGTATTGGAGTTGATTGTTGTGACTGAGAGAGAGAGGAAAGAAGGTCTTGAGGTGTGGCGAACCTTTGAGGTGGAGGAAGAAGTGGCATCTTCCTTATTGTATATTCTTCTGAGTGATTATTAATACAATTGTGTATTGTCTCTCATATTCCTATGTTGTTTCATATTTCTAATTACTTATTGATTCTGGTATAATTCCGTGTTTAGTTGCTAATACAAGAAGTAATCATATGTGCTCTAATTGAGGAGCAAGATCCTGACAATCCATCTTTAATCCATATTTTCTTTGTATTTAAAAATATAAATGTAAAATATATGGATATATGCTTCATTTTAAGGTGATGGATTGTGAACATGTTTCTAAAATCACTCATCTCAAAATAAAGAGTTATGTGAATCATGTGTTATCATGTAATATAGCCAAAATTATTATAATGTTTGGTAGAAACCATTATAAATAAAATATGTAACCATTATAAAATATCATAACATAATGATTCATATCAAGATGCAACCTCATGTGAGGATGAGAGAGTGAGGGACAAACAATAAGCCCTAATATATAAATGTGATGTAGAATAAATTTATGCCCCAATGTAAGCTCCATATGCATAAAATATAGATAATAATAGTTTTAAGGAGACAAGCAAGGGTATGGTTACCTTAATGGAAAATCAAGGTAGGGATAAATAATATACCCCTATGTATAAATGTCCTCTATGAGGCATAGATATAGAAATGACTCACACTCATATAATAATAGTATGTGTATACACATGATATTTTCACTTTTATCCCTTTATTGATGCTTTCTCTTGTAAATGATTGAATACATATCAATCTCCCTAAGTGCACACATAAAAGGGTGCATTGTAAATGGAGTGGGACCAACTCATAGTACATTTAGAGATATGTTTGTATAGTATTCTATTATACCTTCACTAATATTATTCTGACCTCCTATAAGTATCTTTCTATCTTACCTCTCTATCTACTTTTCATCTAGTTTTGATAGCTCCCCTATATCCTAGTGTATTAGATAAATTGATATAATCTATTTCATTCTTGTCTTCCCTATACTATATTGTCTATCTTGATACAATTCTAAGTTTTTATTTTGTCATTTGTATCGTATTAGCTTTGACAATACAATGATTTGTAGCTAACATCTTACAACTGTATCATCTTAGGTAAAATTATCAACTTTGAGTTTAATTTAATTTTTGAGTATTGGATTCATATATATAGGGGTCATATTTCATTACCAAATAGATATAACACAATCATCTACTCTTCTTATGATCACATTTCTTCTCCTAAGTATTATTTGGAGGATTTAGATGTTTAGAATCTTATCTTATAGATCTAGTGTTATAGTGTCCTTTAAGTTCAAAAGGGGAAGTTGAACCAAAGAGGTACACCAATATTTGGAGTCCCTAGCTAAGGATACCTTTGTATTAATATTTTCATTTGAGATATTCAACCTACATATTTTACAAAGTGCCACTTGAGCCAAAAGGGGAGATTGAAGCATCAATGGGTCTAACCAAAGGTAAGTATATCTATCTTTTCTCTCTTTCATTAATTGACTTAGTAGACTAGATATGACATGATTATTATTATTATTATTATTATTATTATTATTATTATTATTATTATTATTATTATTATTATTATGAATGTATGTGTTCATCATTTTTTATGCTCTTCCTAATACTAAATAAACTATTATACATATAGGGTTGTTTAGGATTTTAATTTATCACCCTAGGTTTCATAAAATACCCATTGGTTTAATTTTTCACTAATCATCCCCTTTATTATAATATTTACAATCACGTATCCATCTTTGAGATCTAGTGAGATCTATAGACCATGTCATAGGATTAGGATTTTGAACCATTTACTCTTGAAATTTGAGTGTATATATCCCTCTACTTGTTATATAGTTTTTATAGGTCCTTACCCGATCATCCAAGTATATATAGGATATATTGTTATGATCTTATTTGAGTCCTAGTTTATTGAGAGAAAGAGGATAGCTATAGGTCTTCCTAACTCACACATAAATTTTGGTGAACCTAAATTGACTATTATCTCACCTATGGTTAGATAATATTCACATATTTAGTATCTTCACTCTATCTTCACATCAGCATATATTTTAGTCAATATTTTTATCAAATTGTATCAACCATCTCAATATAGTTTTTGTAATTTTTATACTACATCAACTAGGTCGATATAGTTTTATGTCTCCTTCCAAATGTATAATCTATCCCAATATAATTATGTATCATACCAACTATGTTCACTATCCCAATATAATTTTTTACCTCCTTCCAACCACATTGGTCAGCCTAATATAATTCAATTTTACCAATTTTCATAATGATCGTTTCATACTTCCTAATATTGTTTGAGTGTTTATCTTATTATTTAATACATTGCATGTTAATATTTTATAATATTATTTTATTTAAATCTAAAACCATGTTTTAGTAGTTGTAAAAATTATAAGACTTGTCATTTTGGGCAAAGTGGTAATCAATTTTACCTAAGTCATGGTGTGAAGGGTAACCCCCCAATACTCAAGCCATTAGAAAAAAATATATAAGGACTTTAGATTATAAGTACCTCATGGTATATCATAATCATATAGGGTTTTCATTTCAACCAATAGGAATTCATTTAGTCATTTGGTTTTTTAGTGAACCAATAAATAGTTAGCCTTAATAAGTTACTCTCAAAATATCTTGAAGACATGATAGTGTGACTACGATATGGTGAAGTTATTTTTAGTTAGTTCCCCTTTGGGCCTTGTTCATTATTTATTCTTGAGATAAATATATCTAAGAGCATATAACTAACACATCCCTAACTTTTACTTTCTATATATCAAAGACTATTTTGTTCATTTATTGACCATCCAACATGATATAGTTATGTTCCTTCTTATAACTGCATTAACTAGCTTGATATAATTTTGAGTTTCCTTCTAAATACATCGACCAACCTAAAATTTTTTGTTTTATGATTATGCTGTATTGAATAACTCAATACAATTTTTTATTTCATGTTCATGTTTCCTTTTGTATCGACCAACCCGATATAGTCTATTTTTAACATTCCTATGAAATCAACTACATTAACCAACCTAATAAAGTTGATCCTTTCTCTTTCATAATGGAACATATCTTCAACCAATTCAAAGAGAAAACTTAATAGGAATTTAAATTATTTTATAACAATCCTAATGCTATGAAACTAAAAATATTGATAGGTTTTCAAAAAAGACTTCCATGCCTTATCTTTTTTTAATATCTCAACATCATACTACCAATGATTGTAATATGCCTTTGACTTGATCCAATTATTGTTAGGCATAAAATAATGATAAAACACTAAATGAGGTCACCTATAGACCATGAGGTTAAATAGGAATGTAACATATAATACATATATATGAAATGAAAATATTACTCCAAGAGCATCCTAAGCATAGGGGAAAGAACCCTATGGTTGTATATCAAATTATGATGGCACCCCATATGGAATGTCCCCCTTCCCCTACATAAATTTTTTTTAAGTCTTGGAGAAAATCAATTTGAAACTTCCATTTTTCCTTCCTCATCCACCATGTATAGTATAGATGCTAACATGACATGTATCTCTTTTAGTGGGGTTACCCAAAGTGCTCACATTAATACTAGATTTAATGCCACATTTAGCATCCAAACAAGGTACTCAAGCTTCTAATTTGAAAAAAATACTCATGATCATAACCATGTTATATTACAAGAATGAATCAAATGGATAATATTCAAGCTCCCAATAGTTCAAATGGTACAAATAGTGAAGGATCAAGAAGTAAAAAATGGCCACATTGTTTGATTTTAGTAGATAAATATTATAGGAAAAGCATTTTGTCCTATAAGTTTATAAACATTCTCAAACAATTATTTTCATGAGTTGGCTAAAGTGTTTTAAAAAAGTATTTATTTCATTATCAGACAAATGGTAAGGTGTATTCATAACATTACTCATTTAATTGATGTTTTGTTAACAATCATAATTGAAAAATATCAAAAATGAGTTTTTTTGGTGCAATATCCCTTTTTTATGGAACAAAGGGGAGTATCTCAATTGAGAGACCTCTCTAGGGTTGCATTGTGTATTTGTGTTTGATTGTACATATTTATAATGAAAAATATTGCTATAAATGGTATACCCAATAGTCTAATTCCTATCTTTGAAGGTGATAATTTTAGTTATTGGTGTAGTAGGATCTTTGTGGGAAATTGTTCAAAATGGACCTATATTGAAAGTACAAATGCGAATGTTTTGAATGATGCACAAAGAAGAGAATTTAGAATAAATGTAGAAAAGGACAATTAGGCTTTACTATATATTCAAGGTGTAATAAATAAAACTATGTCTCCCATAAAAAATGGAGTTGTTCACTCTAAATATGTGTGGGATATACTTGTCCATGTTTATCAAAGTGCATAAATTAAAAATTAAAAACTTTGTGAAAGAAACTTAAAAAATATGAAGATTTCAAATAATGAATCTATTAATGAACTTTTGACAAAGGTAGAAGGCATAGTGAATAAAATGAGTGTATTGGGAGAAGATATAGATGAAAAGTAAGTCATTGATTTTTTTTGAGAAACATGACCCCCAAATTTGAAATTTTAGTTTCTACAATTGAGATTTCTAAAGATCTCATGAGGGTGAAGATAAATGAGTTAAGTGGGATCTTATTAACTACAAAATAAATAATGAAGAGTAACAAGGAGAGTCTTGAATAAGCATTTTCCTCTAAAACACATGTAAGAGGTAAATGAACTGAATTTACAAAACACTGTAATAGAATTGAATCAAGAGGAGAATCTAGTAATTTTAGAGGCATAGGAAGATGTAGCATTTCATATGAAGAAATGGTAATTTTATAGAAATAAATGGTAATTTTAGAGGAAGGAATGATAATTTTATAAGGGGAGATTAAAGGAATATTTGATGCTTTTATTACAATATGCTTGGAAATTACAAATCATATTTTAGACTAAGAAAGCAGACATAGAAAATAATGCTTGAAATACTATTGAATATAAAATAAATTTGATTGGTTATTACTTCAATACAAATGAAATTTATAATACTAATTGGTATATTTATTGTGTAAATTATTCTCATATGACATCTAATGATGTTTTTTTCATTAATTTGGATGAGAAGCATAATAACACTATTATACTATGAGATAATCAATATCAAAGAACCAAAGGCAAAGGCATTATTATAGTGACAATAGATGATGGTGAGGTAAAACACATCAATGAAACTTTATTGGTTCATGTACCGAAGAAGAATATGTTATATTTGGATAGATGTTGGAACAAAATTATCAAGTGACCTTTGATGTAAATGAGTGCATTGTTAGGGGAAAATTGAAAAAGAATGTAGTTGTGGTAAAATTTAATATTACTAGTGATAGATTGTCTCATCTTTATTTTTCACAAGGAAATAAACCATTGAAGGCAAGTGAAATGAATGACAGTAAAATTTGGCACCAAAGATATGGACATCTTAGTTTAAGTGGTTAATTTTTATTAATAAATGGAAAATGGTTGAAGGAATTCCCTACATTGAAAATGTAAATTAAGTATATGAAGAATGTGTTATGGGAAAACAACATAGAGCAAAATTTTAACTAGGAAATCTAGAAGAGATAAATAACCTCTTAAGATAATTCATACATATTTGTGCGGTCCCGTACAAACTCTTTGAATAAATAAAAATATTTTCTAACTTTAATTGATGATTATCAAGAAAAACTTGGGTATATTAATTAACTATAAACTCAAAGGTTTTTGAAAAGCTTATAGAGTTCAAGAAGCTTGTTGAAAAATAGAATGAAAATTACATCAAAGTGATTAGGTTAGACAATAGAGGTCAATATAAGTCAAATAAATTTCAATATGTTTATAGAAAAATGGAATCAATAAGGAATTCACTACTTTATATACTCCACAATAAAATAGAGTAGTTGAAAGGAAGAACATGACCATTGTTGAATTGGAAAGGAGTATGATGAAAAATAAAAACCTCAACAAAAGGCTTTCTAGAGTGAAACAGTAACTAAAAAAAATAATATTCTAATTGAAGTTTTATAAAGGCTATAAAAAGGACTCTTGAATAATCATTGTATACAAATAAGCCAAGTATTGATCACTTGAGAGTGTTTGGATGTATTGTTTATGCACACATACCAAAGGAAAAAATGTTTCAATTAGATGACAAAGGCCTAAAGGGTGTTTTCATTGGATATGGTTAATAAATAAGGCACATAGATTATATGATCTAGTAATAAAAAATTAACAAATATGCAATGTTAAATGAAGAGGAAGAATATACTTAAGAATAAAAAAGAAAGGATTTTTTTTTGTGATTGATGGAATTGCAGAAGCACATGAATCTTCTAGTATGGGAGTAATAAATATCAAAAAAAGATATAAAATTATCACCCACCAACTCAAATGTTATATGAAAATTTTGAATCAAGATTAAAAAGGTCACAAGTAAAAGTGAACTATGAATTAATGTCACAAGTTATGAAAAATGATGGGCCACATAGTTTTGAGGAAGATCACAAAAAGGAAGAGTGGGTTGAAGCTATGAACAATGAAATATAAACAATTGAGAGAAATAACACATAGAAATTGGTCCAATTACCTCCTGGTAAAGAAGTTTCTAGAAAAAAATGGGTGTATAAGACTAAGTACAAATCAAATGGCAATATTGATAAGTATAAAGCTAAGCTAGTCACTAAAGGGTACACTCAATATCAAGGTATTGACTATACATAGACATTTGCATTTGTAACAAGGATGGGCACCATTAGATTAGTATTGGCTATTGCTCATTAGAGTTAGAATATTTATCATATGGTTGTAAAGAGTTCATTTTTAATGGATACATTGATGAGGAAGTATATGTGTCATAAATTAGAGGATTTTAAATAGTTTCTAAAGAATAATATGTTTATAAGTTGAAGAAGGTGCTATATGGTATTATGCAAGAACTTAGAGCATGATATTTTAGGATATATAGATATATTTGAGAAAGGTTTTATCAAGATTCAATAAAATCCCAATTTATATTCAAAAGTATAGGTAATGATTTTTTTTTATCTTGGTTCTCTATGTGGATGATCTTATCTACACTGGGAATAATACAACTTTATTTGCAAAATTTAGAGAATCTATGGTTGTAGAATTTGAGATGACTAATTTGGGATAAATGCACTAATTTCTTAGTATATAAGTATGGAAAAGTGAATATGTAATATTCATGTCTCAAATAAATATGACTCAGATATGTTGCATCAATTTCAGCTGAAGGATTTCAAATCAATTAGAACACTTGTTGAAATTGAGCTTAAGTTTTCCAATACAAATGAATTAGATGGAGTGGATCCTGATATATATAGACACCTACTTATAAGCTTGATCTATTTGACTACTACTTGAACATATATCACATATGTAGTGAATCTAGTATTTGAGTTCATGTCTAAACATAAAGAAACACATTGGAGTCTAACAAAGAAGATTCTTAGATATGTCAAAGGGAAAATAACTTATGGACTCAAATTTTAGTATTCAAAGGATAACATATTGATAGGATATATAGATTCAGATTTGGTTATACAGATGATTATAAGTCTACTTATGGATAGTCATTCAATCTTGGTTCTATATTATGTTACCGAAAGACCAAGAAACAACCAACAATATCTCTTTCTATAGTATAGGTATAGTATAAGGTTACAAAAATAGAAGCTTTTTAGACACTATGGATGAGATGATAATTAAAAGATTTGTATCATTTGAAAAATAGACCTACCTTATTGTATTGTGACAACAAGATTATTTTTCATATGAAAAAGTACCATGTGTTTCATAGTAGGACTAAGCATATTGAGACTCAACATCATTACATCAAACAGTTGGTTCAACAATGACAAATTGATATGGTATATTGTAGTACAAAGGATCAGTTAGCAAATATTTTCATGAAGCCCTTATCTCATGAAAGGTTTGAGAAGATCAAATATTCTCTTCAAGTTATTCTCAATGTTCATTATGGGGAAGAATGAAATAAAAATTCCCATTGGACATATAGTTTAGTTTTATAATTATTTAATCATATTTGGTTGCCTTATAGTTATAGAATATTTAGTTTATTAAAATTTTGTTATAGAATAACTAGTGCATTTTGTTAATATTTAGTGCATTTGTTGTTTGTATAAGGATTTATAATTATTGCTTATTCATGGAATAATTTTAATATATGTGCAAAATTTGTGCAATATGTGTAAGATCTTTTGCATTGATAATATTAAGCTTCAATTTGTGTGTGATCTGTAGACCACTATGGTGTTTTTAGCCTCAATTTTCTTTCATCCCCAAAACAAGTTCATATGTAAACTGAGTTTTTGAATAAACTATTATAAAATAATTTAACATCAAAATTGGTTGATATTACCATCAATCCTCAATATATAAATAAGTGTATGCATAAACAACATTCATGACTAAAATCCAATATGTTTGTTTAGAATGCCATAATCTTCCAATCTGATCCATCTAATCAATATGATAAATCTTATCATTATAAACCATATAATTTGATAAATCTAATTAATATAACCTATATAATTTGATAAATATGGCCCATTTAATTTGATAATTATACTTATCAAACCTATATAATTTGATAATTTTTCTCAATTTGATATGTAATCTGTCTCAAAAAGTCATAAAATATATCAAATGTTCCTTGACATCATGTATAATTCCCCTCATATGCCTCAATATACTTAATTTTTCCCATTTGAATCACATAATATGATCCAAAATATGAACTATCTATCTGCAATTACATTAATCTCTAAGACAAACTCAACATAAACCCCTTTTTGAGGTGAGGGACGAAACCTGTATTTCAATTATTCAAAACTAAAGAATTATGCACACCATGTGATATATATAAATGCAATGGTGTATTTTAATATGATAAGTTATGTCATTATACATAATTTTTATCATTCAATTATATATGAAATATGTAATCCAAGGCAATGGGCATATAAGTGTCATGTTAATTAGATATAACAATTACACATGTTTCAATTAAAAAAAACATAGAAGATGTATATAGAAAACATGGTATCACTCACAATAAAATATATGTACAATCAATTACACCATCCTATCACTCCCATATATATTGCCTTATTTATCTATAGTAGGATATGTATAACCAATTACACCATATTTTTGAATTATTTTATTTGATTTTATTTTTTATTCAATATATTCCTCATTAACATTATTATGTACCTTAGTTTTGATCATATTATATTTATTTGATTATGTATTAGATGAAACACTGGTTTCCACTTGTTCTTATTTATTTTTAGATGTTCCATATCTTTAAATAGAAATAATCTTACATCAAATCTCAAATGTAAGGTAATCATGATTCTTATCAATGGTTGTATCCATTGATATTCTTTGTAGAGTATTTTATTGAGTAAAATAGGGGAAATATGAATGGAATACAATTTGACACTAAAAGCTACATAACACTCAATAAATCTTATGAATGGTTCAAATGAAGTAGTCTTATTCCAATTTTCAATGTCATATCCAAGATACTTAAGAAGTTTCATGCTAGAGACATTATTTTCACAATAGTTATCAACCATAACATTAGTGAATTGCTTACCATCTATGCAATGGTTAACAATCAAAGGTTCAAAAAATGGTGAAGGCTTTGTGGTTTCCACCTTGGAAACCAAAATTATAATATTATTATTCTTAGTTACATATTGCTTATGCAATTAATTTTTAGGCATATATTTCTTAGACATAATTTATTTTCTAGTTAACTCTCATTTTGGTAATTATAACTTAGGAGAAGGAACCATAATGTTAATAGGTTTTTTAATTTTGTAAAGTGTGTTTGAATATAGCGGTGCTTTAATAAGTGTATCAAATATAAATTCACCACTATTAATATGATCTTTTATTCTATTCTTAAAATCCCAATATTTATTTGTGTTATGTCTATGAATTCTTTGATAAGCACAATAGTATTTGGATATTTTCACATGACACATATGAGGTAATATGATCAGCTTGTTTCAAAGCACATTCAGAAGAGTTTCACTTGAAGATTTATTGAGCTTATGCAAACTTATTGACTCATTATTCATAGATGTATTTTTTTAATTAACCCATGTTTAAGATGAAATATTTAGAGACACATAATTTTTTAATGAAGAGCTAAAGATGTAATTTATAGTAGCATGCTTAGGGTTTTGAAAATGTACAATCTTATCTTAAAGTGATGTGAGCTTTAAATAAAAGGTTTTGATTTTAATCTAAGGCACCATGAATAAACATGCAATTTTATTAATATTATCATATATATGCTAAACCATACCCCTTACCTAGGGTTGATGTTATGCCCTTAACATATAACTGTCTAAAGATATGTGTGGTCAAATTATTGCTTACATACATTTCATATTATCTTGTTGCATTTATATATATTCTTAGTAAGGTCGACAAATGAATTAACTATAGCTAATTAGAGTATATATAGGATGTTGTGGTTAGTGTTTAATAATAATATTGTGAATTACATTATTATTTCATTGTTATGGAGGTTTATCCCTTGAAGTAGCTCATTCTTGTAGACACCTAAAAATGGACAAAACTATATTTTGATTAGACTTTAGGCCGATTCCTACCAACCATTGAAAATGAATCCTAAGAATCACTGAACATCCCAAATTTGCTTGCACATCATTCATCAAAGCTTAGAATAATGTTCAGACATTCCTAATTTGGGTATCCTACCGATGTAATAATAACTTCTCATATATTCATTCTTAATCACCTTGTGGCATAACAATAGTCAATTTGGCCTATGGACCTACCTATTAAGTGCGGCACTTGCACACTTAAATCAAATCTTAGAAATGATAAATGGCTAATCAATTAACAAGCTAAACCAAATTAAATGCCTAGTTGAATTATCCATTTGAAATTAATGAATATCTAAAAAATAAACTTCAAAAATTCAAAATATCCTAGCCTTTCATCATTGCCTTTATGAGTTGTCAAGCTCTTTAAAAATATCCTAAAATATCTAATTTTGAGATTCATGCCTAGCAATTGCAAATCATAATTATTTGAAAACTATTAACTCTACTAGGGTTATATTTGAATCACTTAGGTTTAGTTTGGACCCATTCCAAGCCTAAACTCAACCTTAACTGACCTTGGGTGAGAGTTAATTCCTAAGGTTATAAATACAAGGCCTTTTTAATTGAATCCATAAGTTATTTTGGTGCAAAGTTATTAGGCACAAATGATTTATAATATCTCATAAGACAAAGTTATAATGCTAATTTGGAGAGAGACAAGCTTCTTCAACAATGTTATAATGCCAAAATCTTAAGCCAAATCAATAATAAGCCACACCAAAGTCAATGGTGTCAAGGAGAGAAGGAGCTAACAAACTTAATTTTCCAAAGACTTCTTGATGCATAAGTCAAGCAAGCCACTCAAAAAAGAATTTGGAGATCCCAGGGAAGGTAAAGGATTTGTGTCTTTTATATTTTTGTTGTGCTTTCATTTAGCTTTTGTTACTAAGATCTCCCTAGTATCTAGGGTAGGAGTGTAAGTGTTAGTGTGTTTATTTGATTTTTTATTTTCTTGAACTAACACTATACTAACCTCCCTTCTTGGATTATTATGATCATAAATGGCATGTTCAGTGAGACCAACACATCTCATACAACCAAAGAGATTAATATGCAGCTCTTAGTTTTTATAATGAATGATTGACAACCTTCAAAATTTGAGTTTTAAATTTATTTTTCATGTGTTATGTTTTTTTTAGTAACACATAGTTTACATAGAGACTAACATCAATCAACACAAGATTCACATTGACCCTTGTGTGTAGAACAGTGCCTAGTGAAAACATGTTTAATGCATTTTTATTGAGTTTTCTAGTTTTTGTTTTGTGTTTAAGGGCCTAAATATTGTTTTACTGACCATTTACTTTCAGGATCTAGTGTTATTTGTTGATTTTATTCTCATCTTTGATAACCATATTTTTGTGAAAAACCATATTCCATTTTCTATGTTTTGTAAGAAATTAATGTCAATCTATGTCAACCAATGTCAATCCCTTTGGATTGATTGACATCAATTGTCGTAAACAAAAATTTATCCTTGCATGGATCAACATCAATCTTTGAGACAAAAAAAAAGAGAAACATGAGAGAAAAATACAAAACAATGTTTTCTCATTAACTTTTGGGCTTATAAGTAGGGAAAAACCCTCTAACCATTGTAGGTCCTAAGGTGGAAAAGATCAAATTTGAACATGGTTAAAATTTACACACATTTTTTTTTATGATTATAATAAACTTAGTTATTTTCATTCTTAGTTGTTTGTGAAGTGTTTTGAAAGTTTTTCAAATAATGCCAAGTGGCCTAAAAATTCACTACACACTTCATTTTGGTGATTAAAATGAACTCTCACACTAGATAAACACTCTTAAGATTTTCAATTGTCATTTCTTATTTGTTGAAGTTTAGTGTTTTCTAGCAAAATGATTGATGTGTGTATGCTCTCCCCCATCCCATTTAGGGAACTCGAGTGACAAAAAGTGCTCATTATTTACCTTAGTCACTTTAGTACAAAGCATGAAAAGAACATTGTTAAGTCCCTCCCCAAATCAGTATGGTTTGGGTGCCCCAAATGTGACCCTAAAGTTTTTTTACTAGTCTTTTATTTTTATGCATTTTGGCTTGTGAACAGGAGTTCATCGCCTCCTCATAGGTTATATAGGGAACCGTTGACACATGAATTCATCTCCTGAAATCATTTCAACCCCACTCCATGGTGGGGTATATAAATCAAGGGTGACCCATTAGGATGCTTATTTTGAGTAGTTAAAACAAGCTCCATTAGTGGTACTCTAACTTGGACCGTAGGGGCAAATCAAACATCACACTACACTGAGCAAGTGACATATGTAGTGGTTGTGAAAATGACAAGACCTTTTCACAACAAGCTAGCTGATGTGAATAAAATTGACATGATTACATCTCTAGTATTATCCATACTTGGGACCATCTAGAAATGTAAAAAAATTGATATTTAGAATAACCTCACTTACGGTGGACTTATTGTTGATGTAGGGTGAGTAGCTGGAAGTTATATGTCATAGTAAACACTCTTGGGAGAAGAGGGGGCCTAAAAACCCTAATTTTCATGCACTTTTATTTTTGAACTAACAATTAAATCCTCCCAAGAGCAAGCATATTATTGGAATTTGATAGTATTATGTAACCTTGTCAATTTTAGGATTTAGGACATTACACTTAGGTGTTTGTGTCATTTTAATTATTTATTGCATGGTATTGAGTCAAACTATCTATTTTTTTTGTTATACCACGTCAAAAATGATTCTTGTTCATACATCACTCCTTTGTTTGAGGAGGTGTTACACCACCCATTTGACACCGTACCTTCACCTTAGTCTTTTGACAAATATTGTTTGTGTGTGTCATTTGATTGAAAAGGGAAATGTTACTTTGCCCAATTCATTTCAAATCTTGTGCCTTTAAGTCTTGAAACAAATAATTGATCATATCTTTAGATCATGATATCATTGTTATGCTACTCGAATCATTTCATAGACTTGTTTGCCTTGTGTCCATATTTATTTTTTGAAACCAAAGCCACGTGTGCCTTTGAGATCTATACCTAGTGCCATTATACTATTTATTCTTGTATAGGTTATTGTTTGTTTAAAGATCCTAGTTTTCTACGTTGATTTTTTAATTAACCTTGACATTGATTGATTTATATATGCATTTTGTTTCATGCCTTATACCATTTGACCAAGTTCATGTCTAAAGTTGAAAGCCTAGATTATGCCAAAGTGTTTCAGATTTGTTAGATTAAATCTCATACCTTGTTTTGTTTCAAAGTCTAGCTTTTGTGCCTTTTCCAAAAGACCTAGCACATGCTTGTTTTGAGCCTAGATTTTGTGCCTTATTTTGCCAAAAGACCCAACATTTTTTTCTTAGCTTAGAATTGTTTGGAATAGTTTGTACTTAGAGTTTGACATTCCATTTTTATTTATCCACTTGAATTTTTGTGTGAGACATTTGACATTAGAAAATTGATGTTATATTGTTTTGTACCAAGTTCAGGTTCGAACCATTTTGGAGATACAAAACCATTCCTTCTTGGACCAAGTTAGACTAAGTTTGAACCATTTGTCCTTTGGATATTATTTTAAGAGTTTGTATAACTCTCAACCTTTTTGAGAAACATTCATCATTGACTTGAATATGTCTCACTATACTCATATCAGAGCCATGTACAATCCCATATATGATAATGTGGTCACATAAGATGACTTTGTTCAAGACCCCTATGGTGATGACTTAATTTGTGAGATGGATCTTTATCCACATTTAAAAACTCAATCAAGGGGACAAATCCAAGATCCTTTAGCTTACTATTTGATTAACATTCCTCCATACTCAGAGCAAGACCAAAAACAAATAATGTAGTACCTTACTAGCGTACCATTGGTTGTGGACTAAGTTTAACAATAATTGTACTACATTACAATTCAATTATCATATGATCCCTATTTTTTTTATCATCACTCACTTGAAAATAAGGATGAGTTTTTATTCAGAGCTATAGAGGTAAGGGCCAAGTTTCTAGTAGACTTCCCTCACAAAAATTTTACATGTCTAGTTAGAGTCCCTCAAAATCAAATCAATGAACAAGCCTCTTCTATAAATCCTAAAGTTTTAGGGATAATGTTTTATCAGGACCCACACATGCTTGTCACAAGAAGAGGCCTCATGGAAGACCACTTTATATAGATGTAGATAACATATTAGACCTATCTAAACATAGTGCATAATTTAAATAACATGACCATGTCAAATGTTCCACTTATCAATCTAGATCCTTCAACATGAGTCTTAATCAAATTGATAGGCCAAGAAAATTTGGGTATAAAACCCCTAAAAAATCACTTCAATTGGAGACATGTTCAATGACCCAGCTATTGAATAATTATCTATTGCTTTTATACAGATAAATGTTCCAAACATAATGGATAACATGCAAGTGTTATCCAATCTAGGCCAAAGTGGTTTAACTACATAAATAACTAGTCCAAAACAAGTGACTTTACTTAAAACTACACATCATTCACAAATGTAGGGACCTAAAACTTATACCTCCCAACCATAGCAAGCTACCTCTAATCCTCAACTAGCTTCTTTAAGCATGCAATTGCAAGGATTAAGTAGTCAAATGCCAACTAGTGCCTTGCCTAAAAAAAACATGATAAATTTTACTCTACCATAATAGGTGACAACTAACATTCCACAACAACAGGCACAATATAGTTTACCAATGCAATGAAGATAGAACATTTTTCCACATCAATATGGGAAACAAACATTATACTTCATTAAGTAGTGATAAATGTACGTCTTCAGTCATAGGCTAACATGCCTACGTACATAATGTCTAATCAATAATGTATGTCTATTGGTCAATGATAAATGTTGAACATTCAACAAGCATATACTCTATAACAAGTGTTTGCACAACCAAGAGGTTCTACAAGTTCCAATTATGTAACAATTACCTTTTGTCCTAAATGTGCCATAAATTTAATGATAGGGCCTTGTTTCACAACAAGTTTCCCTTATTCAGCCAGGTATGACTAGTCGATAACAAGTCCCTACTCAACCTCAATAGGAAGAATACTTCACCAAAATCCATATCCTTACATCTTAGCCACAATTTCCCTAAAACTAAGCCTATATAGTGAACCCAAAATAGAATATTAAATCACAATGCATGCATTTCCAACAATTGCATCCTAATCTATGTATGCATATTCCTAGTCAATTCCCTAACCAAAATAACATCCCATAACAAACCATGCCTCCACTATAACCTAGTCAAAGTAATCCACTTTTGACCACCCAACCTCTACTTTAGGCCAATGCTACCTTTAGTTTCTTGGTACAAAAACTACAACAAATGAAAGATGCAATTGCCACTATACAAGCTAGAAAATAGACCAAGAAGTTTAAGCTAGATGATGTGTGTTCCTACCCATTTAACATGGAGTATTCATAAATACCATATTCCTCTAGGGCACAAGCCATTGAATTTTGAAAAATATAAGGGTAAAGGAAACCCTAAGGCCCATTTAAAAAAATTCTTTTTTGATTGCTAGCTTGTGGATTATAGTGACATATACCTCCTACTGTTGTTTCCTCGAAGTCAGTAGAAAAAGATTTGGAGTGGTTCCTTAAATTATTGAAGAAATTAGTATATGATTTTGATGATATTTTAGACAAGGTTGTGCATCATTTCTCATACAATCTTGAACATGATATTTTGTTGGTAGATTTGACCCAAGCCAAACAGAAGGCTAGTGAAAGTTTTATAAGCTATCTACAGTGATGGAGAGCACTTGCTATCTATTTAACTCACAAATTACTAGAAAAAAATTAGCCATTGTGTTTACCAAGAATTTACATAGTGATTTATCCTACCATTTGGAGCTATAGTGTGCACACACTTTTAAGGAAATCATTAACAAAGGTTTACTAATAAAAAAGAACCTTATTAACAAAGGGATCATCAAGCTTACCTCACCTAATCAGAACCATAATCAAAACCAAGGAAATGGCCAAAATCAAAACCACAACCAAGTCCAAGCATAAGCATTAACACTAGCTAATAAAAATAACTATGAAAAACACAAGTAGTTTAATTATAATAAGAATGTTTTTGGAAATGGATTAACCAAGTCAAAACATGTCCAAATGGTGAAAACACTATTTGCTTAGCCTACGTCACAAATGCAAATTAATCCTCAACAACAACCTCTTTTGCAAGTGTAGCCTTTGTAGCAACCTAGACCAACCTAATAAATATAATATCCTTTACATTTTCAAACCCTTCTTGTAAGGAAAAATGGGCATACTCATCAAGTTTTCAATGACCTTAGAGAGCTTATTAAATCCCTGTTTCACATATTAGTCACCGCTAATTTGATTAGTTAGCCCATTCTGAAGTAATATCCTAAGGGAATTCCTTATCTAGATTGGTATAGATAAAATGAATTCTATGAATATCATTGAGTTAATGGACATAATTTACACCATTGTGTATAAATCAAACATCTTATTCAAAATATGTTGGAAAACAAGGAGATAAAATTGGATAATGGAGATTATACATCCAATTAGAACTTGGGTATTTATCAAAACCCCTTTTCACAACATAATAACAACCAAAAATAGTAGCAACAAAGGATAGAATAACAAAAATAATAGTATCAATAATCATGACAACAATAATCGTACCAATAGTAACAAAACCAACGTCAATAAAATGAATGGAACCAAGTCCATAACGATGCCAATAACTAATAGACTTACCACACAGTTACACATGACTAAAAAAAAGTTATAGGACATATTTTAGGAGGCTGAATTTATACCATCTTCATCAATCCAAGACCAAGTTCCAATAAAATAGGATCATTGCTAACCAATTCCAACCAAATAACCTAACCAGTGATCCTTCCTTAACCTAGGAATGCATACAAGTGTACCAACAAGTAGGGATTACTAATTTTGGACCTTATTTTGATAACTCATCATTATCCTATGACCACATACAATTGCAATAAAAACTAAGACTTATCCTATCTAGTCCCCCTTTACTATCAAGTGCTAGCAATAATGGCCCTATATCTAATCCTGATTATAAAATCACAACTCAATGGTTAAAGATTACCATTATAGGCCCACAACCATATACCAATACACCCATTCAACCCACTATTTTTGCTTTAAACAATACATTTACCAATGTGAAGGATAAGATGTTTGATATTATGGAACAACTATAGAAGATTCCTGCAAAATTTACATCTTGGATTTATTACGTACGTCCACCATCCAAAAGAACATATTGATAGAGTTACTAGGCTAATCACAAGTTTCAAATGACATAATCATAGACAAATTCCAAGATTTAGTTGGCACTTAGCCATAAGCCATCAGTTATCCTTTGACCAAAGTGATATGTCATCCCTTGGCCCTCTTTATAACAATCCATTATACATCAAAATTGTCATCATACAACACAAATTGAAGCATGTCCTCATAGACAATGGATGGGCCTAAATATTATGTCACTGAAGCTCATTAAGCATCTCAAATACACAACAATTAATATCTAGCTAGAAAAGATCACAATGAAAGCCTATGATAATGAATAGTGGGAATCACAAGGCACCATTATCTTTCTAGTTATCATTGGGCCTTTGACCCACAATATAGTATGCCATGTGTTAGACTTAGACCTATCATATAATTTGATTTTAGGTAGACCTTGGATCCATGAGAATCATGCAATCCCTTTGACATTGCACCAGTACCTCAAGTTCTCTCATTGTGGCATGGAGGTCACTATTCATGGAGATTTATAACCTACAAACATTGCAAGCATTTGGAGGCTGAGTACAAAAGCTATAAATACCATTTTGGCTTAAATCTGATTCCCAAAAAAGATAAGGGGAAAGAAAATTATGTCAATTTTCTAGAGGCCAAGTACATTGGCCTAGATACCATTGATTCATCTTCCCACATGCTACCTCCTAAAATATCCAATCACTTTAGTAGCATAGATAATATCTTAGGATAATATTTGACCCACAAAATATTCAAAATTGTCAAGCTTCCACATAACCCCAAGTCTTATAGAAGACCTAAATCTAAGCCACCTTGTATGGAATGGTAATGAAAGGGAAAACCTAAACTAGATAGTCTAGCTCCTATCATTTTTACACCAGCCATTGGCCAAGAATAGGACCCACTTGCAGATGATGAATCCTAGTTATACAATGACAACTTGGTCAATTTCCAAATACACCATTCCTAATAGGATCATGGAGAAACATGGCTATGAAGGAAGAGGGCTTGAGCCAAATCAATAAGGAATTATGGAGCTAATATTCATGACTTGGTATAAAGGAACATATGGTATCAAATTTAAACTGCCTGGGGGTGACCCCATGTATCTTATTCATGTTCTAATGCCAATGACTAAAGACAATGATGTTGAAAGTGAAGTAGAGTTTGATAATGTCCATTACAAAGAGTTGGATGATACCAATCTATTTGACACTCATGTCATTTTTACCCTTACACAAGTTCTTCACCACAATATACTTCCTCTATATCACTCTCAACTTATAGCCTGGGACCAACAAGAATCCATAGTGCCTATAGACAAAATTGATAATGATGAGGCCTTTTGTGATTTTATAGTCCTAAGAGACAATGTTTCATTTGGAGAACATAAACAAGGGTTATCAATCAAAATATACCAGGTAGCCTATGTGGGAGAATGAGTGAACACCCTTAGACACAAACAATTGAATAAAACATTAAGGTCCCAAAGTGAAAACCTCTTTGAGGCATTTTTTTAGCAAGGTAAAAGTGAAGAGAAAGGCTAGTCTACTGGTGAAAAATTGTTTTAGGTGCCATTAAATGGGGGTGTTCAACCTTCCTCAAACATATCTCAAGAAACCACCAATGATGAACTTGCCTATGGGTCTAAGTTCAGTTCTGCCAAACAAGATGCCTTCAACCAAATCATTCAAGAATTTATAATAGTTTTTGTAACATGGCCATATTTACCATTGGGAGATTCTAATTCATCTTACCTAGGTAAAATTGAAGAGCTAATCCAAATAGAGGACTTTTCTATTGTAGGCCAATTATAATCTTTACCAACCATTTTGGAAGATGGTTCAACTCTTCTTGTGGAGGACACTACAAAAGTCAACATCGAGACTCTATATGTCCCAAAATAGATCAAATAAGGAACATCCCTCATCGAAGAGGAATGTGACATATTTACAACCCTTTTGATAGAATTTGTTGATGTATTTTCTTCGGCCTATTCTAACATGCTAGGTTTGGACCCCACCTTGGTTATACACCATCTTATTTTACATCTTGATCCAAACTTGTGAAGAAAAAAATGCATAAGAAACATCCTCACATTGTTGTATTAGTAAAGACAAAGTTGGATAAAAAACTTAGAAGCAAGATATATTTGATCGATTGACTATTTAGAGTGGATCTTGAATGTTGTGCCAATCAGTAAGAAACCAAAAGGAATCAAAATCTGAACTAATTTTAGGGATATAAACAAGGTTTACCCCAAGGATGACTTTATTCTACCAAACATTGACACGATTTCCAACTCCACAACTAGGTATGAAATGTTTTCACTAATGGATGGATTCTCAGGATACAACTAGATTTGAATTACACCAAAATACCAACGTAAAATAATGTTCACCACTTTATGGGGAAAATTTTATTATCAAGTTAATGCCATTTGGTCTCAAGAATGTTGGGGCCACATACCAAAGATCCATGACCATCATATTTCATGATATGATGCATGACATTATTGAAGACTATGTCCATGACATACTGAGAAAATCAAAGACTAAGACTGATCATCTAGCAACACTATGAAGAATCTTTGAGTAACTACATGAATTCAAAGTTTGACTCAATCTTAATAAGTGTGTTTTTGGAGTTACTTCAAGAAAATTTCTTGGCTTCATTATGTCTTGTAGAGGCATTGAATTCGATCTAGTTAAAGTACAATCCATTACTAAGATGCCACCACCTTCCAATTTGAAGTAACTCCATAGTTTATAGGGTAATATATAGTGTATCATATGCTTCATTTATCAGTTGGCTGACAAATGCCATTTATTTACACACTTAATGATGAAGGGTGTCACATTTTATTGGGATGATGAATGCCAAAAAGCCTTCTATCACCTCAATGACTATCTTTTCAATCTTCCTATTTTGTTGCCTCTTATATGGGGAAAGTCATTCCTACTATATTTGTTAGCCACATATTTTCCCCTGGGGGCACGTCTAGCTCAACATGATGATCATGGAAAAGAACATGCCATGTACTATCTAAGCTATACACTATTTGTGTATGAACACAAATATATGCCCATTGAAAAATCCTATTTATCTATGGTTATTACAACTCAATAATTATGGCATTACATGCTCAAAAACAAGACCATGGTTATTTCAAAAGTATATCCACTCAAGTAACTCCTATCCAAAATAGTTTTACAAGGCCATATGGCCAAATGGATCATGATTATGAGCAAGTTCAAGATAGAATACGTTAACCAAAATGTCATCAAGGGGAAAATAATTGTAGATTAGCTTGATAAATCTCCCCTTATAGATACATAACTACTAACATTCCAATTCCCAAACAATTCTATCATGACCATCATTGAAACACCTCTTAAGGAGTAACACTAGAAGTTTTATTTTGATGGATCATTCACATCACATGCATTGGGGGCAAGCCTATTATTTATTAATCCAAAGGGGGATATTATCCCTAAATCATTTTGTATTAACTTTCCTTGTACTAATAACATGGACAAATACAAAGAACTCATTGTAGGTATTTTCCAAGTAGTACAATGGAATATTCATCATCTCAAGGTTTATGGTGATTCTCAATTGATCATCAATCAGGTTATAGACCATTTTTAAACCAAGGATGATAAGATGGTGCCATACAAGGCCATGATCAACACTCTCAAATAGCATATTGTTGATGGACAATTTGAACAGATACCAAGGGCTAGCAACAAAACAAAAGATGCTATAGACACCATTAGCTCTTTGATTCATCATCTAGATAAGGCAAAAGAATATCAATTCCTCATTTAAAATATTCTAGCGCTAGCTTATGAACCATAAATAGTTGTAATGATCTATGACATTGGTGGTCCCAACTCTATATGGTATTCATAACTTTTTGAGTATGTTCATGACCATATTATGCCACCTGAACTATCATGAAAATAATTAAAGGCCTTTACCCACCATGCCATATGTTATACCATATTTGGACTAACCCTTTACCACCAAAGCTTTGATGAAACTCTAATTTGATATTTAAATTTAGAATAATAAACATTAGCATTAAGTAAATTTCATGAAGGAGTATGTGGATCCCACACAAGTAGGGTTTTCCTAGCCAAGAAGCTCCTATTAACTAGGTATTATTAACCAACTATGGATGCAAATGTAGTTACATATGTAAAAAAGTGTAACAAATGTTAAAGGCATGCCAATCTGATTCATTCCCTAGCCAAGGCTCTAAACCAATGCTTATACCATGGTCATTTACTACTTGCGGCCTTGATCTCTTTGGGAAGATAAACTTGACCCTGTTTGATGGCCATAAACACATCCTTATTGCTACCAAATATTTCACTAAGTGGGTTGAAGCTATACCCCTCACATGACTGGAAATAAATTTTTTAAATTCATCTTTAACCACCTCATTTTTCATTATGGTATCCCATCCGACATTATATTTGATAATGGTGGATCTTTCAAAAATAAGGATGTCAAATTACTGTGTTGAGTATAAAATTACTCAACATTTTAATACAAAATATTACCCTAAAGTTAATGGCTAAGCATAAGTCTCTAACAAAACCATTATCAAAATAATTAAAAAGATTATTAATAATTCTATCCATGATTGACACCTCCAAATATTTTTTTCCCTCTGGGTATACTACACCAATTATCATACCCCAACAGGAGCCACTCCATATTCCCTAGTTTATGGCACTAAGGCCATCCTTCCCATTGAGGTTGAGTTACCTTATTTATGCATCTCTTTGAAACATGTTTTAGATAATTAAGCTTATCGATTAACTCACCTACAAGACCTAGAGTTACTTGATCAAAAATGCATGGTCATAGTCAATAGCTTCTAAGCATAACATAATCGACTTCATAGCCACTACAAACCGGTGGGTCAAACATAGAGAATTCAAGCTTGGTGATATTATTATTAAAAAAACCAACAAAATACCATGACCAAGAAGAAACACAAGGGAAAGTTCACCCAATTGTATAGGCCCCTATATCGTTGTTGCAAACTATGGCTCCAAAACATATAGGCTCACTACACTAGTCAGGGATGAACTTGATGAGCCAATGAACACTATACCTCAAACATTACTTTGCTTGAGAGACCTAGAATATTATCTATAAGTCCCATTTCTATTATACCATAATATCAACATTATTATTTGTACTATACCACTCTATCATACCTTTCCTATCAACTAAAGTTATTTTCAACCTCCCTACCTAACCCCTTTGACCTTGGCTTCATTCCATTGGTTCTACAGGAACCTTACAACAACAAGATTTAGATCAAGTTTCAGTGGTTGATTATGTATTCTAAGCAGAGGACATATTTTTGAGTAGTATGATAGTTTTTTTTTAGTTTCATCCTTCATAATTTATTTCATTTGATTTAATTACTATTGATTCTAATCACCTTTGGGCAAATCATAGTGTCAACCATTGTGCTACTAATTATAACAATCTATGGGAAAATTAGTATCATTGACCTATCCCATTATTTATTAATTACAATTTCCTATGGGAAAATTAGGAATAACATCATTTATAATACCCTGAAGTACCTCCTTGCCATGCCTATGTTGTATTGTGCCATTTGCCTACTTTGCATAGTTTATGCATTTATTACTACCTATTCATAGTCATCCATTGTAAGGCATAAACACAGTGACTTAAGGTCCCATCTTGGGATGATTTAGGTAGTTCTCAATTCACATTGAGTTCATCTTAGTCAACCCTTTTCCATGTTCTTGTTGTTTTATGACCAACTCAAGTTTGAATGCTCTTGCCATTTTGTGAGAAAATCAGGTTTGAATGCCCTTGCCATTTTCACAATTAGCCCATTTAGTATCTCATAGTTTACTATTGAGTTGAGATACTTAGAAAAATATAAAAATATTTTTAAAAGATTTAGAACATCCAAAAAAAACTCTACATTGACCACTTCTTTGCCTTAATGATTATGGGATCCATAACTATTTCAAATGAAACCCCTTGTCATTTAGTTTCCCCATCCTTACTGGCCTCACCCCCCACCCCGCGCTCTTTCTATTTTTTGAGTTCATTCCCATTTTCCTTTACAACATAATCATGATTTATTTCTGATCATTTTTTTCTATTCAATTTCCTGAGAGAACTAGATTTAGCCTAAAGTTTTTATTAGATCTTGCATCTATGGAACTATGTAGGAAGCATCCACTTGATTAGTGCATCTGGAGTTTGCTCAACCACTCCCTTCGTTTTCTTCTATTCCTACACTTTTGTTGTTTGTTTTGTGTCTTCTATAATCTAGGGGCAATGTTCATCATCTTGTTTATGTCATGTTGTTTGTACTAACATTGTACTTAACCATTATTTGTTTTTGTTTCATTGTATTCCCTTTGTTTTGTTTTGTTCTTTCTTTTCTTGATGTTTTGTTTATTTGTTTGCTTGTTTTCCTTTTTTTTTTGATTTCTTATTGTGCCTTGATTCAATGTATGTGCATTTATTGGGTGATTCCTTGTGCATTATTCTTGAATCCATGCATTTTCCTACATCAACATTGTCATCTTAATTTTTATCATTGATGCATTATTTTCACTAGTTTATTGGATTGTATGTCAGTTATCATGTATATTTTGTTTCATCCATAATGGTGTTTTATATCATGTTTCCTACTATCACATGCTAAAACAAAAATAAACTCAAGAAGTCTTTTAAGCAATGCAGCCATGATATATCTCCTTAGCACCTAAAAAATTCTTGATCTCCTCAAATCATTTCCCAATAGAGTAATGAAATCATGAATTTTTTTAACCCTTAATAGTTTGGATGAACATCTCCTTACTAGCAGGTTTCCCAAATTCATCTTCTTCCCTTGTATTGGCTTATTCTTTCTCCATAACTACAAATTTAGTTCATAATCCCCAATATCATAATTTCTATCATCAAGGTACCAATGATTATAACTGCCTCTGGGAAAATCATTGTATCTCATCCCACTTGCACTTTCAATGATTCTAATAACCTTTGGGAAAATCATTGTGGATCATCCCACCTATAGAGACAATGATTCTAACCGCTTGTGGGAAAATCATTGTATTTCAATCTATTTGGAGGTCAATGATTATAACAACCTTTGGGAAAATCATTATCTTTCCTCTAACCAAATAGGGCATGTTTCCATTCTAATAATGCTTATAATCACCTTTGGGCAAACCATTATCTCTATCCACCCAATTAGGGCACATTTTAATCCTACCAATGATTATAACCACCTATAGGCAAATCATTATTTTCCCTTTTTACTGATAATAACCATCTTTGGGAAAATCAGTGTTTTGTTACGCTACACCTTTTTCAATGATTATAACTGCCTTTGGGAAAATCATTATATTTTTTGTCCCACCTATGCCAATGATTATAAACACCTATAGGAAAATCATCCTATTTGTTTTCCTATTAGGGGTAGCTCTTTATGCCATTGATTATAACCATCTATGGGAAAATTAGTCTCTTCTCCATCATTTTACCTTTTTGTTCCCATAATTTCCTCCTTTTGAGGGATTGATCATCAAGCCCTTTGCCAATCACTCCCTTGAGGGGGCATTTATAGTTCATCTATTTTAATTAAATTAGTAGTCATACAAGACCTTTGTTAGAGGTACAAACCACTAAGAAGGGGGTGAATTAGTGGTGGAAAACAATCCAATTCAAAATTTCCAAACTCTTCAAACACTTAAAAATTTAATACAACCATTCATAAAGCATTCAAGATGTTTATAACAATGAACAATAGATAATGCAAGATCACACACACAACACAATATCTATGTGGGAAACCCTCTTAGGGGATAAAATCCATTCTCAAGCTTATAAACACATAGACTACTTATCCTATAAGAAGTATGCAAACATGAACTTTAGTGAAACACATGTTCCAAAAGAAGCACCTGCCCCTAGGATGGTGAAGTACTTATGACCTACATTTAGTGAAACATTTACTTCACAAGGAGAACCTACCCCTATGATGGTCAAGTCCTTTTGACATGAATTTAGTGAAACCCTTGTTTCACAAGGAACACCTGCTCTTAAGGATGGTCAAGTCCTTCTGACCTAAATGTTGAGCAACCTCCCAATGCCTATGATATGAACATTTCCTTATCACTGATTACCTACTAATCTGATGGAGACACCCTATAAAAACAACCCCCTTCACTTTTTAACATACTCATAAACATCCAAGACCACCTTTTGGATCACTCTACACTTATCAACAATAAATCTATCACATCCTCAATAATATGAATAAATGGTAATACACATAGATGACACTCTGATCTTCCTCTCAAATCAACCACCAAGCTCGCATAGATATCATCTATCCTTCACTCACACTCAAGGCATCCAAAACATCCTTTTGGATCACTCTAGATCTTTTTGCTCATCCTCAATCTTCAAACTTACAAGAGCACTATTTAGACATCATAAATATGACCTATAATTCATACACATAATCATAAACCTACTCTTCTCTATAACCCATCCATTGGGAACACACCCTTTCTTCTTTCCTTTCACTCCATAACTCACACACACCCCTCTATCAAGTCTATAAATCATCACCTTTGATTTCACAGTTTATAGAACCTTCATGATTATTATCTTCTAGTTCGGCCATAATACTTGACTTATCCCTTAAGACATTTAACATATCTCAATACCATCCATACAAGTTGTCCATATCAACTATGGGTCACACTTAAGTAGATACACCTTTCAATTAGGCCTTAATAGCTCTTATAAGTCTCATGGAGACCTATTCACCCATTTAGTACTTCAATGAGAAAATTAGAAACATAGGACCACTTTCAAATGCATAGGTCCACTCCAAATTACCTCTTAGACATCCTAAAATTATTATAGTCATCATTACACACATCTACATATGCTTAATCTATTCAAACATTAGCGTTGTACACAAGAACACCATGAACGAATAAACTATCAACTTATAAGCATTTATTCATACTAAATATGGATTTATCAAAACTCCAAAATCCATATAGATCATCACCATAGAGTCTAAAACACTCTTCAATAGATAAATCACCTTGTAACATTTGAGTACCATCAAAAACAACTCAATTATCCTTCTCAGGTCATTTACAGACCATGGTCAAACACATAGTAAATTTTGGATCTCAATATCCAAAAATCTATTAGTAATCAAAACTTATAACCAGTTTTTATGGATTCACCTTGGAGTCCTTTACAAATTTTAATTTTACATCACCTTTGAACAATTCCTAGATCAAAATTTATGGCTCAAACATTGCAAATTAGTTTTTCCCTTTACTAATTCAAATGCCAATGGTCATTGTTAAACATCAAAAAATTTGCCATCATTTCATGTCCTCAAATATTTTATCAAGTATGCACCATCAATCTCTTTGAGATTATCCTGATATTGAACTATTTTAAACATCTATTACTTTGACCTTATCTCGTGCTTCCTGGTAACTTTAAAAAAATATGGATCATCGATATTTTTAGAAGTAGCTTAGTCTTTACCTTTACTCACTGTTAAACATAAAACACTTGTCATCATCTCACTGTTTCCTAAAAATTTGGAAAAAACATTCTCCATCAATCTCTTTGAGATTATCCTAGACTTTAATCTACTTAAACATCAAACACTTTGATTTCTTTGACTCAATACGCATAATAGATTTACATGTACGAACACCTGCTCACCATTGATCTCTATTTGACAGGGTTCACTCTCACCATCATATCTCTGACAAGTATAGTGCTCAACACTAGATACTTATCTAGTTAGATTAATTTCACATTGTAGATTATGATGGGATTAAATGCATACTATTAGATTTCCTTTTGTAAAATTGGCTAAGAATGGGAGTTTAGTGAACTTCTGTCTGAGAAGCCAACTTTGCACCTTAATAAATTTTGCTTTTCTCAAACTCATGACCTAAAACTTGGGCCATATGATCTCTGCACATAGAGGAATTCATTCTCATATCAAACTTCTATTGGAACCTTCACACATGTGAAATATGACATCATCAATATGCCTACTTAGTTTTTTCTATCACAAAACCAACTATGCCAAGATGAACATAATGAAGAATCAGATGAATACCATGCACTTCCACAAGTTATCCAATCATCCTTAACCTCTGATAGGATCCATCACACATTCTCAATAATTTAGACCCATCCCTAATCATGCCTAAATTAAAGATCAACCAAGCTTACTTCAAGCATACTAAAACAAGCACACTGCACACTTTGTGATTGACACTTAGAATATCAATACACTTCATCCACTCAATTGGACACATCTATGACATCACTAAAAAATATCCAAAAATCTCCCCCTTTGTCATTGATGTCAATACCCATTATATAACTTGCCTTCCTTCTCTCTCTTCAAACACTCTCATAATACGAACCTTCTCCCCCTTTGACACAATGATAAAGTGGGCATAAAATAATATTTAGGAAAAATAAACATATATGAGGGACTCCCCCTAAGATCTCTAAACCATTTCACCTCTTGAGCATCTTCATATCTCCATACACCATGAAGAACCACCACACAATTTTTACTAGCCTTCTTTCTCAAGCCACCCCAAGGACCACAAACAAAACTTCAAGACACACACTAAAAATAAAATATGTTCTAAATAAACCATGAAACTTATGTTAAAAAACTCATGCCTTTCTATTTTGGAGAAACTAAGCAAAAACATTAATACTTCAAACTAGGCTTGTCTATACTCCTAGTAGCCTTACCTAGAACTTGCAGAGCCCACAAATTTTAGTAGACACACTTTCAAGACCTAAAATTTTATATATGGGGTAATATAATATGACCCTTTAATCATACCAATTTTCATCACCTATCTCATCCTATAAAACATACTTCCTTCACAAATCTACTAGCTAATTAGGTCTCCATCTTGACAAAAACTTGAAAGTTTTGAAAAAAAAACCTTCAGATCTCTGTGAAACTTTATTTAAAAACCCATTTGGCCCATTAAACCTATTAAGAATCCTCATAATTCAAATCATAAGGAAAACCACTTTTCTTACATAGCTCAAAACTCTAGAATATCAAAACAAATAGGGTCAACAAACCTCCTTCTAGTCAATGCCCACCTCTGAAACTTATTTCAAAACTGGAGACAACCATCACACACTTATAAACCAAGATTTGAGCCTCCATAATTTTGTGAATACATACATCGTATAACCCATTTTAGGCCTATTTGCCCCTAAGCCAAAATTGAGAAAGTCAAGAGCACTCAAAAGTCTCCAATTTGACTTCAACATACCTTCAGACCACAAAACCACTTGAAGCATTATAGAATAAGGTCAATATAACTTTATATGCAAAAATATTATCTTAAAAACTCCAAAATCCTCTTTTGCCAATTGGAAACCTATAATTTAACCCTACAGACTGAGCATACACAGCTATCAACATGCCAAAAGGGCAAAAACATACCATGATATCACTCTGACACCAAAACATATCTTCCACCTAGACATACCTATTCAAAAATTAGGACCAAAGTCCTTGAATACATTTTGATTACACATAATTACTTTTCCATAAGAAATATGTTTCCTAATAAGTGTAGGCAGAGACACCCTACTTCACATGGTTCCTTAGAATAATGTGAAATTAGGGGTTACCCACATCTCATCTATTACTTCCTTGATCCTCTTATATATAAGACTAATTCTTCTTCTTCTTATTAGGCTTAAGAGAAAAAACTTGCTCATCCACTACAACATTCTACTTCTATTCTAAGATTATATTGATAACACATGGGGATAACATAGATTTATGACATACATTTTTAGTTGAAGAATCTTCTTTGTATTTTGGAACCTCATCACTAAGTATTAAAAACTAATGTTTTTTTCATGAAAATTTCTTAGTAATAGTATGATATTCACTTGAATCCATACACACATCAGAACTATCCTCAACTAGCACCTTGGTCTTCTCCTTGAGGTTGGTCTCTTCATTCACAACATGATCAGATAATGAGAGCCCTTGGCACTCTTCAAAATTTGTAGCATTCTCCACCATAGAAAATATATTACTCAAACCTATATACTCATCATGAATTTTACTTACCACCTCCAATTTCCATGAGTTAACTTGCCTTCTTCCTTGTACTCTTGGAACCTGATTGAACTTGTTTCGACTTGTAGGCCTTTGCTTGTAGAATCTAGTAATGTGAGCTCTATATTGATAGTTAAAACACACTATACCTTTTGAAATAATCTCATCTTTCCTTATCTAATTATAAAAAAATCTTTCAATATATCCATTCTTTTGACAATTGAAACAAACTACTCCTTACCTTGCCTTACCTTATTTGGATATTTGTTAGGAAAGTGTCCCTCATCAATACAATTGAAGTGCTTAACTTTGTTTACACATTTTGATTGATGACCACCATCATAGTTCCATGTAAGCTCATTTTTAATAGGTCTATTTCATTATCTATCTCTATGCCCAATTGATTATAGGTAAATTAATAACCATTAAAGTTTACATGCCTAATTACATTATGTTATCTCACCTGTTTGGTCTTCAATCTATTTGCATCATCATTTCTTGAATAATTGGTGATCTTTAAGGGATGATCCACCATGATCTCATTAACCTTCATGTTAACTTGATATGCAACTTTGGGATATTCATTAAAACCCAATCCATATTTGTCACTAGCAAAATTTTGACTCTTTATGAGATTATCCAAATCATTATAACTTTTATCAAACTTGAAAAATGATTTCACCTTGCTTGAAAACTTCTATAACTCATCTTTCAAAGACAAAATCTTAGAAACATACCTTGAACATTCTTCTTCTTTGTCTAGTAGACTCGTGGACATAAATTACAACTTAGAATTAAGAAACATGACTGCACCTTCATGCTCCTTGGTGTCTTCATTCATTATTTCTTCATACATACTAAATTTCTCCTCATAGTCCTTGATTTGAGAATTTATCTTCTTGTTAAGCTTCTTCTCAATATTTAGTTCTTCAATATCATTCATCAATTTAGTCGCATAGTCCACCTCATCTTTATCATCATCTAAATCACTCCAAGTAGACTCCTTTTGATATGAGCAACTTCTTTCCTCAACCATAAATATGTCTTCATCTTTAATAGGACCATAATCTTCATGATCATACTTAAAGTCACTGCCTTCACTCTCATCTGATGTACTAAATTCTTATTTGGTGTAGAGACTCTTATTGTTCTTGAATTACTTCTTCTTGTTGTCAAAATTTTTGAATCCCTTCTTTCTTTTATCAGACTTGTATGTATTCTTGTCTTTATCTTAGCCATCAACATGCTCATCATCATAATTATTCTTATACTTATGAGGGAGCTTATTAGAAAAATGTCTTACCTCTCCATTGAAGAATTTGAAGGGTAGTTTACCCTTATAATTTCCTGATCCTATTTTCAATTTCCTTGCAAACAAAATAATTAGTTCATCTTCATCAATGTGAGATATGTCATCCTCCTTGAGTTTCTTACCTTTTAACCTCTTTGGATTCATTTCTATCTTGAATGTTGCTTCTTTATTTAGTTGTATATCATCATTTACTCTCATCTCATAGGCAGTAAGGATGCCATGCAATTCATCCATATTCAACTAAGTAAGAGCATGACTTTATTCTACAGTAGACACTTTTTAATCAAACTCGAGGGATAAAGACCTTAATACCGTTTGTACTATAGTAGCTTCTTCAATATTCTCTCCAATAAATATGATAATGTTCACAATATCATCAACTCTCTACATAAAGGATGCCACATAATCTTCTTCCTTTATCTTAAGACTCAAATTATCTTCAGTGAGTAATTTAGCCATCTTGACCTTTGACTCTCCTTTATAAATTATCTTCAACTTATCCCACATTTCATTGGAAGATATGTAATGGATTACCTTGGTGTATTTAGTTTCTAAAAGACTACAAATGATAACATTCATTGCCTTAGAATTGCTCTCAAATAAATTCTCATATGCAACACTAGATGGTGGAGTAATAGGTGTAGAATAACCATCCACAACAGATTGTCAAGTGTCAAACCCTAGGTACATAATGTAGGTCCTCATCTTCACACTCTAAAAAGCATAATTGTATCCATTAAACAATGGTACTTTCTTAGTGGAAAAACCTCCTTTCATTTTATGACTACCCATATTGTACCTTGGATCACCTTCAAGTTGTCAAACCTTTACCAAAGGACAAGCTTTGATACCAATTGTTAGAGGTACAGACCATTAAGAGGGGGGGTTAAATTAGTGGTGGAAAATAATCCAATTCAATTTCTAAACCCTTAAAACACTTAAAAACTAAATAAAACCATTCATGAATCATGCAAGATGTTTATATAAATGAATAATAGATAATGAAATATTGCACACACAACACAAGATCTATGTGGGAAACCCTCTTGGGGAATAAAATCCACTCTCAAGAGTAAAAACACATGAACTAATTATCCTATAAGAAGTATGAAAACTTGATACTTTAGTGAAACACCTATTCCACAAGGAACACCTACCCATAGGATGGTCAAGTCCTTCTAACTTAAGTTTAGTGAAACACATGATTCATAAGGAACACCTGATCCTAAGATGGTCAAGTCCTTCTGACCTAAATTTAGTGAAACACCTTTTTCACAAGGAGAACCTACCCCTAAGGATGGTCAAGTCATTTTGACCTATATGTTGAGAACCCTCATAAAACCTATGGTATGAACATCTCTTGATCATTGATTTCCTACCAATTTGATGGAGACACCCTGTAAACATAACCCCTTTCACTTATTCACATACTCATAAGCATCCAAAACCACCTTTTGGACCATTCTACACTTCTCAAAAATAACTCTATCATATCCTAAATAATATGATCAAATAGTCATACACATATACCATACTCTGATATCCCTATCAAATCAACCATTAAGATCACACAGACATCATCTATCCTTCGCTCACACTCAAGCCATCTAAAACATCCTTTTAGATCACTTTAGACCTCTTCACTCATCCTCAATATTGAAACCTATAAGAACACTATTTATACATAAGAAATATGACCTACAAGTCATACACATAGTAATCAACTTGCTCTTCTCTATAACCCATCCATTGGGCACACACCCTTTCTTCTTTCCTTTGCTCCATAACTCTCACAAACACCCATCTATCAAGTCTAAAAATCATCACCTTTGATTTCAGCTTTTATAGACCCTTCATGGTTTTTATATTTTAGGTCAGACTTAATAATTACATTATCCCTTAAGATATTTAACATAGATCAATACCATTCACATATGTCAGCCATATAAACTATGGGTCATACTTAAGCAACTACGCCTTTCAATTAGGCCTTAGTAGCCCTTATAGGTCTCATGGAGACTTATTAACCCATTTATCACTTCAACAAGAAAATTAGAAACACATGAACACTTATAAATGCATAGGTCCACTCCACATGACCTATTAGACATCCTCAAATGATTACAATCATCATTACACACCTCTGTGTATGCTCAATCTACTCAAACATTAGTTTTGTATACAAAAACATAATGAATGAACAAAAAATCAACTTATAAGAATTTTTTCATACTAAATATGGATTGGTAAAACCTCAAAAATCCATATATATCATCCCCATGGAGTATACAACACTCTTAAATAGCTAAGTCCCCTTGGAACATCCAAGTACCATCAAGAACAACTCAATTATCCTTCTCAGGTCACTTACAAACCATGGTCAAACACATAGTCAAATTTAGAGATCAATATTTTAAATTTCAATAGTAATCAAACATTTTAACCAATTTTTATGGATTTTCATTGGATTCCTTTACAACTTTTCCTTTTACATCACCTTTAAATTTGTCCTAGATCAAAAGTTATGGCTCAAACACTACAAACTGGGTTTTCCCTTTACTAATTCAAATGCCAATGGTCATAGTTAAACATTGAATATTTTGACATCATATCATTTCCTCACATATTTGATAAAATACACATTATCGATATCTTTGAGAGTATATTGATATTTAACTATGTTAAACATCTATCACTTTGACCTTATCTCATGCTTCTTTGTAACTTTGAAAAAATATGCACCATCAATCTTTTTAGAAGTAGCTCGGTCTTTACCTTTACTCACTATTAAACATCAAAAAAATGTCATCATCTCAGTGATTCCTAAAAATTTGAAAATAATGCACTCTATTTATCTCTTTGAGAGTATCTTAGACTTTAACCTGCTCAAACATCAAACACTTTGACCTCTTTGACTCAATATGCATGTATGAACACCTGCTCACCATTGATCTCTATCTAACAAGATTCACACTCATCATTATATCTCTAAAAATTATAATTCTCACCATTAGATACTTATATATTCATATTAATTTCCTACCATAGATATGTGATGTGATTAAAAGTGCATCGTTAGATCTCTTTTTACAAAATTGGCTATGGGAACTTAGTCACCTTCTGTCTAAGAAGCCAAATTTTCTCCTTAATAAATTTTGTTCCACTTAACCTCATGACCTAAAAATTGGACCATATGATACCCACACATAGGGGAATCTATCCTTATATCAATATTTTCATAAAACCAACTATGCCAAGATGAACATAATGAAAAACCAAATGAATAACATTCACTTCCACAAGCTCTCCAATCATCCTTGACCTCTAATATGACACATCACACATGCTCAATACTAGAGACCCATCCCTAATCATGTCAAAACTAAATTTCAACCAAGCCTACTTCAAGCATATTAGGATAAACACACTCCACACTTTATCATTGACACTTAGACTATCAAGACACTTCATCCACTCACCTGGAAACCTCCATGACATCACTAACAACTCTCAAAAAACCTTTTTATTATTTGATAATATGTTACTATGATTATAACATGCAACACCTTCCAAGATTGAGGTAAACTATAAACACCTAAAATTGGTTATAATTGGCTTTTGACTGCACTTCAGACTGATTCCTACCAACCATTGCAAATTAAGCCTAAAAATCACTAAAAATCCTAAATTTTCTTGTGCATCATTCATCTAAGCTTAGAGTCATGTTGATACATCCCTAATTAGGGTATCTTCTCATATGTAATAATAACCTCTCACAGGTTCACCCTTAATCACCTTATGGTGTAACAATAGTCAATTTGGCCTATTGACCTATTAAGTGGGGCACTTGCACACTTAAATCAACTCTTAGAATGCTAAAAGGCTAATCTAAATCAATTAACAAGCTAAACCGAATTAAATGCTTAGCTTAATTATCCATTTAAAATTAATAAATATCTAAAAAAGAGAATTCAAAATATCCTAGCCTTTCATCATTGCCTTTATGAGTTGTCAAACTCTTTGAAAATATCATAAAATATCTAATTTTGAGATTCATGCCTAGTAATTACAAATCATAATTACTTGATAACTATTAACTCTACTAGGGTTAGATTTGACTCGCCTAAGTTTAGTTTGAACCCATTCCAAGCCTAAACTCAACTAACTCACCTTGAATGAGAGTTAATTCTTAAGGCTATAAATACAAGGCCTTACCCATTGAATCCATAAGATATTTTGGTGTAAAGTTATTATGCACAAATGATTTATAAGATCTCATAATCCAAAGTTAAAATGCTAATTTGGAGAGAGAAAAGATTTTTAAATAGTGTTATAATTCCAAAATATTAATCCAAAGCAATCACAAGCCACATCAATGCCAATGGTGCCAAGGAGAGGAGCCAAGACAATTAATTTTCCAAAGACTTCTTGATGAAAAAGTTGAGCAAGCCACTCAAAAAAGGATTTAGAGATCCCAAGGAAGGTAAAAGATTTGTGTGTTTTATGTTTTTTTGTGATTTCATTTAGGATTTTTTACTAAGCTCTCCCTAGTATCTAGGTTAGGAGTGTAAATGTTAGTGTGTTTATTTGAGTTTTTATTTGCTTGAACTAACATTATATTAACCTCCCTTCTTGGATTCCTATGATCACAATTCTTATTTATCAAATATTCTGCTCTTTCATTAATTATTTTTGTGGATTTAATTATTTTGATCTCAATTTGTGATATATAATTCCATTATTTTGAAATACCTAAGTAATTTCATTACAATTAGTATCAAAGCATCAATTTTGGAAACTTTCTACAATGTTATTTTTTGGATCTGGTCTTGTGGTTATTCTAAGAGATAAAATATTAAAAAATCATGACTTTCAATTTGGTAAGAATTTATTTTTTTCATCACTACAATATTATTCAAAGCATCTTTTGAAAAAATGAGTTTTTTTTCATCCTTATGAAATTTAGTAGTCATTGGATTCATCTTAGTGAGATGATCACAATGGTATACTTTGCTAGTACTTGTTTTTGGGAAAAAATCCCTCCAACCTAGGTTTTGTGCATGGTTGGTCTTGACACTCATAGTCAAGGGAAAGAGAAAGACACTAAAAAATCCTCACAAGGATGACATGGATTATAAAACTTTAGATTCTTTAGTTCACCAACTTTAGCTAGATATGGAAATCATGGCGAAGAAAGATGATATCGATGTGGTTAAATGGGATATCATTGGGGTAAAATGAGTCATTGATGATGTTAATAATTAATTGGAAATTATCAGTGGGTATTTCAACACTCTTACATCTCAACTACCATAAAATAATACTCCACCACTCCATTTGGTATTTCCTAATAAGAACAATCAAAGCTCCAATACCGGTTCAAATCACACGATGCCAAAAGTGGAAGTGTATAAGTTTGATGATAAGGATATACTCACTCAAAAATTTGTTTTATCTACATCAAACCCCATGTTCACAAAATGTGGTTATGGAATCTCTATATTTGGAACTTGAGAAATTCATTTGGTATATGTGTTTATGCATTTAAAATAAAAATAAGGACCTTTTGTTACTTGGTTGATGTTTACTAAGGATAACCAAATGCACTATAGAAATAACACTTTAAGAAACTACTTCAGTCAATTAGAAAATTTATGAAAAACACAAACTGTTAAGGATCATATTTATCAATTTTAAAATATATCCTTATGTAAGGATGACATCAATTAGGACAACATGAGTGGCATGTTTTTGGATGGGATTAAAAATAAAATCAAACTTGAGTTTTGTATGTTTAATACAAATTTAGTATCTGAATCCATACCATTAGTGTGATATTTAGTCAAATGAAGGGCTTTCACTAATGTCTACGAACACAATTCCATAACAAAATCATTTTCTCAGCCTACAATATTAATTCATAAATTAAAGAGAAACATTCAAAAGAGTTGTGTTTCAATTGTAAAAACAAGTGAAGAAAAGGACATAAATTAGATAAAAATAATTTATTCTACTTTGAAGGTGTCAATGAAGATGAAGAATATGATGAGGCCTTGGGTGTGGGTATGGAAGAGATATAGGAGGAATCTAAAGATTCTCACTCTACTATATCTTTTCATGTAATTCTAGGTATTATTACTCCTTGAACTCTTAAGGTTGTGGGTTTCCTTAATAAATATAAGGTGACAACATTGATTGACTTAGGGAGTACACATAATTTCATCAAAAATAAGTTGGTTACTCATTTGAACTATTTCATTTACCCAACTCTAGAATTTTAGGTCATGATTGCAGATGTTGAGACAATCAAAATCTATATAAAGTGTCATCGTATCAAGCTTGTTATGGGATTCTATATGCTAGATTATCCTATGTTTGTTATTCCCATGGGTGGGGCTGATTTTTTTTTGGAGAGAAATGGCTCATAATTTTAGGCATAATAGAGATGAATTTATAGGAACTATTCATGTGCTTTCATTTTAAAGGTAATAAATTTTGACTACATGGATTATGATAAAAGTATCCATAATTGGCTAGCTCACATTAAATGATATATATTGTTAAAAATAGGGATGCAAGATTTGTAGCACAATTTTTTCCATAGAAGTTCAACCAAAAAATGTGTCTACACATCCTAATTTAGAGATGATTCTTGATGACTACCTAGTTGTTTTTGGTTCCATGCCAAAAGGACTACCACTAAGAAGATGATATGATCATGCCATAAGACTACTTCAAGGTAGTATACCATCAAACATCAAACCATATCAATATCCATATGCCAAGAAGACTAAAATTTAAAAGATGGTACATGAGATGATAGAGTTAGGTATTATTATAGGTAGAAAAAGTGAATATTTGTCCTTGGTGGTCATGGTTCATAAGAAGGATGACACTTGAAAGATGTGCCCAAACTAAAGATAACTCATCAATTGCACCATCAAATATAAGCTCCCTATTCTAGTAATTGATGATTTATATAGATGAATTACATGGTGCTATTTATTTTTCAAAATAGATATTCATTCTAGGTATCATCAAATTCAAATCAAAGATGGGGATATCCCTAAAACTAATTTTAATACTCATGAAGGCTATTATGAGTTCATGGTCATGCATTTTGGTCTCAAAAATGCACCATCTACATTTCAGGTTTGATGAATATTATTTTTACTCCTTCTTTAAGGACTTCTGTGTTAGTAATTTTTGATGACATCCTAATATACAAAAAAAACTTGGGAAGAATATTTGAAACATGTTAAACATGTATTATTGGTTCTATAACAACATCAAATTTATGCCAAAATTACAAATGTGCTTTTGGAGTCTAAGATGTGGGTTACTTGGATCATTTTATCTCACAGGAAGGATACATAGTTGACCTTAAGAAGATCAAAGTTATGATAGAGTGGAAAGTGTCAAATACCCTCAATAACCTTTGAATTTTTTGGGACTAACACGTTACTATCACAATTTTGTAAAAAAATTATGGAAGGATAGTAACTCCACTCACAACCTTGTTAAATAAAGACTCCTTCCATTGGAATTAAATAAATACCAAGGCATTCAAGAAGATAAAATAGGATATATTCATCAATCTAGTTTTGTCTATCCCTTTACGTTTTTTTAGGCTATCTAGTTAATATCATAGATTTGTAAAAAATTATGGTAGTATAACACCTCCACTCCCAACCTTTTGAATAAATACTCCTTCCATTGGAATGAAACAACTACCAAGGCATTTGATAAACCAAAATATATTATGTGCACCACTCCAATTTTAGATACCCCTATTTTTTCTAAATTTTTTATTATTGAATGTGATGCATTAGGATATGGCATGGGGGAATACTCATGTAATAAGGATGACCTATTGCATTTTAGAGTCATGAAATCATGGGGGAAAAAGTATCAAGATAATATATGAGAAATAGATGATGGATATTCTTCATGTAGTCAAGTAATGCAGACCATATCTAATGGGTAGACACTTTAAGGTAAATATGAATCATAAAAGTCTAGAAATATTTGTTGAAATTTAACAATTATCATCAAAATAAAAACAAAAATAGGTGACTAACATTTTGGGATATGACTTTGAAATAGTCTATAATAAAGGAAAAGAGAATGTGGTAGTATATGAACTATCCATGAGGGATGAATCAATTGAGGCATTATTATGTGCAATGACCATTTGATAGACATATTGGTTATAAGAGGAAAAATATGAATGGGAGAATGACATGGATACAAAAGTTTTGATTTAAAATATTCATCATAGTTCTAGTGTTTCTAACAAATTTGAGTGAAAAGAGAAGGCATTATGGTATGAATATATATTATACCAATGTAATAATTATATCCTCAAACACATGATCCTTTAGGATCTTCACACATCTCCAATAGGGGGCACTCAAGATTTTTAAAAACCTATCATAGTATCAAGCATGATTTATTTTCAAAGGGACTCAAGGGGGATATATAGAATTATGTGGCAGAATAGATGGTGTGTCAACAAAATAAATGTAAAATAATTAAGACACCATGTATTCTAAAACCTTTATCCATCTTATCTAAAGGTGGGAGGAGTTATATATATTTAATTATGGGGTTGCCAAGTTATAAAGCTAAAAATTTCATCATGGTAGTTATGTATAGAATCCCAAAATATTCTCTTTTTTGTTCCTTGTCATAGCCATTTGTACAATAGCTACTACTTTTCTCGATGCAATTTAAATGCTACATGGTACTCTCAAGATCATTGTAAGTGATCATGATCCCATATTTACCAGTAATTTTTAGACCAAATTATTTGCATTTTTGGGTATTTATTTGGATCATAGCTCATCATATCATGCTAAATTTAAATGGGGAAGCTTACGTAGTAAACAAATGCCTAGAATGGTATCTCTGTTATTTTTCATCATATAAACAAGAATGATGGGTTCATTAGCTACCATTATTATAATGACTGTATAGCATTTACATCCATACATATTATATTATTTATCCCTTTGTGGCACTTTAGGATTATCATCCCCCATCCATCACTTTATCCTTGAAGGTGCAACCCAAGGTTTAAGTTGTTAAAGAACAAATTCAACATCAATAGGAAGTACTAGCTAGTTTGAGAGAGAATTTGGTAATGACAGAAATGAATCAAGTAGAAAGTAGATAAGCATTGTAGTGAGAGACATTTTGGCATAGGTGATTGGGTCTTTATGCACTTGCAAAAATATAGTCAAGTGTCTCTGAAGTAACATAAAAATGATAGAAATCATTCTTCTAATATTATGGCCCTTATAAGATCCTTGTAGAAAATTGGTAGTGTGGCATAAAATTTAGAGCTACCCCAGTCCACTCACATACATCATTTATTTCATGTGTATTTCTTGAAGGTAATGGGACAAAGATTTTCTACCTAGACTGAGTTATCAAAACTAGATGAAGAAGGTAGAGTCATTATGGAACCTGAGGATATCCTTCACACATGCACTAAAAGGATACGAATAAGAAACATTTAAGAGTATTTGATCAAGTGGAAGAATATGAATCATGAAGATGGAACATGGGAGGATGAAACTTTCTTTCATCACCATCTAGAGTTGATTCAACATTATTTTGAAGGGATGGCATGTTACACCTTAACATATAATGTGTTTAATAATATGTGTGGTTGAATTATGGATTACATATCTTTCATATTATTTTATCATATTTCTCTATGTTCTTAGTAAGTTATGCTTATGGAATAACCATGTCTAAGTAGAGTATATTTATGAGGTAGTGGTTAGTCTTTTATCAGATCACCTTAAGACTGAAGTATCCAAAGAATTTACATGTAATAATTGTAAGACATCAAACAAGACTAAATTTACATGCTTCCAAGATGCACCTACATCAAACCACTGAGGTAATTTTTTTTTCATGCTTCATGAATGTTCTTGGACCTATGATTCATAACTGATGCTTTTGAGTTTTTTGCCTCTTTCCATTAGATATTTCTATTTCTCACCAATTTAAACCCTCCTAGATCCCATGGTCTACCAGATGACTATAAACCTACAAAAGAATTGTCTTCTTATTTAAAGAATTGCCTTGTTACATGCATCTCCAAACTCAAATTATTCAAATTTTATTCACTCTCCTTCATCATACCTACATAAGAATCAAACAAGTTAAGAAAAACATTTTCTTTCTTGAAACTTTGAGTTTCCTTATCTTCTTGAATTTCAAGAATTGATTCATTTCCCATGAAATCAACTTGTAATTGGATTGCTTCTTTTTATTCCTCCCTCTTCAAAACCTCTTGTTCCTTATTTACTTCCTACTCACTTATATTGATTCTATCCATACCTTGCCTGCTACCTTGATTTATTTCAATATCAAATTTTCATTATTGTTTCTTAAGAAAACTCCACTTTTTCCTTCAATCTACTATCCATTTGATAGTTTATTGATCCTATTTCCCTCTAGAGCAATTTACCTCAAGAAACTAAACTTCTCAATGAACCTTTCAAGATATTCAATACTTATTATCAAATACAAGCCATTAGACAATCCATTAAATAACTTATCCATTTTTTCTATTGATAAAATCTAATTTTTTGAAAGTAAATCAGGTTCTTCATTAACTATAGGGGTTATCATTAACTATTCAATTGACTCAATGCTTAGTTCATCCTCCTTGAACTACTATAAAAACTCCTTTTTACTTATAATCAACACCTTGGAATGTTTTATATGAGTTGTATGTTCATATTTCAATGGTAAGAGTGTATGCTTTACTCCATCTTGCTCAAAACTATAAGTGTTCCTTTCCCCATCATGCATGGATTTCTTTTCATACTGCTAAGGTCTGCCTAGGATAATTTGTCACACATACATAGGCATTACATCACACAATACTTCATCTATATAACTTCTTTTTTGGAATTGTACCTTACATTTCTCATTTATAATAATTTGATGATTTATTTGTATCCAATAAACTTTATATAGGGTAGGGTGACTTACCTTTTACAAATTCAACTTAACATCTCAGTAGACACAAGATTGTCTATACTTCCATTATTAGTGATGACCTTAAAACATCTTCCATTTGTCTTACAAGTAGTTCTAAAATGTGTATTTTATGAGGTGTCTCATTGATCTCTTTAGTAGATTAGATTAGAATCCTCTTCATAAGTAATGATTCTCCTTCTTTTGGTGCACCCTCATAAATAGTTGATAAAGTATCATCCTCTTGATTGCTTTGAGAAACATGAACACTTCCTTGACTATAAGATGGATGATCAGGACACTCATATGATTTATGTCCAAACTTTCCACATTCGAATCATATACCAATGAAACCACTACTTCTATCTTTACCTCTATAAAATATTGTCTTAACTATAAAGGAATAAATTCCTCTGGAAGTAAATTATTTCCTCTATGTAATGCTTTCATATTATTGAAATGGATTTTTGATTTCATGTTCCCCTCTACCTCTAAGAGGTCTATTTATTCCTCTTACATGTTGAGAATTCCTCTTTGATATCTTCTCTTCTACTTTCAAGGCATATTGGTATGCCTCCAAAAATGACTTAGGAGTAAGCACATCAATTTCATCTTATATAACAAACTTCAAACCATTCACATACATGGAAAATTTATCTAAGTCCTCTACATGACCTGCCCTTATGGTCAATATGTAAAATTCCTTAGTATGATATTTTGAAGATATAATAGTTTGATAGTCTTTAGGAATGAAATCACCTTTCAATTTTTCAATCATTCAGTCCCAACTTCTAATTTTTGTCTTTTTTTTTCCTCCTCCTTTCTTCCAAGATGCCATCCCACCATAAGGATGCATGTCCTCTAAGTCGTGTCATTGTAAACTTGACTATATTTTCTTCATCAATGCTATTTTAGTCAAAGTACTTATATAATAAATCATATCCTCTGCATTTAAGATACCATCATACATTGGCACTTCTAATTTAGATATAGAGCTTACTGCCATGATTTCTCTAACAAGCCTTTCTTTGATTGGTTCTCCTTCTATCTCTATAATTATTTCTTGTTTAGGAGGTCCTTTATCCTCTCTATTATATACATCCAATTACTATCACTATTGTTATGAAATTGTCAATCCGAGTAATATTCTATGACAATGCACAATCTGGGCCAAAACCACTAAAACTTTCTAAATGGTTCAAACTTGTCATGTACAGGTATCGATTTAGGCTAATGTATCCCTAAATGGGGTAATAAATTTATGTGATTATTATTATTTTTTAAATGCTTTTGAGTCAAATTGTGACCATGCAAAATGATGCTCTAGACCACAAAATTCTTCTAATTTGAAAGCACACATCACATGCATGTGTTATTTCACAGCCACAATGCTCTAACTAGGGTATTGTTCTATACACAATTGACACCTTCTAATTATACTCTATTCAAATTATGAATTAGTAAATTGACATGAAAACCAATTTCCAAAGAATTGTAGAAAATTAATTAAAACCACTTAAGAAAATTAAATCAAATCAAGAGCCTAAGTGAAAAAATCATGGAAGTTATTGAAAATCTATTAATTGGAAATTCATTCCTTCAATCTGCATCACCTTGTGACATCATTAATGGGGTGGCATCTGTAATCTATTAATAGAATAAATATCAAGATTAAGCCCTCTCATGCCTCATTAATGCCCCATTCTTCCAAATATTAATGGGGATATTTGTGTTTTTTACCTCCAAAATTGAATTGATCTATGGCCACACATATTAGTCTCAAGATGGATGGTCATGGTTGATTCTGATTATTTTCAAAAAGCTATAAGTAAGTGAGCCAAGACCACCATTTTTAAGATTCATTCATGCAAACTTATTATGTAAAATTTTTAATAGATAAACTCCACCTATTTGCACAAATTGACCAAACTCATGAGCCTAATCCATTGGTGCACAAGGAAAAGATGGAGGAGCATGATACACTTCATTAACAAAGACTTAGAGCACCAAATCTAGGGAAAATCATGTTTCTTGTCCACTCTTGGAAGGAGGGACACTACTTATAAGGTTTGATGGTATATTCCTTTCTTAGATAGCTCTTAGATTTCCTTAGTAACACCCATTGAAGGAGCAAGCTTGTCATGTTATGTCCTCTATGCTTATTTTAGGTTTTTATCCACTAACACATGGACTAACTTGCTTTGTAATCTTACTCTACATTTTTTCATGCTCCGTGGGACCCACATCCCATACAACCAAGGAGATTACTATGCAACTCTTAGTTTTTTTAATGAATGTTTAATAATCTTTAAAATTCAAGTTTTAGCTTTATTTTTCATGTTTTTTGTTTTTTAAGTGACACATAGTTTACACATATATTGATGTTGATCCTCCCATAACTGGAATTAGTTCTTATGTGAAGAATAGATCATGAAGGAAAAGTGACTAATGGGTTTTTCTTGAAGTTTTCTAGTTTTTATTCTATGTTTAAAAACTTGCATATTGTTTGCTTGAATTTTTTCCTGCAGTATCCAGAGGGATATTTGGTTTCTATGCATGTTTTGTTAACAATATTTTCTATAAAAAAATTATCTTTTTATAGGAATTGATGTTGATCTCTGTCAACATGCATTGATCCCTCTATTTACCAACCGATGCCAATTTTTATGAAATGACATTGATCCTTATGCGGATTGACGTTGGTCTTTGAGATAGAAAAATAGGAAAATCAAGAGAAAATATTGAAATGATGTTTTCTCATTCAATTTTTGGATTATAAGCATGCAAAAACCCTCTAACAATTACATGTTCTAAGGTGGAAAAGGACAAGTTTGAAAGTGGTTAAATCTTGTACATTTTGTTTGGTACCTAAAATGAATTTAGTTATTTTTTATGCTTAGTTGTTTGTGAAGCTTTTGAAAGTTTTTAAACTAAGGCCAAGGGGCCCAAAATTTCACAACACATCTCACTTTGGTGTAATAAAATAAACTCTCACACATAGTTACATACTTGTAAGAGTTGTTTGTTTTATGCTTGCTTATTGAAAGTTGTTTATTTTGGCAAAATGATTGATGTGTGTATGCTCTCCCCTAGTGCCCTTTAGGGAACTCGGGTGACCAAAATTTCTCATTCTTTGCCTTGGTTGATTTTAATCAAAAATAATGAAATTAACATCATTAAGGCCCTACCCATAATTATATGAGTTGTGTGACCCAAACGTGACCCTAAAGTCTTTTCACTTGTCTTTTATTTTCATGCATTTTGGCTTTATGAGTGAGATTTCATAGCCTCCTCAAAGGTTTTCTAGGAAAGTGTTTACCCAGGAATTCATCTCCTAGCATCATTTTAACCCCAAGGTGGGGTATATAAATTGAGGGTGACTTGATAGGATGTTTATTTCAAGCAGTTAAAATAAGCTTCATTAGTGGTACTCCACCTTGGACCATAGGGGAAATTTAGACATCACATTACACTAAGCAAGTGATGGATGTAGTGGTTGTGAAAAGGACATGAAATTTTCATAACAAGCCAATTGATGTGGATCTAATTGATGTGATTACATCTCTAGTGTTAGCAAAACTTGGGACCATCTAGACATTAAAAAATTTAGTTTTAGAACAACCCCACTTGCCATCGACATAATGTTTATGTAAGGTGAGTAGCTCAAATTTATATGTCACCATAAAATCTCTTGAGAGAATAGGGGGCCTAAAAAACCCTATTTTTTGTGTGATTTTATTTTTGGATTAAAAATTAAAATCCTCTCAAGAGCACTATATAAATAGAATTCGATAGTATCATGTAACCTTGTCAATTTTAGGATTTTGGATGTTATCTTAGGTATTTTGTCATTTTATCCTTTACTTACTTGGTCTTTTTGAGTCTAAAACTATTTGAAAATCAAAAAACATAATAAAACCAAACACTTTTACTATACACCATTCTATTTGAACAAAAAGTCATTACGCTGACCAAATTAATTTTTTTTTGCCTTGTTCAAAACATCATTTATAACATTGTGTTTGTATTTTCTAAATAGCATTGTCATGCTATCAATTTGAGTCTAGACCATTTTCCCACCTTGAAAAATCTCAAATTCATTCATTTTTATCTAAATTCAAAATCTAACCTTTCTAATTTCTAGGCCAAGGTGCTATCAATTTACCATTTACACTTGGTTTGAGTAAACTTGGGTATAATTTACCATTTGGATTGAAGGTCATTACCTAGACTCATCATCATTTTATTCTCATTGTGGACTTACATTATCTTGCATTTGATCATGCTCTAAGTTCTTGGACTATTCTACATTCTATTACCATGTGGCAGTGTTGTGGTACCTGTTTGGTTTTAGCTTTATACTTAGGTGTTTTTGTGTTAATTCACATTTTGAGATTCTTGGTTTGCATTGTTTTCTTCCTGATCAGAAAGACCCTTTTATATTTTTCTAGTTGCAACTCATTGTAGGTGTATCTATATTTTATGGTATTGATGTATCTTTGACCTAAGTTTGTTATGCTAGTCTGATTTTAGGTTCTAAAGTTATCTTACCCTCTTGTAATTTAATAATTTAAACCCACCAAAGTTGAGTAAATTCGTAACCATTTCTTCTAATTATATGGTACTATACCACTTCTTTTATTATAGTTTCATCTTACCTTGTAATTTGTTTAAATAAATACAAAGCACACCATTTAACATTTTCAAAACACATTTCACATCTTAGCAAACAAGAAAAACAACCTTCCAAGCATGATGCAAAGGTATACTTGTATTGGGGTTTCTTATGCCTCTAGTTACGAGGAAGATAATTTTTATGATGAACATGATAACTCCATTGTGTTCAAAGATATCCCAATAATCATAGGTTGACTATTATGAACATCAACCCTTAGAAGACAAATATGAATCCCTCCTAATGTTGATAGAATCAGGTGTTAGGTTACCTTCAAATTTCCCCATGAAATAATTGCACACACTAGTTAGGGTAGAAGAGAAATAATGAGAACAATCCCTTACTCATATCACAAAAACAAATATTGCTCTTCTAGCAAAGGAAATGAAACACTCATATATTTATCACCCAACAATCAAGATCTTGCTACCAAGATCAAGAAAATAAGTCAATATATGCATAATAACTTATCACAACCTTGACTAACTCTTTGGATACAACTTTAATAAAAAAAATGCTTCTAAGTAACTAGATAATGTGGTAGAACAAACACATCATACTATAGTTGAGAACAAATCTATGATAGATCATGGTGTCTCAACTAATTAAAACAAAGTAAGAGGGTTTCACAACATGCTTCAATAGACATAGAACACACATTATTCAATCACCAAGATACTCTTCTCCCTTCATAGAACCAAGGGACAAAAAATTAAAAACATATTGGGGGTATTGTTTAAAACACTTTGCAAATTTCCTCCCAATCAGTACATACTTTGGTGAATTGAGCACAGTTTCCTCAAAATCAACAAAACACTTATAATTCATGTGGTGGATTTTAGGTGAGTTCATTAACCACCTAAAAATAAATGTCTGACCTACTCAAATCTAGGATTAAACCAAAACAAAGTTACATATAATAGGGTTTATATCCCTAAAAAACAATAGAATAGGGGCACATACAACCCCAAAAAAATTATATTCCACTTACAAATGCACCAAATATGCAGGAGTGGAATTTCATGAAAAAAATTGTGTCAAGATTGGAGATGGGAAATCGAGTCAAGAAATACAAGTTTGATGAGATATGTCCATATCCATTCAACTTAAATATTATCTAAGTCCCCTTTTCACCTCATTTTTAGGCACCCAAATTTGACAAATATAAAGGGAAGGGTGACCCTCAGGAACATATCCAAGCATTTTTCATATTATGCCAAGAGGTAACCTTTAGCAACATTTATTTACTTCAATTGTTTTCACATAATTTAGTGGGGAAAGATTTGGATTGGCTCCTCAAGTTACCTAAGGGATCATTAGGAGATTGGAATGATTTATATGAAAAATTTGTCAACCATTTCTCTTACAATATTGAAAATGAGTTATTTGTGGTTAACTTATGTAAAGCTAAATAATGAGATGGGGAAAGCTTCATATCATATCTATAGCGATGGAGAACATTGGCTGGATGTTTTCAACATAATTTTCTAGATAAATAGTTGGTTGATATTTTTGCACAAAATGTACACCCTAAGGTGGCTCATAATCTATGAATTGATTTTGAAAACACATTTGAATAAATTATAGAAAAGGGTATGCAAACTAAAAATTCACTTATTATCAAAGTTATTGTCAAGATTTACTCTCAAGTTCAAATGATTAATCATACCCAATCACCTCTTTAAGTTGTTACAATAGAGAAACCTAAAGGGTTTAACAAAAATAAGAACATGGTAGGAAACTGGGTGACCAAATCTATACATGTACAAATGGTGTAAGATCTACCTAATCCAAATGTGTAACCAACCCCACTTAATCCATCAAACACTTTACAAATTATTCCTCCATGAAGGGCATTCAATAAATACAGAGACTTCAACAAACTAGGAGAGCCTATTGAAGCAATGTTTTAAAATCTCAGAGTATAAAATATTATTGCGTGGCCTATATCAAGGCCATTCCCTAAAGATCAATCCAAACCTGATTGGTATCATGCAGATGAGTTTTTAAAATTCCATCATGTTATTAACCATGGTGTTTATCAATGTGTTTAATTGAGACATCTCATTGAATATTTTATTTAAAGTAGTGAATTTGAAATAAAACTTGTCATGCAAAAAACTAATCATGATATGGGTATTTACAAGGGTCCATTTCCTAAGTACAATCAACAACCAATAATAAATAATTACAACTAAGGATATAATCAATGACAACAAGCATAAGGCCAAAATTATAATCAACATGATCATAATTAGGATTTTAATACCCATGCTAATAACTTGGGTTACAACAACATGCCTTATGATTAAAATATCACTATGGGGTGTATTTATAAAAACCACATTACCACCGTCACTATCAAAGCTCGTGAACCTTATTGTGCTTCTTAAAAAATTGGACCCATCATTATAGGGTCAACACCTTCCCCTTCAAGTAACCCTACATCATGTTTAAATAATTCTATTATGCCTCCGTTTCCATAGGTTACTATCTCTAGACCCCCCTTCTAATTATAATGGCTCCTTGCTATTTCAAAATTGTGCCAATGCAACTAGACCCCCATGAATCACCATCCAAGGCCAGTTGCCTTCATATTATAATTATAATGGCTCATTTCCACCTCTATATTATGTAACTACAACTAGATTCTTGTGAGTACCCTTTAAGGCCCTTTTCCCTCTTCCAATACTAGATCTAACGTGAACACTGTGCCTTTAAATCCAAAGTTGAAAATTGTGATAGCCAAGGCTAAACCTTCTCTTGCTACTATTTAAAATCCATTTAATATATCAGACCAACTAAGTAAAATCCATACACAAATTTCTATTTTAGATATTTCACGTACGTCTGAAGTCCAAAAAACATTTTTGAATGACTTCCTTCAATAATCTATTGTTTCCCAATACATTAACCCTAAACAATTCCAAACAATTGTAGGCTATTTGTATCCATTTTTACATGTTACATATGATCAAAGAGACATTTCCACTCTTGGTCATAGCCATAACAACCCCTTATATATTGAGGTCATTATTAAAAACCATAAAATCAAGTGGGTTCTTATAGATAATGGTTTAGGGTTGAACATAGTGTCCCTCAAGATAGTATAATGATTAGGTTATACTACAAAGGACATACAACTAGAGATAATCATAATCAAGGCATACAACAATATCAAAAGGGAATCTTCTAGAAGTATCTATTTTCCAATCATTGTTGGGTTTGTGTCCCATCATACCTTATTACATATTATAGATATTGATTTGCCTTATAAAATACTTCTTGGTCATCCTTAGATCCATGAAGTATAGGCTATCCCATCCTCTTTACACTGGTTCCTCAATTTCCCCCATGGGGGGATTGAAACCACCATTCCTATCGATCTGTAGCCCTACCCGTATTGAAAACACCTAGAGGCTAAATTTTGTAATTATAAATATTTCCCTAGTTCTGAATTTGTCACAAAGAATAAAAAATAAATAGTTTCACATCTACCCAAATCTAATTATGTCAACCTAAGTGATCTTGCTTCCACTTTGGCTGATCCATTTCCCATAACCCTTTCACAATAGGTCACTATAGAGGATGTAGGCATTTCCACATACCATCTGAAAGATGTCTTCCATATTTCTAGGTTGCCTAAGTCTCCTAAACCTTTCACCAAACCCAAAACTTCCTAAATCCTTTGTAGACCCACATGATTTGGCAAAAGAAGAAAGATACATAAAAGCCACCAATGGTATTCATACCTACTACTTCACCAAATTAGTATTGGGAGGCTTTCATTGAAGGAGACTAGTTATATTCTAATGGCATCACTGATTGTTTTTAGAATCTTAAATATCCTATCCCTAATCAGACTATGGATAACTTTGATTAAATAGGAAAAGGCCTTGAGCTATAAGAGCAAGGAATCCTAGAATCATTATTAGCTGGAAATCTTGACATGAATTAATGTCTTATATTTATACTTCTTGGATGTGACCTCATGTATTTTGATAGTGATTTTTATAAATCGACTAGAAATGATATTTATGGTAGTGATGCAATGTCCCATTATAGTATTTATGATGATCTTGATGACACAAACTTATTTGACTCAATCTCCATTATCACTACCACATGCAATTATTTACTTTGCCTTTGCCATCTCAAACTCATTAATTGGGACCAATAAAATTCTATCATACCCCTTGATGAATTTGAGAATGAGGAATATATTGTCAAGTACATGGGCCTTAGAGATGGATTACCAATTGGTGATCATAAACAAGGCTTTGAATTCTCTTTGGACCCTTTTGCCTACTTTGGAGAGTAGGTAAAATTTCTTGGTCATGAAAAAGATAAAACATCAAGATCATCAGGTGAAAACCTCTTCGAGGTGTTCATTGATAAGGAAAAAAGTAAAGAAAAAGATAAACCCTTGAGTGAAAACCTATTTTAGGCACTCTTGGATGGGGAAGTTTGCTCATCTGCAAAGGATGTACAAGGTCCATCAAGTCCTAGATCCATAGCTAGTACCATCATCACATCATAATAATAGAAATTTTTGAGCAGTTCATTCTTTAATTTCCAAATATATTTACTAGTTAGCCACTAACTAAACTGGTAGATTCAGATTCATCTCATTATCTAGAGATTTGGGATGAACAACCAAAAGTAAAAGCATGATAAAAGGATCATGATCAAATACTACCTACTATTCTAGAATATGCTTCTACACTCATTATATAAAACACTACTGAAGTAAACCTAATGACTTATGATAATACCAAAATTATTTATCGTGGAGCCTCCCTCACTGATGAAGAGCGTGACCAAATTGTCACCATTTTAAGGGATTTAATTGATATCTTTGCATGGGATTAATTTGACATGCCAATATTAGACCTTGACCTAGTTTTGCATCAATTTTTTTTCCATATAGATGCTAAACTATTAAATTTTTTTAAGGAAGTCGCATCCATGCATCATTCTTTTGCTAAAAGTAGAAATAGAGAAATTATTAAGAGTAGGTTTCATTTGACCACTGGACTATTCCGAATGGGTATAAAATATAATCCCAATAAAAAAGTCATAGGGTATATGCCTTTGTATTGATTTCAAAGATATAAATAAGGCATGCCCCAAAGATGATTCTCCTCTAACCAACATTAACTTTATTTTTGAATCTACTTCTAGATACGAGATGTTGTCCCTTATAGATAGATTTTTAGGATACAATTAGATCAAGATATATCAATAAGACCATCACAAAACTAATTTCACCACACTATGGGGAACATTTTATTATCAAATCATGTCATTTGGACTGAAGAACATTGGAACCACCTATCAACGTGCTATGACTGTCATCTTCCATGATATGATGCATGATATTGTTGAAGACTATGTTGATGACATCCTAGCTAAATCAAGAACACATGCCAGACATCTTGATGTTCTATGGAGAATATTTGAAAGACTTCATGAGTACAAGGTCCATCTAAATCCCAAGAAGTGTGTATTTGGTGTCACTTCAAGAAAATTTATAGGATTCATTATGTTGCAAAGAGGAATCAAAGTAGACCCTACTAAGGTCAAGTCCATTATAGAAATGCCTCTACCTTCTAATCTCAAATAGATTGTAGCCTACAAGGAAATATCCAATCTATTCAACAATTATACCCTATCTTAAAGTCTATGATGGAATGATACTTCATTGTTTATCTTTGAGAGAATCCAAGTTAGGGCTTAAGGAGGTTCATGAAGGAATGTGTGGGGCCCACACCAATGGTGTAGTATTATCCAAAACACTCCTTAGAATAGGTTACTATTGGCCCAAGATGGAAATAGATGCTTGTAATTATGTGAGTAAGTTTATTACTTGCCAACAACATGTTAATTTGATGTACAAACCTTTCCCATTATAACCGATTACTCACCATGGCCATTCTCTACATGGGGCATCGATATCATCAAGAAAATTAACCCAACATCTTCTAATGGCCATAAAAATATTCTCACTACTACCAAGTATTTTACTAAGTGGATCGAGGCCTTTCCTCTCACTTACGTCATCAGGAAATATATTTCTAAGTTCATAATTTACCATATCATTTATCGATATGGTATCCCATCCTATATTATATCTGATAATGACATATCATTTATAGATTGATATATTAAATATCTTTGTGTAAAATTCAAAATAAAGCACAAGAAATCCACAGCATATAATCCTCAAAGAAATGGCCAAGCTGAGGCATTGAACAAAACCATTATTGCAATACTAAATAAGATTGTTAATGACATAGGTCATAATTGACACTTACAAATTTTTCCTACCCTTTGGGCTTACCACACTAGTCATTGAATCCCAAAAGATCCACTCCATATCCCTTTTTTTATGGCATAAAAGCTATTATCTTGATTGATATCGATCTCCCTTCACTACAAGTATCCTTGGAGCATATTGAAGATGATGAAGATTATATATTTTCCAAGTTACAAGAGCTAAAACACCTTGATGGTAAGTGTTTGGTTGCCCTAGATAATTTGCAAGCCTATCAGAACATATTGCATAGAATATATAACAAGTACATTCTCCCTCAGGAGTTTGAAATTGATTGTTGGTCTTGAAGGAGAATCAAAAGAATACTAATGTTGAATGCAAGAAGAAGGGTAAGTTCCAACCCAATTGGTTGGGCCCATATGTCATCACAACAAATTATGGATTGGGGGGTACTGGATGGATACTCCAAATGGTGAAGAACTCTTAGGCCATATGAATATTATACATCTCAAGTGATTCTACACTTGATAGCCTTTTTAACCATTATCTACAAGACCAATTGGTTAGGGGAACTTGTGCTGAAGTCATTTTATCCCACTATTATATCTTAGACCATCCTATCATGGACCATTTCTATTTTGGCTCAACCTACCTTGGACTATTATCATATGAACCGTATTATGTTATTAATCTATACCATTAACACCCTAGACCATTGGCACTTTGGATCATTTATATTCCACTAGACTATTTTTTATGCCACTCTGAACCATCCTCTTCTAGACCATATTCATTTTGCCTCATTCTACCCTAGACTATTCTACTCTGAACAATATTATTTTCATACCCTAGATGGTTGTAACTTGGATAGTTCTACTCCTTAACCAGTTATGATCCTAATTATGACTCATAGGCATTTTAGACACACTTAGTGTCATTTTTATAAAGCATTTTAGCTTGAATAATATTTTTTAGCTTTCTCTTATAGATAAGTGAACACAGATACATTAGCACATGTTTTTTCCTATTGAATGGTTCTTCAAATTTATGTAGTACTGCATATTATTCTATTATTATTTTGATAATATTTGGTAGGCATTTTTTCCTTAAAAAGATCACAAGGGTCGTTGCATCTAGATTTAGCTATTATTAGAACTTATAATATTGGATATGTATCTCCTTGATTAGTTGGTACCCTGTGCCATTAGTTATATCCATGATACCTATTGCAGCTTGTTTAACTATTGTTTGAGCTCGTACCTATGGAATTGCATCTCTTCATTTAGGTAGTTCCTTGGGCCTTTTTTTAATATTTCATTTTTTTATTATCCCACAAACAAAAAAAAATTATAAATTGATCAACAAAACAAACAAAAACATTATCTTGCACTTTTGTTTATTCTGATCCCATACTCTTATTATTTTGTGAAAACTCTTTTAAATGCTCTCACCATTTTGTGTGCCCATTTACTTTATTCATCTACCACATCAATCATGTTTTCTTATCATCACTTTTCTTCTATCCTATTTATCGAGAGAAATACATTTGGCCTGAAGTTCATGTTGGATCTCGCATCCATGGAACTATGTAGGTAGCATCCACTTGTCTCATACATCTGAAGTTAGCTCGGCCACCCCTTCCTCTTCTTATTTTCTCCTCCATTTTGTCTAGTTTTACACCACTTGGGGGAAACTTGGTATCCTTTGTGCTTGTTTTGTTTTTCCAGATTCATTATTTATTATATTAGGGGTCACCCTGTCGTAGAGAGTAATGCCTCTATTACACATGTATGAACAATTGTTTTCTATTTTCACTAAGATTATTACTAACTCTTCTTTGTGTGTGTTTATTTTATTTTTATTTTTCTTTGTAAATCTCTTCATTTATTTTTGTGGGTGTTTTATTATTCATTTTTTTATTTGTACTTAGTTTTTGTTGTGTTCTTATTTTGTTTATTGGTGTTTTGTTGTGTTTTCATTGTTGTTGAGTTATTATTTTATTTATTTATTATTTTGTTATTTGTTCATTTTTATTATTTTGTTATTTATTCTTGGTGTTTTGTTATTTTGGTCTTTTATGTTCCTATTTTGTCTTGTCTTTTATTATTTTATTCTTTTAAGTTCAAATACATTCTATAACCACTTTTAGTCTAGTTTTCATTTAGGCTTGATTTGTTTAGAATTGTATTTAACTTGTTATTTTGTTTTGTTTTCCAAGTACATCTTGTTAATGCACATGGATCTTGACTATTCATATCTTGCTTTCATGTTTTTTATTAAGTTGTTATTGATTTGATTTTATACATTATTTTTCCTACTTAAATCCTGATTATTCATATCTTGATTTTAAGTTAGGTTGCATTTTTGTATTTGTTATTTTCTTGTTGGTTTTTTTTGTTTTTGTTTAAATGTAAATAGTTATAACTCTGGTGTTGGTAGTTTTTATCATTATCCTTAGTTATAAATATTCACATTTGAACCGGCCAATCATAATCGAGATACAATGTCTTTATAAGTCATTCATACTTATGATGCATAATTTCATTTTGCTAAAGTAAACACCAAGTACTCCAAGTCTAAAAGTCAATAAAACTTTGAATTTCATTATTTTAAAATGTATCATACCTAACACGAGACTCTATGCAATATGTGCATCTCTTGATATACAATGTGAGTCTAATTGACTATTTCTATGATTAGTTTGGGATGTGCACCTCCTAAATTATATTATAGCATCTAGTGAAGGCACTATCCTACATATGCACTACATAACATGATTTAAAAATTGAACATTGGTCCATCTTTATTCTATTCTTCTTTCCTCATTCCATTTTTCTCCCACTTCTAGGAAAACTAAATTGGCCTGAGGTCCATCTAGACTAAATAGGCAATGCTTAGATACATGATGTATCTCGATTCAGCTTGACCACCCTCATTCTTCTATTCATCTTTTTCATCACTTTGTGCATCCTCATATGCCTAGTTTTTAATGGCTTCTTCAATCATTAGACTCTCGCATATGAGTTTATGCCTGCCCATATTTTATCTATGCATTAGGTTATATCCTTGAGTTATGCTTGCCAAATTTTCCTATTGACCAATCACTGATTTAATTAATGCTACTTGGGTAAAATTAATTATCAGTGGTCAAAATCAGCCCTACTGGGGTAAAATCAATTTATCAACTAATCAAGTCCACTCTACTAGGGCATAATGTTAATTCATTTACGTCCTTTCTCTGGAGCAATGATCTCATTTTTCTTCTAATTCCAAGTTCTACATCTTTTGCCCTTGTTATAATAATTTAAAGCATGCAACTTGTCTCAAGATTGATCATTCCCTAAGCTTTCAACTTTTACCCTCTTTTGGGTATGTCAAAATGTGCCCTTTCTATTTTGGGATCACATTCTTCCCATTTCCCCCCACCTTGGGGCCCATTATATTCTAAATTATTTTTTATCATTGGTAATCAATGCATGAAAGCATTAGCTCATGTGGATATACTCTCATCCATGGGTTAATTTCACTCTTTCTCTCTTTTTCAAGATTTCATCCCTCTCTTTCATCCTTGTATGCCCTCTTGAGGGGGCATCATGGGTCATTTATTCAATCATTACCTTCCAACTTCTTCTTAATAACTTTTTCATTCTTTGAAAATATGTTACTTCAACCGAATGTCTCAACACACCTTATCAAATAGAAGAAAAGTGTAGACATCAAATTTCTATCACTATCTATTATGTTGAAATTGTCAGTCTAAGCAATATTTTATGAAAATGCACAATCTAGGCCAAAATCACTAAAATGTGCTAAATGGTTCAAACCTGTCATGTATAGGTGTCGATTTAGGCTAATGTATCCCTAAATAGGGGAATATATTTTATGTGATAATTATATTTTATTAAATCACTTTGATTCAAATTGTGATCATGCAAAATGATGCTTTAAACCACTGAATTCTTCTAATTCTGAATCACACATCATGTGCATGTGTTATTTCATGTCCATAATGCTCTAATTAGGGTATTGTTCTATACACAATTGACATCTTCTTATAATTATAATCCAATCAAATTATGACTCAATAAATTGACACTTTAACTTGTTTGATTAAATGAACAACCAATTTCCAAATAATTACAAAAAATTAATTAAAACCACTTAAGAAAATTAAATCAAATCAAGAGCCTCAATGAAAAATCCATGGAAGTTATTAAAAATCTATTAATTGGAAATTCATTCCTCAAATCTGCATCACCCTATGACATCATTAGTGGGGTAGCATCCATAAGCCATTAATGAAAAATATATTAGGATTAATCCCTCCCATGCCTATGTAATGCCCCATTCTTCCAAATATTAATGGGGATATTTATGGTTTGTCCCTCTAAAATTGAATTGATACATGGCCACAGATCTTGATCTCAAGATGGATGGCCATGGTTGATTATGATCATTTTCAAAAAAATTATAAATAATTGAGCCAAGATTACCATTTTTAATCTTTATTCATACAAACTTAATATGCAAAATCATAATAGACAAACTTCACCTATTTTCACAAATCGATCAAAGTCATGAGCATAAACCATTGGTGCACTAGGAAATGATGGAGGAGCATGCTGCTCTTCATTGATAAAGACTTAGAGTACCAAATCTAAGGAAATCATGTTTATTTTTTGCTCTTGAAATGAGGGATGCTACTTGAAAGGTTTGATGGTATATTTATTTCTTAGATAACTCTTAGATTTCCTTAACAACACCCCTTAAGGGAGTAGGATTAACAAGTTGTGTCCTTTTTTTATTTTGGGTTTTTATCCACTAATGCATGGACTAAATTTATTTTTAATCTTACTCTAAACCTCTCTTCTGTGTCAATTCCAAGGTTCGTAATCTTGCATTTAGATTCTTTATTTCTCTAAGCAAAATAACTTGTGTAGGTGGCTTCCTTTGTCCACCTCTTGCCCTTGCTACCATTCTATCAACTTATTATTTATCTGACTTGATCAATCTCAAGAACCTCTAATTATGCACAATATCTATGCTCTAATTATAAAAACTAATGATTAAACAACAATCTAATGATCTTTCTTCTTTTAAGTCTCTTTAATGAAACCTGCAACCTTTTGTATGATTGTCCCCTTGAACCCTAACTAAGACACTTACAATAAAAATTACTTTTTCATGGTTTATATAGCACAAAAACCATATGAAATATTTAATATCAAGGATATGATTCATAAATGCCTTTATCTCGGTCCAAAATATCAATTGGAAATATCAAATGATCAATAACTCAATTAGTCCTAATTTTATTTTAGGACTGTGCATGTACCCTTTTTTAAGTCTCAATAATTATCTTAAAGGTTGTGATTTATTTAAATAGTCTATTGTAGGACTTCTTTGGATATTGAAAACTACCTATAATGGAGAGAAGCCAATTAATCTATTGGTTTCTCAAGAGGATAAACTTAACAACATAACTTGTTCTTTATATAAATACTCAGGCCTAATTTTACCTTTCAAAGAAACCTTGGCTTATTTAAATATAAATAATTTTTTTCACCTTTTAAAGTGATTTATAATGTTCTTACAATCCTAGTAATTCTTATTTTGTTTTTTTGAAAAAATTAAGTGAGCAAAAGCAATTAAATATCTAATTTTTAGACATTAAGACTCTTTTTAGGCCTATCAAAGACTCAATAAAATAATTAATGTGATCTAGTAAATTTTAGATACATAAAACATTTGAGTATGTATAAAATAATATCAAAATTGTATATACCATTTTTAAAATGATTTGGACTAGTGGATCACTATAAACCACCTTTTGGATTCTTAACCATGTCTATGCCTAACCTACCCTCCTTGAAGGAATTAAACTCACTTTAGTCATAAATTGACTAAAAAATATCACTTAATATATTTATAATATCCTAAAAACATTGAAAAACCTTATTTTGAATTTTTTAATCCAAGCAACACGTAAACTTAAGCAATCTCCTTTTTCTAAGTCTTCTCAATAGTCACCTATAGGCACTCTGAACACTATCATCTATAGTGTATTACAAGAAAAATTAGGACTTGAAACCAATGGTAATGTATTATTTAATTCCTATAGTAACTCTTTTGAAAATTCCAATGGAATTGGTTGGTTAAGATTCAAGTTCTTAAGCTTTTTGTTAAGATAAACCTTTTCTAGGGTTTCAGAGAATACACTCAGTCCAAGAGCTTATTAAGTATGGTTTATAAAGTATGAAATATTTTTGAATGTTATAAAACTTATATAAAGGCCTAAAAAACATTACTCAACTTTTATAAAATTTATTTTGAGTCCATGCACCTTTCTCTATGTGATACAAGACACTTTATAGGACTACAAATACACAAACACAATTTTTTAGAAGTTTCACTACTTAAATTCATAACTAACCCTTAGAATTACTTCAAATGAAATATAAATTAAATTATAAATGCAATAAAAAAATGAATATGCATTAATTATAAATCAAAAGAGCTTTATTACAATAAAAATGGCATTTAAATAGTACTCAGACCCCTGTTCCTAGATGTAGATTGTTCATCAGTCCTCCAATGGTGAACATTTGGTATTTTATGTTTTTTATGCATATTGTGCACCCATAAAATTATGGATTCAAATTTATCATGTTAATTATGAGCTTCTCCAATATTGGTATTTACTAAATTTACCCAAGATTCTTCTCAACAGTCTTAACCTAAGATAGAAAACTAGCCTCATATAGATTATCTGATGGTTACATTGACTTTATAAAATATTTGAGATAATTATGAGCTAAGATGGACTCAAGACAATCTTATATACATAGATAGTCTCTAAGACACCTTATAGAATCATTAAACTCATCAAATTATTATAATTTAACATATATCCACTCAAATACATTTGAAAATTCAAATAATAATTTTTGGAGGGAAACTCTCCAAATCATCTAAAATACCTAGAATGTACTTATAATGCCTCAATAAAGGCTTATTATGACCTCATAGGAATTCTAAGACATCAAGCAAGATTGAATTTACATGCTTCCAAGATGCACCTGCATCAAACCACTGAGGTAAAAAATAATTTTTCATGCTTCATGAATGTTCTTGGACCTATGATTCATAACTGATGCTTTTGAGTTTTTTTCCTCTTTCCATTCAATATTTCTCTGTCTCATAAATGTAGACCCTCTTATATCCCATGGTCTACCAGATGAGTATAAACCTGAAAAAGAATTATCTTCTTCTTTGAATATTTTCCTTATTCTATGAATCTCCAAACTCAACTTATTCAAATTTTATTCACTCTCCATCATACCTACATAATAAGTAAACAAGTTAAGAAAAATATTTTCTTTCTCGAAACTTTGAAGTTCCTTGTCTTCTTGAATTTTAAGAACTGATTCATTTTCCATGGAATTAGCTTACGATTGGATTGTTTATTTCTATTATTCCCTCTTCAAAACCTATTTTTACCTATTTAATTCCTTCTCATTGATATTGATTTTATCCATACCTTAACTGCTACATTGATTTATTTCAATAGCATCAACTTTTTCATTATTATTTCTCAAGAAAACTCCACTTTTTCCTTCAATCTATTGTCCATTTGATAGTTTCCTGATCTTATTTCCCTTTGGGGAAATTTATTTCAATAAATTAACCTTATCAATGAACCTTTCAAGATATTCAATACTTATTATCAAATACAAGTCATTAGACAATCCATTATACAACTTATCCATTTGTTCTATTGAAAAAATCCAAGTTTTTGAGTGTAAATCAGGTTCTTCATTAACTGTAGGGGTTATCATTAACTATTAAAATGACTCAATTATTATCTCATCCTTCTTAAAATACTATAAAAACTCATTTTTACTTATAATCAACACCTTGGAATGATCTCTATCAGTTATATGCTCATCTTTCAATGATAAGAGTGTATGCTTTACTCCATCTTGCTTAAAACTATAAGTGTTACTTTCCCCATCATGTATGGATTTATTTTCATACTAACAAGGTTTACCTAGGAGAATGTGTCACACATACATAGGAATTACATTAAATAATACTTAATCTTGATAACTTCCTATTTGGAATTGTACTTTACATTACTCATTTACAAGAAATTGATGTTTTATTTGTATCCAATAAACTCTATATGGGGTAGGATGACTTAACTTTTAAAAATATAACTTACTTAACATCTCAATAGACATAATATTGTATATGCTTCCATTTTCAATGATGAACTTGCAACATCTTCCATTTGTCTTGCAATTAGTTGATAAGTGTCTTTATCTGAGATGGCTCCTTGATCTCTTTAGTAGATCTGATTAAATTCCTATTCATAAGTAATTATTCTCCTTATTTTGGTTCAACCTCATAAAAATTTTATGTGGTATCCTCCTCTTGATTTATTTGAGCAACATGAACACTTCCTTGACTAGAAGATGGATGATTAGGACACTCATATGATCTATGTCCAAACTTTCCACTTTTGAAGCATCTACTAATGAAACCATTACTTCTAACTTTAACTCTATCAAATTTCCTTTGACCTCTAAAGGAATACATTTATTTGGTATTATATTCTTGTCTTTGTGTATTTCTTTCATATTCTTTCAATGAATTTCTGATTTCATGTTCCCCTCTACCTCTAGGAGGTTTATTTCTTCCTCTTGTATGTTGAGAACGGCTCCTTTCTATCTTCTCTTCTACTTTCAAGGCATATTGGTATGCATCCTCAACTGAATTAGGAATAATCATATCAATTTCATCTTGTATAACAAACTTAAAACCATTCACATACTTGGAAATTTTCTCTAAGTCATCCTCTACATGACCTGCCCTTATGGTCAATTTATAAAATTCCTCAGTATAATCTTTTAAAGACATATCATTTTATTTTAATTAAATAGAATTGTTTGTTAGTATTTAATAATGAACTCACCTTTAAATTTTTAAATCATTCTATGATAAATACTATCATACATACATCATGTCCTCATCATTCAAGTTGTCATCATACATTGGCACTTCCAATTTAGGCACAAAGTTTACTCCCATAATTGCCCTAAAAAGCCTTTATTCTATTGTTTCTCCTTATAACTCTATAATTAATTCTTATTTAGTATGTCCTTCAACATCCCTATCAATAAAATCAATAAAATCTACACCTCTCTTTTATGTCAATTCTATGGCCTGCAATCTTGCATTCATATTCTTGATTTCTCCAAGCAAGATAGCTTGTGTAGGTAGCTTCCTTTGTCCACTTCTTTCCATTTATGCCATTATATTGAATTATTATTTATCTAACTTGATCAATCTTAGGATCTTATGATTATTCACAATTTGTGTGCTTTGATCCCAAAAATTAATGACTAAATAACAATCTAATGATCTTTCTTCTTTTAAGTCTCTTCAATGAAACTTGTAATTTTTTGTATGACTATCCCTTGAACCTTAATTAAGACACTTCCAATTAAAAACACTTTTTTATGGTTTATATATCACAAAATTCATATGAAATACTTAATATCAAAGATACAACTCATAAATTCCTTTATCTCAGTCCAAAATATCAATTGGAAACATCAAATGATCAAGAACTCAATTTAGTCCCGATTCTATTTTAGGATTGTGCGTGTACCCTTTTTAAATCTCGAGAATGATCTTAAAATTTTTTATTTATTTAAATAGTCTATTTTAGTAATTATTTGGATGTTTAAAACTACCTATAATGGAAAGAAACCAATTACTCTATTAGTTTCTCAAGAGGATAAACTTAACAACATAACTTTTTCTTTATAGAAATACTTAGGCTTAATTCTGCCTTTCAAAGAAACCTTGGATTATTTAAATATAAAATAATTTGGTTCACCTTTTTAAGTGATTTATAATTTTATTATAATCCTATTAATTCTTCTTTTGATGTTTTGAACAAATCAAGTGAGCAAAACAATTAAATCTCTATTTTTTAGAGCTTAAGACTCTTTATAGCCCTGTTAAAGACTCAATCACATAATTCATGTGATATATTAAATTTTATATGGAATAAAGCATTGGATAATTTAAAAAATAATCTCAAAATTTTATATACCATTTTGTAAATGATTTGGACTAATGGATCACTTTTAGCTTCTTATCCCTGTCTACACTTAACCTGCCCTCCTTGAAGGAATTAAACTCACTTAAATATTTGATTGACTAAAAACATATCAATTAATATATTTATAACATCATAAAAACATTTAAAAACCTTATTTTTAATTTTTTAATCCAAACAACACATAAACTTAAGCAATCTCTTTTTTCTGGGTCTGCTCAATAGTCACCTATAGGCACTTTGCATACGATCATCTCTAGAGTGGATTACAAGAAAAATTAGGAATTTAAACCAATGGAAATGTATTATTTAATAATTATAGTAAATATTATAAAAATTATAATGTATTTGGTTGGTTAAGATTCAATTTTTAAGCTTTTTGTGAAGATAACCATGTTCTAGGGTTTCACATAATACACTCAGTCTGAGAGCTTATTAAAGATGGATTATCAAGTATAAAATATTTTTGAATGTTATAAAAATTGTATCATGGACTGAAAAACATTACTCATCTTTTATAAACTTTATTTTTAGTACATGCACATCTCTCTACATGATATAAGACACTTTATACGACTGCAAATACATAAACATAAAATTTTTAGATGTTTCACTACTTAAACTCATAATTAACCCTTATAATTACTTAAAATGAAATATAAATTCAATTATATATGCCATAAAAAATGAATATTCATGAACTAGATATCAAAATGTCTTTATTACAAGAAAAATGGCATTCAAATAATACTCAGACCCATGTTCCTAGCTTTAGATTGTTCATTAGTCCTCCAATGGTGAAAATTTGGTATTTTAGGATTTTCCTTCATCTTGTGCATCCCTAAAATGATGGATTCAAAATGATAATGTTTATTATGAGGTTATCCAAGCTTGGTATTATCTAAATTCACACAAGATTCTTCTCAATAGTCTTAACCTAAGATAGAAAATTGACCTCATATAGCTTATCTGATGGTTACATTGACTTTATAAAATATTTGAGATAAATATGAGATAAGATGGACTTAAGACACTCCTATATATGTATATAGTCTCTAATACACATTATAGAATCATTAAAATCATAAAATTATTACAATTTATCATATTTCCACTCAAATACATTTAAAAATTCAAATAACAAGTTTTGGAGGGAAACTCTCCAAATCATCTAAAAGACCTAAAATGGACTTCTAATGCCTCAATAAAGGCTTATTATGAGATCATATAAATTATAAGACATAAAAAAAGATTTAATTTAAATGCTTCCAAGATGCACATACATTAGAATGCTATTAACTTAGATTTTGGTTTCTCCCTTTGAATGATCTTAAATTTGGAAGAATATGGTAGATTTTATGATGTGCAATAATATGTAAGATTGAGAGAAGTGGATACATAGTAGGGAAACTAAATAAAATTTGATGTGTATTTATAATAAAACCTTTTTACAATCTCCTTTAGCCAACCATGGGAAACTATAAGAAGTTCCAAAAGATTGATTTCAAATTTAGAAACTAGTTATTACTTGGGGTAGGATGCAAATGACCTAAGTGGACAAGAGCATATAACGCTCCTATTTTCCTAGCGTAAACTTGTCAGGAATGATAAAGGATAATTTTAATATTTTAAAGGTAGTCTGAAGCTGATTTTATATAGTTTGATAATTCAACATTGGAATTTATGTATAGTAGTATTAGAAAATAAAGGGTTGAGCCCACATATAGAAAAATGGACTAGAGGAATGATGAGTAAGAGTCATGTGATTGGGTGAAAGTCATGCAGTTTAGGATGTGTCAATAATTATAATTATCAAGTACTCATGATCAAAATTATTTATCTACACCAATTAAAACATTATATTAACTATTTGTAATATCTAATGTATGTGTGCAACCAACAATGGTTTCACTACAATAAGACTCTTTAAAAGATTATATCTCTACTAGATTAGGAGACGACTCTAAGCTCTATTAATTTCTATAAGAACATAGAGGGTTTTTATATAAGTAAAGTATGATGTGAGTGAGTGTTTATTATTGGTGGAGTAAAAGGTGGGATAATTCTCCAAGTTACACTTAACCTTTCTCACACATGTGAGTATAACTACCACATTAATGGTGTATTTAATAATTGTGTTCACATAATAAATCACACTTTGGTAATACATATACACCATGATGGACTTCACATCAAATGTGAATATGACACACTCCAATGTTAACATATTATGTCTATTATTGGACATTAATTTATATATTCATATTCATCATCCTTGTTTAAGTAATTGAATATCATTCCACCACATTTGATGTCAATATTTTCTATTGACAAAAGGTTATTGGAATTTGAAAAAAATTATGTTTACTCCTTTATGTCTGTCCTCTCCCACCATCTTGGGTTTGTTTCTTAATTGGAATATTCTAAGTTTTTACCACCTTAAATTCATCACAATATCCTTCCCTTTCTACTTCCAAAATGTATGAAGAAAAAACATCGATTTTGAGGGTGTATTTATTAAAATTTGAAGAAGATTGTGTTCTTTGATATTTCTACCTTAAAACAACCATTTTTTGTTTGATCCCATTTAGAACCAAGACTAGCTTGATTTATGCATTCTATTGGTCATTTTTTCCCTTATCAGATACCTATACAACATTAATCAATGCCTCTAAAATATTTTTGGATGGTAGTTTTTTTTACCATTGTTAGTCTTTGGTAATTAGGTAGATATAATTTAATAAGACATCAACTGAAAATAGGTTTGACAATGAATAATTAGAACAAAAGAAGTCTAATTTATGGATCTTAGGATTTATATAATTTTAAAATTATGTATCCAAAATTAAAACCCTAAATGTACATAGAACCAATGTAAAAATCAATAAGAGTTTAAGGGAAATTATTAAACCTCATAATAAAAAGAGATTGCTTGATTTTCTCCCCTGCATCCTTTACATATACATTTATTAGTTGTAAAATTATAAGTATATTTGATGCCCCACGCACATGATAATTTATTATTTAATCATCGCTCTCCATAAAAAGTTATCAAAACATGTTGTTTCATATCGTCATGTAACAAAAAAATTAGTTACAAAAATCATTCCCAATTTATTACTCTATTTATAATAAATATGTCATAAATATGTGATTTGAGCAATTCAATAATACCTAAAAAATTATTAGTCAAAAAATATAAACCAAACCCAAATCCTTTAGCCATCTCCTCGTAAAATATAACCATCAAGGAGGAAGAATTTTATTGTAATGGTTATGTCTCATTCATTGGAGTTTGTCATATTCACACATGAAGTGAATTCCATCTTGCGTAGATGTGTTACCAATGAGCGATTTATTATTTTTGTATAATTATTAAATTCACAATTAATATGGTAGTTACACTCATGTGTAATAAGGGTTAGGTTTAACTTGGGGAATGATCTCACCTTTTACTCCACTAATAATAATATCTCACTCATATCTTACTTTTCTTATATAAGAACTATTTATGTTCTTTTAAAAAGTAATGGAGCATGGAGTCATCTCCTGAATTAATGGAGATGTAGTCTTTTAGAGAGTTTTATTCTAGTGCAACCATTTATATTTGCATACATGTATTATATATTACACATAATTAATACAATGGGACTTTATTATGTTAGTGTAGGTTTTTATTCCATTAAATAGTTTTTCCCTACACATGTTGAGTTAGCTTGCTTAGATGTCTTTTAGGTTATTGTGAAAGATAATCCTAAATTCATGAGGAAGTGAAGACATGTTTATCTTTAAAATATATAATGTACCTTCCTAAACCTTATATGGATACTTATTATAATGTTAATATTGTAATCTTTTGATTATTGAGAAAGTACTTTTTTTGGCCCATGTTTGATTTCACTACTAAACACAGGGAATTTATTCGTACATTTGACTCTATCTAGTAAATCCTCAATTATGTCCCACTCCAACATGGTATCAAATCTTTCATGGTATATGAATCCATTATTCCTATTATAAAATATTGAGTTTTAGGTTACATGTCATAGATTTTCCATTTGTTGACCTAACATATTGAACATTCACCCTTTCTTAGATTTTTCTCTTCTTCTGGGGTCTTTTGTTGATATACATTTAGAAAAAAAAAGAGAAATGTGTTTCCTAAAGGTCATATTTCATGTGGTAGGTTTTCATGCAAAATAACTTGTGCCATTAGATCAAGGTGTCAAAATCAAAGGATTGATTGTAAACATGACCTAGTTTTGTGATAGTTGATTTTTACCTTTTTTGGAGGGTTTTAGGGCTTTTTTAGTATTCACTCAAATCCTTACAAGTTTTAGTCTTAAAATTAATTTTTGTGTGTTTTTATAGGTTTTTAGAGGTTCTTAGTGGGCCTTTAATGTATTTTTAAGATGTGTAATATATATGGTATTGTTGAGATAGGTGGATTTTCTATTTCTATGTGCACTATGAGAAAATCTAACCTTTTCAACATTGACATAACCATCCCCATCTCCAAAACCTACAAGGACCCCTCATACATTTTACGCTCCAAAACTTAATAAATATAAACATGGGATGTATCCCTGATGGAAATTTTTGACATCATAACTATTGATTGTGGGATTAATCCACAACACTAGCATTGAGATTATCAACTCTCAAAGTAGTCAAAAATCCTAACATAAAGACTTTCAACTACTGGATTAGCCCACACCTCCAGCATCAATAATATTGATTATGGTAGTATTTAAGAACCCTAACAAATGTAGCAACCCACTGTAACCCTGACATATTTATCTAATTGAGGGAAGGTATGACAATCCTAGAATCAAGACTTTTAAGTGCACGTGCAATCCTAAACCCCACTATAGGAACTAGGAAACTTACAAAAACTATAGACAGTGACTTCATCCCTGACAAGGAACCTTGACAAATATGAAGACACTTCCAAACTTTGATGATGGCCATAGGAATGTTAAATTTAAGATCGTGAAGGGTGACACTATTCATTTGAAAAAGGTGTTTTTTTGGATGATGTCACTTCCATATCAATGACATTAATCAAAGTATGGGGGGGATAATACCCATTTTAGGTCTTATCCCCTGGTCATATGGGATTTAAGCTCTTAGTCACTTCCAAGCCAAAATTACTTAACGTTTGCTGTAAGGGGGCATAAGTTTTTGTGGGGAAGTTAATTCCAAAAAAACTTCATACCAAAATTTTTCAAGCCTATTTTTTAAAAAATTACGTAAAGTGGAGATCAATATTTTTTACAAGAAAAAAACATTCACACTTCCATAACTTTCAACCTGATACTCCTTTTGAGGTGTCATTTTTTGAAAGTACAAGTTTTTTTGAGCTATACGCCTTAGTAATATTCTAGTGCCTTATAAATTTAAACATATACATATTTAGGGGGTTGCATATCATTATTTTTGAACACATACAATTTAACACATTATTTTTTTGGGCATCATGGATCTAAGTTTATTTTCAATTATTATGTCATTTAACTATCATGAGTGGAAATTTAAAGTGAAAATACTCTTTACGAGTAAACAGTTATACTGAATCATGATGGATATAGAAATAAAACAGACACTTGAAGCAACCCCAACTTGCTCTTTCATATCAAATTTGTAACTACTCCAAATAAAGTGTGGACCATATTATAAATAATATTTAGAAAGTTGGACATTATGAGAGGTCATGAGTTGGATAATGATCTCATTAGTTTGATCCTAGGTGATTTTGATATGATATAAGACTTCTTCACATATTACAAATCACTTAGGTTATAATTGAAAAAGTGTGACATTGACAAAAATGATGATCAATTTATTCTTTATATTATTTTTAAATTGGGTTTTAACTATTTTGTCTTCATTTATACCTTCCATGTTACCAAGCATTCCCTTGGAGATACATGGACCATTTCATCCTTAGATAACTTTACTACTGACTTGACTTGAGAGAAAGACAAGATCCTTCAAATGGGTCTACTAAAGTCATCTAATTTGCATGCCTTAATTATGAGTCATGATAAATAGAAGGCTTCTAGTAACAAGGGAAAGAAACAAAACAAAGACCTAGAACAAATAAAGGTTAAGAAATATGATGCTAATTCAAAAGCATTAAAAGAGTCTTCCTCCTCAGATGAGAAATCTAAGATATAGAGAATCACATGTGGGTATTACAAGAAATCTAGACATGAGGAATATAAATGTATGAATAAGTAGATTGACCAACTAACTAATATTCTTGAGAAAAACAATATCAATATCCCTAATTATTCTAATTAGAGTTCATCAACACAGGAGCCTTCTAAGTCCAAAGATAGTAAGAAGTGAAAAGATAAGGGAAAAACACTTGTAGTTAGGTCCCAACCTTTCACATGGGTTATGCATCACACACATGGATTGATCATAATACATGTTCTCATCCTTGGATCCTTGTTCTATGCCTTCCATCTTGTTGGGTGATGATACTTTTATTGATGTCAGTGAGAGTAGATGTGTTGAATTAATTGATGGGACATTTCATGATGTTATATGTGTTCCCTCTTTATCCATAAATATCTTATCTATTTGTCAGATCACTTGCATTGGTTTAGATAAGAGAGTTGAGTTCACACCCAATTCAATTAGGGAAGTAAAAAGACTCCATTGTTTATTTGATAAGGCACATCACTAGTCATGATTATATAATTTCTCACATTTTACACTTGATCAACCCTCTACTGCATTGATCCCTCATTCAAACGGGGTGAGTCAATTATGGCATGAGTGATTTGGCAATCTCAACTATCATTACTTGGAGTAACTCAGTCATCATTACATGGTTTCAGGGTTACCACAAGTCAATTTTTATGATGGAGTTTTCCAAGGTTGAATACTTGGTAAGTATCCTAAGGAGAAGTATGACAAGGGAAAATCAAAGAGAGATGAATATATATTGGATATTTTCCACAATGACATTGTTGGTTCATTTCCAAAACCTTCATTCAATAGGAAAAATACATGCTTACTTTCATCAATGACTATTCGAGGTATACTTGGGTATACTTTATTAAGTATAAATCTAAGGTCTTCAATCATTTTCAAGGCTTCAAAGTGTTTGTATATAAATAATTAGGTAAAGCCATTAATATTTTGCACACCAATAATGATGGTGAGTATGTTAATAATCATTTTGAACAATTCTAAACTTTATATGGGATTGAACTATAGTGTACAGTTCCATATAGTCCTCAACACAATGGTGTTTCAAATCATAAGAATAGGTTCTCGAAGGAAATGACCAACTATATGATACACTCCAAGTCTCTTTCACTTGGGTTGAGGCCATCAACTGTACTTGTTTTATCCAAAACTAAGTTATTAACAAAGCATTGAAGGGAGTCACTTATGTAAAATCTTGAATTGGTCAGAAACCCATAGTGAAGCACTTTCAAGTGTTTAGATATCTTTTTATAACCCACATTCTGAAGAATAAATGTAAGATGATGGAACCTTAGCGTCAGCCTTGCATCTTCATTGGATATCTTGAGGGTGTTAAGGAATACAGGATTATCCATCCCACCACTCATGAGTTTTTTTTATAGAGGAGTTTTCATTTCAAGAGATTCCTTTAGAATCCACACTTGACATCTATCCCCTTCCTTATATGCACTAGGATTTGCTAATAATTATAACGATTTATATCCAATTAAACAAATTTTGATTATCCAGATTCTTCTAGTTCTTATGGTGAGAGTAGTGATGAATATTCCCCTCTTCCTTATCCTAGAATATCTTATAAAGATGAAGAATATTCTCTTGAATCTACAAGCCCTAATCCTTTTTAGGCTAGACAAACACTACAATGTGCTAGCCAATGGGTTAGAGATCGATCAGACACTAGGTGAATACATTCATAATTCTAGGATGCTCCACATGATTTCATTGAATTTGCTTTTAATCCATAATAATTTCATGAGACATTAGACACTCCTGAGTGAGATAATGTTATGGAATATTAATATGGTTCCTTTCATAGGAACAACACTTGGGATTTAGTCCCACTTCCTAAGGGAAGAAAACTTGTTCAATGTAGGTAGATCTACCTAAAAAAATTTGTATTAGATGGGTTTGTAGACAATTTCAAATAACATTCAGTATAAAAGGGGTTTTATCAGGTACCTAACATTAACTATACTGAGACATTTACCCTAGTTGATAAAATAAACTCAATCTGACTCACTCTCATCATTGTTGTAGCACATCATTGGGATGTTCATCAAATGAAAGTGAAGAGTTCCTTTCTTCTCAGTGATATTAAATAGGAAATATACATGGACAAACCAAAAGGATTTGTGTAAGATTAATCCTTAGTTTACAAATTTAAAAAGATTAGATATGGCCTCAACAAGCCCTCGATCTTGGTATGCCAAGATGGACTCCTTTCTTCTTTTAGTTGGGTTCACTAGATGTCATTCTGAACTCAATGTCTACATTTTATAGTAATATGATTCACAATTCATTTTGGTATCTATGTAGATGACCTATTGATCACATGGATTTTTTCATCCACTAGCACAATAATGAAAAATTCTTTGTTTGATAGGTTCTCAATGATTGACTTAGGTTTATTGCATTACTTTGTTTGGATTAAAATATCTCAATTTAACTCTAGGATCACTATATCACAATCCAAGTATGCTCTTGATTTTATTTTATGGTTTAACATGGTTGAATGTAATCCAGCCTTACTCCTTTTCTATCTAGTATGAAGCTTGAGGCTGATTATCTATCTCCTTTGGTTAATACTAGCTCATATCGACAACTTGTTGGTAGTCTCATCTACCTTATGCACACTAGACTTGATATTTCACATGTAGTAGACATGGTATCTATATTTATGCAAGAACCATATGAGCTACAATAGAAATTAGCTAATCATATTCTCAAATATATATAGGGTACTCAAAGTTTCATGATTCACCATGGATAAGGCATCGATGTTTACTTAATTTATTATACAGATTTAAATTGGAATAGTGATATTTAGAATCGTAAATCTACTTCAAAATATAAATTCTCTCTTAGTTCAGGTCCAATTAGTTGGTCAAGTAAGAAAAATATTGCTATTGATTTATCTTCTATAGAGGCAACATATAGATGAGTTATTAATGTTACCACTAAGACTATTTGGCTTCAAGAGATTCTTACTGAGTTTGGCATCTAGTTTCGATGACCAATAGTCATCTTTTGTGAAAACCAAAGTACAATCTATATTTTTAGGGATATGATCCTCCATCAATAGACCAAGCATATGATGACTCATATGCATTTCATTCAGGAGCTCATCTATGATCAAGTCATTAATCTTTTATACATCTAGACAATAGAGAAAATTGTTAATATATTCACCAAACCCTTCACTAAGAGCAAGTATCTTCATTTATGGGATCTTATTGGGGTTCAGGAAACTCCAACCTCCTCCTTTGGGGGGCATTTTATTATAATTGGTCCTCATTAGGCCTTTGTGATGGGGCCCAATTCTCCCACCTATCTAAGTTATGCTTAAGGGGGGTGTTAATGTAGGTTTTTATTCCATTTAATGGTTTTTACATACACATGTTTAGTTGGGTTTCTTAGGTGTCTTTTACGTCATTGTGAAAGATAATCCCACATTCATGAGGAAGTCAAGACATGTTTATCTTTTACCTATATAATGTACCTTCTTAAAGAGTTTTTGGCCAATGATGCTAATGTTAATATTACAATCTTTTGATTGGTGAGTAATTATTTTTTTTTGTCTCATGTTTGATTTTTCTACTATACACTGATAATTTCTTCATGCATTCAACTCTATCTAGTAGATCCTTGATTGTGGCCCACTCTAACATATTGATGAATCTCTCTCTTTTCCAAATACTTTATTTTTTTGGTGTCTATGATAAATATACATAGACTATGTTATCATTTTTAATATGGTATCCGAGTGGGATTTATTAAGAAGATTAGTGATATTTTTTTAGAGGATATCCATGTCACTCTCAAAGTTTTGTTGTTAGGAAGATCAAGAGGAGAAAGAATAGAGGAAGAGCCTCAAGCACTCCAAAGCTTCAATTCTTAGCAAGGTTCAAGCAATAGAATTAAATTATCTCTCTTCACTAGCTTTTATGAGAAATTATTTATGAGTCCCATCTATTTTGTTCAATTTTGCTTTACTCCTTCAGTTGAATTTATGTACTAGTAACAAATCTACATATGGATGAGTTTCATGGAAGATATTATCAACCAATTTTTGTTTGAGTGTTTTTGGTGTGTATTAGACATTTATATTATGTTCAAAGTGCTAAAAAAGCATTTTTATCTTTTTTTTCACTTGAATCTGACAATGTGAGCTCATTTATTAAGCCATGTAGATTGCATTCCACATAAATCTAGATAATTCATTGGGGGTAAAAATGCTCCATCAAAAAGGGAAATGGTCTTTTTAGCTTATCTAGCATGTTTTTAGGACATATTTTTTTGGCTTTGTAGTATATCATGATGAGTTGTTGGACCCTATATGGGTAAGTGTAAGGAAATGGTGGACCAAAAGGGGGTTACCTTTGGATGTTTTTTCAAAAAAAATGATAAATCTCAACTTCCATAGATTATTTGAGATGTAAACACTCAAAATTTGAATATGATATAAGAAAATGAATTGTAGCATTTTGATTCTAAAATTTGAAGAGGAACACCTATTTTTTCAAAAAAATAAAGTAGATCCTAATCATGCTCGCACTCATTTTTTAGTGTCTTTTAATATTGTTTGAAACCCTTTGGTGAAAATTTAGATAAAATCACCTAGATTGCAATCATTTTTTTAAAAAATAACAATAAATATTCATATTTATTAATTTTACAAGTAAATAGACCTTGAAAACTAAAAAAAAATAGATAGCCAACTATGTACCTACCCCTGCCTCCTTTCTTCCCTTACTCCCCACTAACTACCTAAAAAAGTGAAAAATTATTATTATTATTTATTTAAATGTGTATAAAATTAGGCTTAATTTGAAACCATATATATATTTTGCATTTGGATGAACAAAACAAAAAGATACATAAACAAATATAGACATGTATAGTTTTGACATATAGTGACATAAAAAAGACATACTTAAAAATCAATATAGATGCAAACCTTAGAATAGTCAAAAAATAAAAAATAAAAACATATATTTGAAAAGAGGAGGGTGTGTTTGACATTGTAGTAATAGTTTTAGGAAATGTATCGATGAAATTAATAGTTTTATGATGATAAAATTTGGATTTGTTATTTTCAATCAAAAACATGGATTCAACTGTGTGTTTGTAGGTCTAGGCCTTAGGCCCGGAAATCCAAGCCTTTAATGACCTTGTACGCATGTTTTTTAAAACACATGAAAAGTTGCATATGCATTACTAAATGTATGCATTGTTTATGTGTTAGAAATCAAATAAATAAATTAACTGAAAGGTGGGGGGAGGGGTTGTTTATTAAAATAAATATTAATTATATACTTTAAATTTATTTTAGTAAATATAATAAATTATAGTCACTTTGCATATTCTAGAATTGGTCTCATAGTGTAATGAGTTATAATTTGGAAGATAGTTTTTCAAAACCCAATCTGGTCAATGTTTAGTCATTTTTAACATTTTAATATTGAACTTTAAAGTGTCTATTTTTTTTAGTTTTGGGGTCTTTTGAATTACTTACTAGCATTTCTAGGGGTTTTAAGTTTGTCAAAATTAAATCTTACAAATAAATACACTCCCACCCTCCTTTTTGTGTTGATTTTACTTATGATTAGGTCCCTTATAGGCCAAAAAGACACAAAAAAATCATAATCATTTGTGACTAGGGTAAATAGGAAACATTTGGGGCATATTTATGAGCGGTCATCCCAATTTTATTTGATTTCATGCCAAAGTGGTGTGCATGTGGAAATGTAGGTTGTATTGGTTACCCACATAAACCCAAACACTCATTTATGCCAATTTTATTTTTGATTAGGTCACTTATAGGTAAAGAGTGACATAAAAACATGACTAACGTAAAAACAAAAATATTTAAGCACATTTGTTCACTATCACCCCATTTCTCATCTAATTCATAAAAAAAGGTGTGATTCTAGCATCGTAAGTCATATTATGACCCTTGTATATCTAACCACCAATTTATACTAATTTTACTTGAGATTAGTTCCTTATAGGCCAAAAGTGACACAATGACACTATATCCACTTACAACTAGGAAAATATAAACAATTTAAGGTATATTAGTGCATGATCACCCAAATTCACTTTAAATTCAAGCCAAATTGGTGTGAATAGGGCAATATAAGTCACATTGGTGACCCACACACACCCAAACACACTTTTATGTTGATTTCACTTTAAATTAAGTCCCTCGTATGCCAAAATCCTCATAACAACACCATATCTACTTATGACCAGGATAAATACAAATGATTTTGGGCAGATATATGTGTGATCATCTAAATTCACATTGAAATCAAGACAAAGTGATATGACTAGGGTGATGTGGGTTTCATTGGTGACTTGCATATATCAAACCACCTATTTATGTCATTTTTACTTGAGATTATGGGGATTATAGGCTAAAATCAACACAATAAAACTATATTCATTTACAACCATCAAAATGCATGCACATGCACATTCATGCGTTCTCCCCATCGCACAAGCACATTCATCCATTTTTACTTGATATAGAGTACCAACAACATTATCTCTATAGCTAGCAAAAATGTCTCATTGATTGATTTTAAGGACATTGATGGTATAGTTTGTGTGTCATTCTATGAACTTAACTATTTTGAATTTGATTATTCTACCTTAAACCCCCTCTTTTCAATTTACCTTTCAATCTAAATCAATCGATCCCCTCCCTTCTTTATATATAGGTAGTGAGAAGCTTGGGTACAATCTGTGTATGGGTATGGGTGCCCATCAATCATTTCTTAATAGAGTTTCATTGGCATTAGTAAAATATATAGTTTAATTAGCATAATATATGTTGGTACCCCCTGTATAAGCTTAGATATACATTTAGAGTGAGTAGATATAGGAGTTAATGTCTATCAATGTTATCAACTATATATAGTTTAGTCTATCCATTACATGAGTATATAAATGATTGAACAAGTCTATCAATGATCAATACCACTACATTATATATGTAATATTTATGGTATGACCAAATTGACTCAACATGTATGATGCTTGACATGGCATGAATGATGTTTGTGATGCAATCCATATCCATAACATAGAATAGTCTGATCTCATCTCTATACACAACATGATGTTGATGTGATGGATAATGGAATAGGTACAAGCAACATGATGTGATGTATGATACTTTCCCTATTGATACGATAGTTAGTTTTAACCATTTAAAATCATTGAATGGGTTTTTTAAGTATGGATTGTATTAATGTGGTGGTCTCTTCAAATATTATGATGCCATTGAATAGAACTATATAGCATAGTGTGGTAGTGTGGGTGGCCCAAAATAATAGTGTGCCCCTCCCCTATTGAATTAAATACTATGATGCCATTGGACCATCCATATAACCAGTGATCGACATCAACCATATCTATGGGAGAACTAGGGAACATGGTTTGTCAATACAACTGGATCAAGTCACTTCCATAACAAGACATTAATGTTGGAATTGACAAAATACCAAGGTTTTCCCAGTAATCAGACAAACCATATGGCTATATCTTGTCTTGAGATAACCACCATGGCTCATGACTCATAGACAACTCATCTCATGTATGTGTATCTCATATATACATGTGATAATATGGAAGATACATGTGACATGATAGAGGCATAATACCTATAATGTATCACCATACAGATATAGGAGTTGATGTTTCATGCCAATTTATAAGATAGACTATAGAAATCACACATCCCTAAAGTTCAAATAGAACCAATATAGTGTTGTTACATTTATTTTGGCCTATAATCTCCATAATCTCAAGTAAAATTGACATAAAGGGGTAGTTGGATATGCATGGGTCACCAATGCGACCCACATTACCCCAATCAAACTAATTTGTCTTGTATTCAAAGTTAATTTGGGTGATCACACACATATGCCCTAAATCATTTGCATATAACCTAGTCACAAGTATTTATGTTGTTATTATGTGATTTTTGACATATGAGGGACTTAATCGCAAGTGAAATCAACATAAATGGGTGGTTGGATGTGTGTAGCTCACCAATGTGACTTACGTTACCCCAATCATGCAACTTTGGCTTGAATTTAAAGTGAATTGAGATGATCATGTAAAAATTCACCCAAAATTGTTTGCATTTCCATGGTCGTAAGTGAATATAGTGTTGTTATGTCCTTTTGGAATATAAATGAATTAACTGCAAGTAAAATCAGCATAAATTGGTGGTTGGATGCACAAGGGTAATAATCTGACTTACATTTCCAAAATGACTCATTTTTTCCTAAATTCAAAGAAAAATAGGGTGATCATGAACAAATGTGCCTAGAATTATTTGCATTTACCTTGGTCATAAGTGGATATGGTGTTTTTATGTCACTTTTGGCCTATAAAGGACCTAATTATAAATAAAATTAGCATAAAGGGGTAGTTGGGTGTGTTTGGGTCACTATTGTGACCTACGTTTCCACATACACACCACTTTGCCATGAATTTAAATAAAATTAGGGAGACTATTCATAAATGTGCTCTAAATTTAATTTTGACAAACTTATAACTCCTAGAAATGTTAGCAGGTAATCCAGAAGACTCGAAAACTTAAAAAATAGACATTAGTTTCAAAATTTATGTCCTAAAATCTTTAAGTTCAATACTAAAAATGACTAAGTATTGACTAGATTGAATCTTAAAAAATTATCTTCAAAATCATAACACGTGGCATTGTGCAGTCAATTCTAAAAGATGCATAGTGACCCTATTTTATTATACTTACTAAAATAAATTTAAAATATAAGGAATATAAGGAGTACAATTGAAAATGTTGACATTTAAAGTTATACTCCTTATATTCCTTATACTCTAACATTTATTTTAGTATATAGCCCCTGCCTTTCAGTTATTTTATTTCATTGCTTTTTAACACATGAACATCACATACATTTAATAACATGGACATAATTTTGTGTGTAAGTGTTATAGGCTTCTTATTTACCAAGCCTATTTTAAATAACACATACGCATTATTTTAATATCATGTATGCATTTTGGGCCAATTCATGAAAATATATATGAATTGGTCCATCAACTTCATGTAATTATGCATTTTTGGCTACATATTGGATTTGGGTCCATCTAGAGGGTATTTTTTTTTCACCTTACATTTTTTCTTCATGTGGAATTATTGGGTACTCTCACTTGAGGATATTTTAGTTCTTTTTTTGCACACCCTACCACATTGGCACTTTTAGAGATATTGTTGTTTTTTCTTCGCACACTAATTAACATTGTAGTGGGGAGGGGGTGAGGGAGTGTGAGTGGGGGGAGGTGGGGGACAAGGAGGATGTTGTTATGTACTAGTAATTATTCCTTGGTTGTTCGAGTATGTTATGTACATAGTGATTGTTTCTAGCAAATGTAGAAATTGGTTTTTTATTGGAGGATCTCCATAACACTCCATTTGTAATATGGTCATTTCATGGAAGAGCTCCATAGTACTCCATTTTCAATCATTTAACCATGCATTTTATTTAGATAGAACATGTATCAATATTCATTTTTGTTCACATGCTAGATTCTTTGAAGCTAATTTTGATTCATTTGATTAGAGGATTCATCATATTTGAGGGACATTTACTTTAGTAGCTTTATTGTTTTTTTTTAATTTAATTGTAACTGGGCAACATGGGGGTTGTTGTGTACTAGTAACTAATCTTTGGTTGTTCGAGTATGTTATGTACATAATGATTGTTCCTAGAAAATACAAAGATTGGTTGTTTGTTAGAGGATCTCCATAACACTCCATTTGCAATATGGTTGTTTCATAGAGGAGCTCTATATCACTCCATTTTCAATCATTTAGCCATACATTTTATTTAGATAGAACATGTACCAATATTCATTATAGTTCACACGTTAGATAATTTGAAGCCAATTTTGATTCATTTGATTAGAGGATTAATCATATTTGACATATATTTACTTTAGTAACTTCATTGTTTTTTTGTTATTTCATTGTAAATGGGCATCTTATTAGTTCTGGTTGTTGGGACCGATACTTTGGGCACAAAACTTATTCTTCTTTACCACATCACCTACAATGACCTTTAGGGGTGTGTTTGAGTGTGTCATATTTATACTTATTGTGAATTCAACCTTAGGTAGATGTTTTACCAAGGTGTGATTTATTATGTGCACATAATTATTAAATGTACAAGTAATATGGTAGTTATTCTCACATATGTAAAAAGAGTTAGGTTGGCCTGGGGAATGATCCCACATTTTACGTCACTAATAATAGTCTCTCACTCACATCTTATTTTTCATATGTAACTATTTGTGTTTTGGTGGGAGACATCTCATGAACTAGTTAAGATGTAAATTTTTAGAGAGTCTTGTTCTAAAGAAACCATTGTTGGTTGTACATTTATTTTGTATATTACATATTAGTGAATCTCTCTCTTGTTTGAATACTTTATATTGATGGTGTCTATGTTGGAGATCCATGAGCTATGTTGTAATTATCAAACATGCAATTCCATCTAGAGAATTAACAGAAATAATATATTTATAGGTTAAGAGGGTGAAAATTAGATAGCATTTTTTTGCATAATTATGTTAATGCACATTCAGTGGTCACATATTGTAATCCTTCCCTCTGCATAGGTAAAATAATCTTCTAGAGTGTGAGTATTTGTTTTGTGGTTTTTTTGCTTACTCCACAAAGAATCCTTATCATGTGACCTTAAGCCTATTTTGCTTTATCATAGTGAGGACGTGAAGACAATGCAGTGCCACTTCAAACACTTTTAGGTCATCTTTAAAGAGTATTCACAAGTTACTTAGTCATTTTCTTTAATCATTTTGCAAGGCATTTTTGACAAAGATGTTGACTTTCAAGTGGAGAGCATAAAACTGATTTTACAGGCAAGTTAGACAAAAATAAGGTAGTCCTTATCCATTGAAGATCATTTTAGGCATAAAATTGCGTTATTTACCATCTAAAAAGGGTCACATGTTAAAACCCACTCTAATGTAATTGTATATTGTGTACCCATTAGCCTAAAAAAACATTAAGTCCCTAAAAAAGCATTAAGTTCTCCACAAGGTATATATCATTGTATTTTATTCAATCTTATAATTTTTGAAATAATATTCACTAAGGTACAAATCCTTCTAGATATTTGATATAGAGAGTCAAATGGTTAAAGCTAGGATCGTAACCTAAATGATTTTGATGGTGTGGATGCCTCTTACTTGTGCTTGTTTAGCCAAATGAACTCATTGCGTTAGATATATGCTTACTCAACATTGTAAATCTGCTATATATTTATTTATGAAATATGAAATGCCAACATTCTATGTAATTCAGTGATTCCATGTAATGGCTTCTGATATTAAAAATTAAAAAAAAAAAGATTCACATTATGAAATTGAATATTGTGAAATACTTGTTTCCTCCAATAAAAAATTTAAACCGTGAATACTAGCGGACTACTTTATTTTGTAAATTTTTGTAAATTATTTTTAATAATCTCAGTGAAACATTCCAATAATAAATAAAATTTTCATAAAAAATAATCTCTAAATAACAAAATAAATGTTTACAAAATTTATTCTACAACTTTTCTAATTTAAAATTAAATTTTTTTAAGAATCATCATAGGAGCTGCTTAAGTTTACATCACAATTCATTTCATTTAAAAAAAAAGAAAAATTGAAAAAAAAAAATCTCATTTAAATTAATTTAGAAATAAAATAAAATTTTAAATGACAATAATTATAGATGGGATTGTTATGGTTATATCATAACTCCTCCATTACATAATGCCAGTTAAACAGATAATCCTATTCCTTTCTTTTGTGCACTCTATTATTGCTCTGCAGACCATTTGCAGAGACATCTGACAAATACAGTTTACAGTTTTGTTTTTGGGAAGAAGATGCCATTTCTTTCCCGACGACTGGAAGATAATTATTAGTTCATAACCGGTAAAACATCAGGGCCTTACAAAACCGCAACATCCACTCCTGAGAAAAATGGCATTCAACTCAAATGAAAGCCTTATTTAATGGTTGAAGTTGGCATCATGCACTACTGGATTCTCTGAGCGATTCGGAGGAGACCCACAGAAATACTGTTTTGGGCATCCGATATTGCTTAACGATGACCTCTGCTTAACAATGTCACAATAATTTTCAGATAAAAATCAATTCAAAAAGCAAGGAGAGAACACAAGAAAATGCTTGCCTTTGTCTTTGACTCGTTCTGAACAATTTCCAGGATCTCCATGCCACCAGGCACACATTCACTTTGCTCCAAAGATTGACTGTACGAATTATGCGAAGCTCATGAATTAGACATTAGGAATTACAGTGCATGAAAATTCAAAGACAAAAATACAGAGAGAATATCACCTGCACCAGTGGTGAGTTCTAATGGTTGTTCGTGGCTGGGGACACAATATAGCGACGCCCTCTTCCTCTTCACACTTACTTCTCTCAAATGCGCTCCTCATTCTTCCCACCTCCTTCACTGTAACAGCTAACTGTGCGTCATTCGTCTGCAATACCACAATGCATAAAATAGTTATGATGCCAATTGGTCCTCTTTTTCTGTGTGGATTTGGAGATGGAGAAGATGTGCTTCCGCTAAAGAATTGAAGGATAGAAAAGGAGGGGTTGCTTTTCAAGTGGCAGAGGCCCGCAAAACAACGCGTAAAACAACTTGATGCTGTGACGATTTCAGTGCCACATATTTTTATATTTGGATACTTATCACTCTTTCTTGAATTCTCCTTCTCAATACATTTTCACTTGTCCTACATGATCTAATGCACATGCCTACATATAGAATTATCAAATTCAAATTATTTAAATTAGGATTCTATTAATAGAATTATCAAATTTAAATTAAGATCTTATTAAGATGTAAGTTAATACATAAATGATGGGGAAACCAATAAAAAGAGACATAAACATTGAAGAAATAATGAAAAGTAAACAAAGGAGTCCACAAAAACATTTTCTAGGAGTTTAATATTACACTGTTAACAAGATTTAGGAAACAACATACAATACAATGGAAAATAAGGGGCAGAGATAAAATGGAAGGAAAAAGGAGCAAATGGGGCCCAACGTAGAGAAAACGCGCCAATAAGAGTCTAATATGGACTAGTAATTGACACATATGTCAAGCATCATAAATCAATGCAAACTGAGATTGAAAACTACCCTTACACCAAAAATAGGTGTTTGTATAATGTTCCACTTAAATGTCAGTGCATGCATACATATCAAATTGAAACAAACAAGTGTAGTTGAAAGGGATTGAAGAAGAAGATGTTGTGGCTGAAATCTATAAGAGTTCTCAAAGTCAATATAGGAAATGATAATGATATGTGTTAGAACACATACATCATAACTGTTTATTATTTTGTTTATGCATTGTAGTAGTCGTAGTTTATTTAATTAGCTTATATGCCTATTTTTTATATGGGGCTGACACTTGAGCATTAGGTTAAGGAATTTTTACGAAACTTATATGCTTATTTTGTCACGAGGATGACCCTTGAGTATAAGGGTTAGGGTTTTAATTCCTATATAGTGATGTTAGCAAATAGGTTAGCAATATCTAAATACAAGCAAGGTTTCCAGGTATTTTCTAAGTTCATTGAGTTATCTATTATTTTATGTGTTGTTATATATGTTTGATTTTATTTTCGCAAGTAAAATCATAACAAGTGGCATCATAACTCTTTCCAAAGCTACTTTTGCAACCATAACAATATCTTAGTGGTTTTTTGCGACTACCCACCATATGCTCTCACCTTTCCCTCACAAGATCTTGGTGAAATTAGTGGCGTACTAAGAGTCTAGAGCAAAATTTTTTAAAAAAATCTAGATTATAAACACTATACCTTGGTTTTTTAAATATAATAAGGTGTCGATGTTATTGGCTAAGTACTCTAGGCAAGTGAAGTGAGGTGGGAAATGAATCACCAATACCTAGGCCTCAAACATAATACATATACAAATTTGAGCTTCCATGCACCTATATTTTGCATGTTGCTACATTTAAGAAAATATCTGATGATGATGAGAGGAACTCCAAATACATTAACATACTCAAACCCAGTTTTATCTTAATGTATTCATTATCCTGCTTTCTAGACCTTCCATAAGTGTCAAAATTATAAACCATATGCTTTAATATGTTAAACCTCCAATATTTATTGTGCAGAGAAAATTTATTGTGGCAGTCATGGTGTTTGTGCAACTGCTATGGTTGTTTCAACAATCATCATGGTAGTTGTGCAACCACCGCCTATAATAATGGTGGTTTTTCCATTGCTATATGAACTCCTAAATTTAGTAACTGAGATGTGCATTAACACATTAGCTAAAATAACTCTTCACAAAAAAAAAATTAATGAAAAATCATTATTAGATTTAAGCCAGATAACATTCAAACAAGCCCTAATTCTAGTCCCAAAACAAACACATTCACACAAGGAAGGACATTTTCCACAAGTTTTCATTCTAATTCTAGTGGATAACATTCAGAGAAACATATATGTCAAACTTCACTTGGAAGTGTTTCGTTCCACACCTTTTCCAAAATTTATAGTTAGCTAACTAGAAGCCTTAGATGAGCAACAGAGATTATCTAAAGCATTGTTAAATAGGAAGATTCACAAATTAGCCCACCAAGCAAGAAACATTTGTATCTGATCTATTTCTTCTCCTAGGATCTAGCCTCATCTAATCTCATTTTGATTCACATACGACATTGACTTGGCAAGATCAACCTAAATAGAATGGTTAGTTATCACAAGTCATCCAACCTGATCTCAAACCATTTAGAAAAATCAGCATATACCAAGAACTATAATATTTGGTTCTCTTAGAATCGAGTTATTATTTAGATCTCATCACCCCATAGTTACTAGCCTAAATGAACACTTAGAGACAATTTGAATCTATTGGCATAGGGGCAATCAAGTAAACCAACTAGCTTATCATGTTCTACAAGCTCTAAACAATTAATCACATAGACAAGCTCATCCCATTTTATAAGTTCAATCACATCAAAATATTAGCTAGATCAATAGCCTAATTTACACATCAATCCTCTTAGGTGTCTTAGCCCAGCCTCAAGAGGTTAGGTGCATAGGGAAATACCATCACTTTTCATGCATAAAAATCTGGTGAACCCAATGAGAAAATCTTATTCTTTTGCTTTTATCCTTTTTATCTCTTTTCTTTCATCCATATTTTTCTCCTCTTATATTTATTTTAAAGGTGTTTACACACCCCCAAAATATGTTTGGAGAGTAATTTAATAGGCCTGTAGGCCTTGATGTCCTTGATGCTTCAATCCCAAAACAAAAATTTGTTATTTATTTGGGTAAACACAAAAATTTAAAGCATTGAAACCTTGTCTCCATCTTGAAACTCTTCTCTCTTCATACCAAAAACCAATTCTCATATGGTAGTTATGGGATTCCTTAGAGACTATCAATAGATATCATGATTCAAATGACATGACTATAATTGGTGGAGGTGGATTGTAGCCACATGTTTTAACTAGACCCAAAATCAACTTAAAAACTCATGATGCTGAAAAAGTGGAAATATTCAATGAGTATAGTGAGAGAGATTGTACTATAGAAGAGGGATTAACTAGGCTACAATTATTTCCACCACCATGTAGCATAAACCAACCTAATTTCACATCACTCGAGTAGCCTAAAGTGACTTCTATTGAGCCATTAGTGAAAATCAATTCAACTTAGGCTATCATCCTCTTCCTTTAAAGTCTCCCATGAAAGAGGTGTTCAAGCCCACCACTAAATCTACACTGAATGATCTCATCTCCACCATGGTGGGACACGTTTGGGACCTAGAGAGAAGCTAATAATCTCTACTAGTTAGTCCTTCAAATCAATAAATGGCCCAAAATTTCAAAAACTAAAGCCATTCCTCACCCATCATGATTTCATTAGCATCATGTCAACCCCCTCAACATAAACTCGCTTCTCTTTCAACTAGTTTTACACTCAACCAAAATATGGGAGGCCCTTTTACTTTTGGTGTCTCTGATCATGAAACCAAAAACATGTCTTCACCTAATCATCCTCCTACTCACACTCCCACTATCTCTCATTTCGCATATGTTGGTCTAAACTATATTGAAATTAGTTAGATGATTTGGAACAATAGAATAATATATCATAGAATTAAGAACAAAGTAAGTAGATCCACATCAACAACTGACGAAAAATCAAAATACTTGAATGTTATGATTGAGCCACTTTAAGGGGAAAAACTCCACAACAATGTAATAAGAATAAAATTCTTAATATGATCCTCTTAGACTAACTACTACCTCCTATATATAAGATATTTAGCCATGGTTATTACATAGGCCGACCTAATAAGAACATAGAGAAATGTGATAAGAATATAAAAGAGGTATGTATGACACAAGCCGACCACACATAGATGTAGACATGTCATAGGATAACAAAATAACATGCCCCTCCCCTTCAAAACAACATTATCCTCAACATTGACTCAACCCAAGGTATTGTTGTAGGAAATTTTCAGCCTCCCATGTTGCATCTTCAGAATGTAGATTCTTACATTTGATCAAATACTCTTGAATTGATCTAGTTCGTAATTTCTTAGTGCACATCTGAAGGATCAGTTCAATCTCTATAATAACCTAAACTTACTCATACAATTAAGGCAACTTAGTCTGAGTAGAAAATCTATGGAGATTTACCTTATTTAGGAAAGATACGTGGAATACTAGATGTATGTAAGTGGATTAGGTGAATTCCAAATTGTAGGCCACACTACCAATTTTATGCAAGATCTAATAAGGGCCATAATACTAGGGGACATCTTTTTATCCTTGTTTCTTATGTTTCAAAGACATATGCTTATATGGATATAATTGCATAAATACCCAATCACCTATGTCAAAATTTTGACTATGATGTTGAACCGCTTATTATTTCATATGATTCTGAGCCATGGCTAAATTTTGTTGAAAACTAGAAAGGATCTCTTATTGATGGTGAATGTGTTCCTCAACAATTCAAACCTTGGGATGGACCTTCAAGGTTTAAGTGATGGATGGGGGATGATATATATACAAGGCCACAAAGGGAGACATTTTGGATGAACTGTGAACAAAATTATTATCATACCATTTGACAAGTGGCAACCAATGAACTCTTTTTTCATATTTATAAAAAATAAAACAATGGAGATACCTTTATATACATTTGCCAACTATCAATATGTTTCCATTAGATTGAGGATGATAGGATGAAATATGAGATAATTGGGTACCCAAGCATGTGAATAATTTAGTCCAAAAATTACTATTAAATATGGGATCTCGATCACTTACAATGATCCTTGAAGTACCATGCAATTTATAAAAGATATTGGAAAAATTAGAAAATATTTTACTAACAATAAAAGGTTGTGATAGGGAAAAAATGAGCATACTTTATGAGTCAATCCAAAACTACCATGATAAAAAAATTTACCTCAAATCGTGGTAACCTAGTAATGAAATCCAAGGAAACTTCCTCCCAAAACTCATTAGGGATGGATAAAGGTTTCAAAAGACCTAGTGTCTTAATGTTTTCCCCTTTTCTCTATTGACATATCATGCATTCTACCACATATGTTTAGACAACCCCCTTGAGTCCTTCCTAAAAGAAATCTTGCTTGATTCTATAGTATGTTTTCAAAAATTTAGAGTGACCTCAGAGTGGAGAGGCATGAAGTTCCTGAATAATTTTATGTTTGAGGATAAAATGCTTATAGAGGTATAATATATCTTTATACCATAATGTGTTTGCCTTCCATGTAAATTTTTTTAATTCATCAAAACCTTGCTAAAGATTCTAAATCAAATCCTTGGTAGCACTATCATTTTCTCATCCTAATCTTGATTCCTATAGCCAATCTACTTACCACATGGTCATAGTGCACAATAATGTATCAACTGATTCATCCTACTTAGAGAGGGAATCTACCACCACATTCTCTTTTCATTTCTTATACACTATTTCAAAATTATAGCCTAACATTTTAGTCACCCATTTATATTGTTTTTCAGATGAAAATTGTTGTTCAAAAAAATATTTGAGGCTATCATAATCAGTATTTCCCTAAAAGTGAAGACCCATTAGATAAGGTCTCCATTTCTTAATTTCATGCAAAATAATCACAATATCTTTCTTATAGATTGGTTTGAACCTAATTTTTACCTTAAGCTGGAGAATTTCAAATTCCAGTGGTCTGCCTTGTTACATGAGTACAATCCCCATGCCATATCTTGATTCGTCACATTCCACCACAAAAGTTTTTAAAAAATTAGGATTAGCCAAAATTGGAGTTGTGCACATATCCATTTTCAAATGTTCAAATGCCTTGGTAGCTGAATCAGCCCACTAGAAGGAGTCTGTATGGCAAGGAAAGTGAAGCTGATCTACAAATAAATCCTATCTTAGAGAAGATAAATCACACTAGCCCTTCCACTTGTTGATATATTTAGACAATGAGGGTCATGACCGATATGGATCCACTAGACCTAACTATGGGGGTTTCTTACCACACAATATCACTAGAGAAGGTTCCAAAGTCAAACTATACCACATAATAACCTGAGATAGGTCCTATGTTTTCTTATAAAAGTAAATGACAAAGTAAAGTAAATCTAATCTAGTGCTCACCAAAGCATGTGGCATAAAATGAGGATAATAAACATAAAAAGTAAACATGAAGAGAAGAAATCTACTCAAGTTAATGTAGAGGTAATCCTAATACATGGAGAGAGAAACATATTCATAAGCTAACATATATAAATCTATCTACATAATGAATAGGATTGAATGCTAGGAATACTTACCTTGAAGATGCACCCTTTGAGCTTCAATCTCTCCCTTGGCTAATGGTGCTTTGAAATTTTTTGTTTTGGTTCATAAGGATAAGAAATATAGGTCATCTCTAGGCTACATGACTTCTCCTATGAATCCAAAAGACTTTTCCCACAAGTCATGATTCTTCTCTCCAAAGGAAGTATGAAACCTAAGCAATGGTTCCTTAAGTAGAATGGTGGATAAGTTGATGCACAAATAAATTAATATCTCTATATATCTATAATGAAAATGGTGAAAAGGATGTGTTTATATAGATGGATATAACCCTAAATCCTTTCAAAGTTTTAGCTAACACAATCGACCTAGTTGACCCTATTAGAAAGAGAAACAGATAGGTCTAGACTAAGTCAGACTATGCTAACTTAGTCCTATAACACACTTGACACTAATAATAGAGTCAACCCAATTGACTATCTATGGATGGTAAAAGAAGGTTTTGGCTTAGGTAGGGACTAAAAGTAGGTAGTATAAATATAAAATAAAAATTCAAGTATAAGTTGATATTTAGACATATTTTAAGTTATTATGAACTTATATTTTAAGATATATTTGATACTTATACTTTCAAGATGTTTGAGAGTGGTTTTGGACCTCTAAGATCTATAATGAAAATTTTATATTTTGGAGGGTCCTATTGGATTTCAAACTTAGCCATATTTTAGGTTTCTAGGATTTTATGGAGGTATCATAGGAGGTAAATGGATAGGTATTATAAAATATTTGGACTAATGGTAGGAATGATATAAATCCACAAATATCTTGTGAAGTACCAATGGTTAGCCTACCCCTTTCCCAATGCACCCTTTAATATGTGCACTCAAAGAAATTGAAACTCGATAGGTTCTTGTAAAAGAGAAAGTATTAGTAAGTGGTAAAGTTAATTAAAATATTGTGTGAATATAGAGTATTTCTTAAAAAAAAAGATGAGTAGGGATGCAATGTTACCATGATTTTTGATAAAACTGTGATAGTATCTAGTTAGCCCCAAAAATCCTTAGAGTTTCTTGAGGGTCTTGGGAAATTTTCACTCAATCATCACTTATATTTTTTTTATGATCAATTTTCAATCCTTCATGTGAAAAAAGATGACTCAAGTACTCCACCTTTTGGACACCAAAAACACATTTGTAAGGTTTGGCATAAAGTTGATGTTGTTCTAGAACTAAAAATACCTATTTCACATGTTTCAAATGGTCTTCCCAATTTTTGTTGTAGATGATGATATCATAAAAAAAAACCTCTACAAAATTTATCAAAAATGGCCTAAAAATAGTATTCATCAAAAATTTAAATGTAGATGGTGCATTTTTGAGGCCAATAGACATGACCATAAATTCACAATGGCCTTCATAAGTTATGAAAGTGGTTTTAGGTATGTCTTCATCACTGATTCAAATATGATGATACCTAGAGTGAAGGTCTAACTTGGTAAAATAAATAACATCATGCAATTCACCTAACAAATAATCAATTAGTAGAATAAGAAGCTTATATTTTATGTAATTATTGAGTTCTCTATAGTCTAGGCAATCTTCCAAGTGTCATCCTTTTTTTTCACCATGACCATAGGGAAGAAATATTCACTTTGACTATGTCTAATGATTCTTTCCTCCAACATCTCTTGTACCATATTTTAAATTTCACTCTTATGGGAATAGGGATAACTCTACGATTTGATTTTAGGTGGTGTACTTCTTAGAATGATCCTGATGGCATGATCATGTGCGTAACTTGGAGGAAGTCCTTTTTGCATGTCACCAAAAATAATGGAATGGTCATCCAACACCCTTTGAAAATTAAGATGTTTATATTCCTTGGTTGGTTGAACTTCAATGGAAAATAAACATGTCATAAATCCCTCAACACCTTTTCTAAGAATCTTTGTCATCTGATGGGAACTAACAAGTTTTGGATATTTATCTTGTAATCCATGCAATTTGAAATTCCCACATTTTAAATGGAACCTCATGAGTAGTTCTTGGAAATTCATCTCAATATTTCTTGAAGTGGTGAGCCACTACACTACCAAAATAATGTTAGCTCCTACCATGGGAATAGCAAACATAGGGGTATATAAATAGTAGTCTCCCATAGTAAGCTTAATGATATGGAATTTCCTATAAAATTTGACTATATCACCATCTATAATCATAACTTGAAATTATAGAGCTAAGTAAATGAAATAATTTAAACAACTAGCCAGCTTACTATTAATTAAGTTATGTGTACTCCCATATTTAGTTAACACAGTCACCTTCTATTTCTTTAGGAAACACACCACCTCAAGAGTTTGAGGAATACTAATGCCTAAAAGTGAATGATAAGAAATAATAGGTTGTGAATCTTCAGATTCATCCTCATGTTCTTCAAATCCTACCCTTGAAGCCTCATCATCATCTTCCTCCTCATTGGTGATTTCAATGTAAAACAACTTATTTTCAACACATCAATGTCCTTTGTTCCATTTACTATCATAGACAAAACATAAACCTTTTGCATATGTGGAAATGATGGTGTTAGGAAAGTGTATTCATAGACATTAGTAAAAGGTCTTCATCTAATCAACTCTTTTTCCTCAGCCATGCATGCTCTTGGTATGGCTTTAGATAAATTACTATGATGAAACATGTGAACCTCCAATTGGATGCTATATTTGAGGCCACCCAAAAATAGGTCAGTCATATTTTCCTCAATGATGTCCACCACATGTAAGGAAAGATTCTAAAATTGATGAATGTAATCCTTTACAGTCTTGGTTTGGTGTAGCTTAGCTAGTTGACTGAAGTATTTTTCAGAGACATTGTTGTGATAGTGGAGATACAACTCCTCAAAAATATTGACCATGAAACTGGGACACCCTTATTTTTATTTTGAACACACAATTAATGATACCAAATGAATTTATCAAGTTATAGATATAGAGAGGCCATGACCACATTTTATGAATAGGGAGTTTGATGTATATCAAATAAATTTTCAATTTGAGTAAGCCATGCTAGTGGATCCTTACCATCAAAATTACATAATTCCACTTCTGGAAACATTAGCTTCAACCCCAAATTATCATTAGAATTGTTTGGATTGGGAGACCCAAACTAGAGTGATGGAGAATTATTTTGAAAAGGCTAAGCTACAAGGTTGGCCAATTACCTAGTTAGTTGTTTTAATTGATTTGTTAAGCCATTCATCTCTCCTCTCATCCCCATGACTTCCCCTTGAATGTATGGATATAATATTTTTTTACCATGCCATGTAACTCTTATTAAAAGTGCTAAAACACCACTGAAATACTTGGAAATGAAGTTTCAGACTCCATGCCATCCTGATGAGGAGTTTTAGGCATTTATTTCCTTTTCCTACATTTGTGAGTGTTAGGCCTAGTAATGCACAACCCCTAGGAGGGTTTTAACCCAAAAAAGAATGTATCAGTAGATGATACCATTGAAATTTCCTTGCCAAGGCAAATCTAATGATTGTTAATATGTACAAGGGTGAAAAATTATGCCCAAAAAGTGTATTGGTAGAATATACCATTGAAAATATCTCATAGAGACAAATCCAATGACTACTAATTTGCACAAGGTTAAAAAATTTCCAAACTTTTTTTATTGTATTTTTTTATTTTTTGTAAAAAATCCACTAATAAAATTGTAGTGATATAAAAATTCAATTCTTCTCTGATCACAAGTTTTTTTTTTGACCTTCTAGTGCCCAAGATGCTAGATCTTTAAAAAACCGTACGGTAAAAACTTACCCAAAACAAAGTTATGATAACACTTGTAATGAAATTACTTAGATGATTTGTATCAATCGAATAATATATCAAAGAATTAAGAATATAATAAATGTATCCACAACAAAAATTGGTGAAAGAGTAGAATAATTGAATATTATGACTAAGCCACTTCAATGGGGCAACCTCCACAACAATGTAATAAGAACACAATTTATAATATGATCCTCTAAGACTAACTACTACCTCCTATATATAGTTTACTTAGCCATGGTTATTCTATAGGTTGACCTAATAAGATCATAAATAAATGTGATAAGAATACAAAAGAGGTATGTATTCCACAATTCAACCACACATATCCCTAAACATGCCATAGGATAAGGGCATAGCAAAAACAATATGGAAACACACACACCTCCACCCATGGTCCTCCCTAATTACATACCCACTAGTACACCACCCAAATATGTTCAACCTATGCAACCATTGATCAACATACCCCATTCAAACTCTTTACCACCATATTTACCTATGTTTTCCAAGTCAACATAGCTGGATAACTATTTTATAGAATTTTATTCTCTTCCCAATCAAGGGGAGAGATTTCTCCTATAGTGGTTTCATGCTCACTTCCTATTCAAATCCTTATCCCCAAAATATCCCAATACTTCCTTAACAAACTTCAACACAATGGGAACATATGCTAGATATCTCAAGGAACCTCTCAACCATGACTTTTAAGGGGTCCTCCTATCATGCCTATATATCTAACTCCAAAAATATAAGGGATAAGGAGACCAAAACATGTATGTGAAGTCATATGCCATGACAATTAGAGAGTTGTTACCTTGGGATGGAGTGGTGGATAATATTTACCCTATAACACTTGATTGAATTGCATTAGATTGTTATTATTTATTCCCTAAATATTTGATCCATTATTTTAGACAACTCATTTTAGAATTAGTTAAAGAATTTGATATGAACAAATTTACTCAAATTGACACACGAGCCTATAAACATATCAAATAAGAGTCCAATGTGTCTACTTACCACTTAATTTTGAGGTGGTAGAAAGTACTATATTCCTCTACTAGTGCCTCACACATGGATCAAAGATATTTATGCACTTTTCCTCCATTCTCTTTACAATTAAACTAGGGAAGATGCTCATAAATTTCATTATATATAGGATGAATATGCACTAGAGAGTACACTCAAAATTTACCAAGCATCCATAGATAGTGGACATAGAACGTATGGGTTGAATGGAAAACTTGTTACCCCAAACCAAAATAGTGGGGGTTATCAAAATAATAACCATAATAATTAGAATAATAAAGGGATCAAAGTCCTAAATTGTAATAACAATGCTACCACAAACAATGTGATAGATTATTCAAAAAATACCAATTATATTAATGTTAATCAAAATCAAAATGTAAACAATAACAACCATGAAGGTCAGAGAAATCTAAACCCTACACCTATTGTTCATACTATGTATTTTAATCATCCATCGTGTCATGAAAACCAGAAAAAGAACCCAAATTAAAACTCAAATTTCTAATATCACAATCAAAGCTTCTATCAAAAAAATAATATTTAAAGCTTTAGTCAAAGAAATCAAAACCAATTACCAATGAATTATGATCCCAATCTTTATTGTCTTTTCCATAGAATCATTAGACATGATACTCATGTTTGTAAGGCGTATAAAAATTAATTTAAGTACTCCTTAAGTACCAATGCCATTTACTCATAGACATGTTCTTGGGAAATGTAAATGAAAACCCTCAACCTTTCATAATGGGTCCTTTGACACTAAAAAATACTAACTTATGCATCTACTAAAACCTGTTCTAGAACCACCAATAATACAACAAGAAAAATATACCATAAGATAATCCAAATAAATAGGCCATAGATGTAACTCATGATGCTAAAGCCTCAACTTCTACATTAAAAAATCTTAAAGTAGCCACTTGCTTAGGCCATTAGGGAAGGATAATAGGCATGATGAAATTGGATTTTTATGAAGAGGCTAATATTATCACATGCATAAGAAAGTACCACCCACAAATTCCCCCTCTCACCAATTACATATAGCCTAACTTTTTAGGCAACCCAAACCCATGGGTAATTATGACCTTGTCACAAATCTCACAAATACCTTTTGTCATATTTCATTCATCGATTTTTCTAATAATTCCCCTACCCATATTCTAGCATTACTCGATATCTTGGGTCTTAGTCATTTAGAAAACATTACCCCACCTTTGAAAGCCTAGATCAATAATTTTTTCCATGATCAATAACACCCTTCAAGTCTATGATAGCCTTAAATATGATTCTATTGGGACAAAGGTGCCATAGGTAACTTTGGGATCCAAAAAAGTGCTTATAAAGTTTTATGTCACAAATAAAGACACCAACTATAACATGATTTTAGGGAGGCCTTAGATCTATGGGATCAATGCCATCCTTTCCAATTTTTTACAAGAGATAAGATTATTATTATGGGGAAGGTTTTCATTTCCTAAGGAGACCCAAAATTGCACAATGTTGTTTAGGAAAACCTAAAAAGAAAGCCAAGAATTCATATCGATTATCACTTTACCAATAATGGAATAAAAATTACTTAGTTTCTTTCCAAGGAAAAAAACCTATTGCAACAACAATGTGGGTTCGAAATTCAAAATAAAAAGTAACTAATAAGACCCAAAAGACTCCTATAAAGGATGATAAATAATAAAATCTTTGATAAGGTAGAATATTAAAGTGACTCTCTTTTCTTAGTCTGTGTAGATAATGATGAAGCAATTTAAAATTCCTATGAGTTTATGATCATCTTCCCACATCACATTATAAAAAGGGGGTTTCTCTAGCATTTTCTCCTTCACCTGCACTTAGAACTAAATATTAAGACTCATATTTTAAAATAAAATATTATGAATATTACAAGGAAAATAATGAGGTCCTTGAGACAGACGATGAAGCTTTTGATCTTCCCCTACCTTACAAGAATTTAAAGAATGAAATTCCTCTCTCATAGAGGATGACATTGAATTTAATATTTTGACAAAAGATCAGTCCAATATCCTTAAGCTCTTATTTTCTCCATCATCTCAAGTAATAGAATATCACAATAATTTTATCACCAAAATTAACAAATACTTCTCCTTATCTTACTTAGATATGATATAAATTCATCCCAATGTGGTGGTTCAAAGCTTGGTCACCAATCCTGATGTTAAACATGTTAAACAAAAGCTCGTGCCTATGAAACTAAAGGTTATGTTAATGGTATAAGAAGAGGTTAATAAAATGTTAAAATTAGTGTTCATAAAACCTATGGATTACACCAATTGGATAACTAATATTTTCCATGTCCTTAAAAATAATGTCAAAATCATGTTTTTACATTAAATTCAGAGACATCAATAAATTATGTCCAAAAAAGAAAATTTTTAATACCATCCTGTAGACACCGAAATCGTGTCTACCCCTTGGTCCTTTCTCCCCCTCTTAGTCCCCTTCATCCACTTAACCACTCCTAACCCATGTTTTATTAATTTGAAATAAATATCTTATTTTAAATTAATAAAATCCCTTTTCCCTCTCTCCCTTGCCACCTCACCACCCTTGGATACCCTTCTTGGATTCCCTTCATTCCCCACATGGCCAATATTAATGCTTGGACTCCCATTCCAACTTCTCCCCTTTAACCTCTCGCGTCCATTTAGCCGCCTTCGACCGTTTCTTCTTCGGACTTGCTGACCCGGTAGTTGAGAAAACAGACGAAAGGCTATTTTTAGCCTTTTTCCTGCCTTCCAGCTGTCAACATCGGCCAACTATTGACCGACGTCGGTGATATTGCTGGCATCGACATCCCTCATAACATTTTTTTGCATCTGTTATCCCTCCTTGGCCTCTCTCTCACATCGAGACTCTTGAATCCTTCAATCTGTCAATCTTTGGCTCCTCTCTCTTCGACTGCTAACTCTTTGGCTGCAGGTACACATCAAGCAACACTCTCTAGGGACTCTGCATCAGTTTTCTACATCAACAACAGGGACTCTACCTTCGTCAACAGCATAAGCAACAACACCATCAGTACTCCTTCAGCCAGTCACAGGTAAGTATTTTGTTTGTACTTCCATTGTGTTTTCTAGTTATTTGCTTCTAAGTATTATGAACTAGATTCAGCACTCCCTATCCCCAGACCAGACCAGACCCAAATCCTTATATCCCTATCCCCCTGTTTGTCTCCTCTATCCCTCTGTCCCTTTTTGACATCCTGTCCATTGTCCCAGACCTCTGCACAGACTTTCAGACCATTAACCAAAACCAGACTCTTAGACCTAGACCCCCAAACCATTCAACCAAGCCCAAAACTCTGTCTCAGACCCGTCCACAGACCAAAACTCATCCAGACCTCGTCCACAGGCTATTGCCTCGACCGACGCCGGTCACTTCCCCCACCAACGTCGGCAGACTAACCGACGTTGGCATCCTTGACAACTGACGCCGGTAAGACCACCGACACCGGCGACTGTGACCAGCCCGACAACATCTTTCAGGTAAGCTTTTGCTTCCATTTTTCATTTTGTCTTTATCATTTTCAGTCTTTTATCTTTCTGTCCTTTATCAGACATCTTTTTATTAATCAGTGGGTTGACATCTCTCAAGCTTTTGCTTCTGGGATCAAGCTTTTGCTTGGCAACCCACCATCTCTTTATCTAACGCCTTCTTTTTCTTAGTCTCTTTCTTTTGCAGGTGTCATTCCTCCACAGCCAAAGAGGAGTTCTCACTTTGTCTGGATAAACGGTGCGCACGACTACATCCAGGTACATACAAGCCTTGACCATTCTTCTTAGTTTCTAAATTCTCTCTTTGAATGTAGAAAGCGAAAAATCTAGCGTAGAAACATTCTGGCACGCCCGGTGGGACCCTTAGGGCCTTCCTTGGGTTCCTTTTCTTTTTTCATTTAGGTGCATTAGGTTTCTCCCTCTTCACCTCTTTCTTCTTTTCTAAAAGACATCATAAGCAGGAATAAAAAGAACTTTTCTTTCTTTCCTTGCATTTCTAGACTAGTCAAAAATCATATTCTTCAAACCCTTTCTCAACTTGTTTTCATTCCAACTTAACATTTCGACTTGGGCATTAAAACACTGCATTGCATTTTTGCTTGCTTGCATCTCTTAGTCCACACTTAGTAATTAATAACCACATATTGAATTAATCATAGTCCACTTGATGTTACACAACCGAACCACCTACACAAATCAAACATCAAACAATACTTGAGACAAGGCCCGACTGGGATTTCATCACCCAACGGACACCTTACCCCGTCCCGGCAATCCCACTTGGATTTCACCACCAAGGGGAAATCCCACTCCGTTCTCTGGCGGAGGATAATCTCTAGGCAAGGTATATTTTGGCTAAGCGAGACCAGCTTATCACTGGGCTCGTGAAGTGAGGGGAGCTTGCTCCTTAGCACCAGACCACGTACCGAACCTAACACAGACTTTTGAGCACCTAAACTAACTCGAAACCATCCATAGACTACCTCTTCTAGGACCCTTCTTCCAGCCAACCTCCCAAACATCACTTTAAGGCATAAGCCACAAGATTCTAAAATTTGATTCTTAGGATTTAACACTTAGTGTCTACCTGTCTCCATTTATTTCTCTATTCTTATCTGCTTGTTTGAGTTAGTGAGGATGCTCTTCTTCCTTTTTTCCAAGAATCTTCAAATTCACTGAGTTTCTGGAGAACCACAGTCACCGGCATCAGCTTTACCACCGACGTCAGCAACCTTTCCCCATCAGCATCAGTTATCTGACCGACGTCGGCCATCTGATATCATTGACATCAATTTTTCAACCGATGTTGGTCTTTGTCACAGTCCTTTTTCCCAAAACAACAGTCTAAAATCGGCCCCTTTTTCTGCCAAAACCACATTCTGAGTTTTTTGAAACTAAAAAAACACAGTTTCTGAAACCTGACCTTTTGCCTTGAATGGTTTTGACACGCAGTCAAACCAAGGCTCTTCTTGACCATGCGAGGCATCAACTGTTTCCATCTTTCTCATCCATAACCAGTCCTATAATGGAGTTCCACTCGGAGACTGAAAGAACTCCTACTCGCCTGACCCCGACTCAAGCTCCCATTGTCCTTGAAGGGGACCAAGATTTCGAAAGATTCTTGGACCTTAATGTCAAATCCCTCCAAAATTATCTCGCAAGAAACCAAATGCGGGACCTTTCAATCGTAGCGGCAATGACATCGATGTCATCTACTACCCAACCCATCATGACTCAGCCTATTATCTCGACTAGTCACTCGACCATGGCCAATACGCAAAGTTTGGCCTCCTCATCTATTTTTGAACCTACCTCCATCGAGGTATCATTACCCCCTCAACCGCACACAATTCAACCAAGATCTACACCATACCAGAACTTGGTTGTCTCGACCTTGCCCACTCTTGCACCTATACACGTGGGAGTCACAACCTATCCTTTTACCAGTGCCGCCACTCAACCACCTCTGGCAGTATCTAGTCAACTTGTGTCTTCCAAATTCATGACACAAGCCCCTTTGACTACGACATCTATCCCTATGACGTATTATCCATATGTTGTGCCTACACAAGCACAACCAAGTACGTCATATGCCTCTTCGACCACCTTCCAAGTACCCTACAACCTAGGGGGTACCCCACCTGCCAATCCGTCAGCAGACGTCATCAAAATGCTGATGGATAAAATGTCCAGTCTCAAAACCTCTATCTATGGTTCAAGCAATGCTCTGTCATATGAGCAAATTTGCAATGAACCCATTCATCCTTCTATGCCCATCCGACCTTACCCCAACTAGTGGGAGCTTCCTAAATTTACTCGCTTTAAGAGTAAAGAGGACCCACAACAACACTTACGGGCATTTAGACATGCCTGCTATCTCATTGCCCATGACGATGCGTTACTTTTACACACATTCCCTATGTCTCTTTTTGGCCCCACCCTTGACTGGTATAGCTCTCTTACCAGGCATTCTATCTTTTCATTCACCCAACTCACCCAATTATTTCTCGACCATTTTTCTATCAACATCACCAAGCAAGTCTCAATTACAGACCTGTACTCCATTAGGCAATTTGACGATGAATCAATAGTCAATTTTGTCACCCATTGGTAAGGCTTGATTAACCAGCTCTCCTTCTCCTTGCCTTAACCTAAGCTCATTGAGCTCTTTTCTCGAGCATGTGCCAGGCACATCTCTTCTACCTTGCGGATCCAGACATTCTGCTCTTTCGATGAAGCTTTCACCATGGCAAGAAAGCTTAAAATCTGTGCCATCAATGAAAATAAGGTCAAATTGCGTAATAACAACGCAAAATCTAATGACCTTTCTTCATCTAAACCTTCTTCTGCCCACTCTCAATCCAAGGGGTCAGAAAAAATTGTCATCTTTAGACCATCATCTTCAACCAACCAACCTCAATTTTCAACATCAGACTACATCAATAAACACTTCCAACATCGATCCATACAACGTCAATTCACTCCAATTGGAGAGTCATATGCCTCTATCTTGGATAAACTCGTCAAGCAGGGGGTCCTTAGTCTCCCTTCAATCCGACCACATCAATTTGACCCCTCAATACCTATCCCTGCATGGTATAGGGAGAACGACTTTTGCAACTATCACTGTGTCAAAGGCCATGACACGGACAACTGTCAAACCTTCAAAAACATCGTCCAAGACATGCTAGACAAGGGGGATCTTATCTTGGATAACCCAAATGTCCCACCCAACCAAAACCTTGACATCTTCAAACAACTCTTTACCAATCACCCGCCTACTCAAAACAATGTCCAAACTATGACTAATGACCCTCAAGACCATGATATACACATGGTCGACATTGTCTTTTCTCTTGTCCCTAACCAACCTCCTTCACAAGTGGAAGACCCTTCTTCCCCTATTCCTCTTCCACAGGATGAAGAACTTTCTTCTCCTATTAATCCTCCATCGACCTCGCTCATATTGGAGGATGCTTTGATGGCACCCACACCGACTGCCTCATCCTCATCCTTTTTGTCATCAATAGGGGATCATACATTCCCCACGCCTAGACCACACATCAAGACCATGACCATTCCTATGCTCTATCTGACTACAGAGCCACACTCTCCTATTTCTTCTCCACCAAGAGAAAAACTAGTCTTTTTGCCCATTTCGACCAAGGAAGACCCAGTCATGGTTTCCTCTTGCCCTTTGCCTGAGATTGCTACATCTCACTCACCTCCATCCACGTCCGAATCCAAACCCAAATCTAACCTCGCCTCACATAATAGTGGCCCTCACCCCAAACCAATGAAGGCCATTAAACCACACTGGAGGACTCATCTCCCACCTTCATCATTACCTTCAATTTTGGGCCCGCATCCATCAACTTTAATAAGGATGCTTCCTAGTCCCATACTTCACAGAGGCAAGTTGCCTCCATTACTCTCTCAACCCATCAGACATATATCTCTTCCAATCCATCGACCAATGCCTCCTAAACCAAAGTCATCAACTCCCACTGTAACAAAACATCCCGACCCGTTAGCAGGTTCTTATGCCTTACTGTTACGGCAATTGTTGTAGTCCTCTTGTATCAATCTCCCACCGCTTAGACCATATCAATCTCTCAGACCAAAACCCCCTAGTTCGATGACACTCGCATTTGTGCATATCATCACACGCCTAGGCATGACACTGAGCATTGTTGTGCCCTCAAGGTTGTCATTCGCCAATGTCTAGGGAATGACACCCTTCTTCTCGACCACATTATCCAAAAACCTTCAACACCGCCCCACTCATCAACTCTCAGATCAAGACCATCTTGGTTCGACAACTCTAAATTCTGTCATTATCATCACACTCTGAGACATGACACTGAGCGTTGTTGCGCTCTTAAAGCTGTCATTCATCAACAACGGAGAAAGTATTCCCTTCTCATCAAGGATCCTCTTGACCACCCCTTCGACAAATCAGCAACACTGACTCATGCTTCTCAAACCTCATTACCTAAATTGGGATCTCCACGCCAGACTAGGGTCCCTTCACTGCCTTTAACCCCCTTATTCGACATCAACACAGTTAATCTGACCACCAAGCCTCAACTGACCTTGACCAATCTATCAAACATTCTCCTTAGCTGATGGGGGAATTCAACTTTCATCCAAGCCTCGACCAACCTTTCAACCCAGTCTCGACCACATATCAATCACGTTTTTAATCCTAAACCGTCGACCCAACCTCGACCAAACATTCAACCCAACCTCAACCGGACCGTCGACCCGATCTCAACCAAACATTCAGTCTATCTTCGACCAAATGTTCACACCAACCTCAATCAAACCTTGATCAAATATCGACCAACTTCTTCAGCATCGACTCCAAACTTTGACCAAACATTGACCAACTCCTTCAACATCAATCAATAAGTGACTAATTTGGAACGAAGCAAATGGGGCAAGTTTGCTCCCAATTGACTCGGACCTTTCATCATAACACCATCATGGGTCAGGACATTGTCAGAACCTGAGCCCTTTATATCTTGCATCTTCGACCAGTCCACTGTTAGTCAAGTAATTATTCACTTGACGTTTAACTTGAGCTCGATCCCTTGAGCACTCCCCGTCATTGTCATTCCTATCTCTTTCAACCCTCAATCCTAACCCTTTTGTCAAGCATGAATGCTTTGTCTTAATAAAAGGGAAACCCTCTACACCTCTATAGTCAAGTCCATGACCAAAAGTTCAGTCAACAAATCAATCAAAACTATAAAATGGGATGCATATTCCAAGGTCATAAAAATATAAATGTAGACTGCTCCCTCAAAGGACAGTTGCATCATCATTGTTATATTTACTAGACTACTCCCTTGAAGGATAGCTAGGTCAAAGTCATATATAAAACATATAAAGCAAAAATATAGACCACTCCCTCGAAGGATGGCTATGACTAAATCTTGCTACAAACAACATTATCTCTGAAGCTTCCCGCATCGATCAGCTTCACGACATGACCACAAAGCAAGAAAACATCCCATCACAGGCTTCCCGCATCGATCAGTCTGCCTTCAAAAAAAAAATCACTGACAAAACTTTAGAGTCATGGACTTGTCTATAGTTGTTCTCAGGGTCACCTATAAAAGGGGCAAAGTTGTTCCTACCACAAAGGGTTCCCCCTTCCTTATCATATCAATCCTATCACCCCTGCATACTCAAGGGATTTCGAGCTCACTTAACCTCAAGTGATTTGCTTACTTCTCTATCAATCACTGGTCAATGATGTAATGCATGAACGGGTCTTTTGTTTCTAAACAACCCTTATCCATGCCATCCTTCTGGTCCTTGTCAATGAAAGAGCAATTCACCTTTCACTTTTGACACATCTTGGTCACACATCCAACCAAATCATTATCTATCCAACCAAACGTTCAACTCAACTCCAATCAAACATTTTCAGACCAATGACATGACCTAGTCCATTTCACATAGTTTCTGTGGACAACAATACACATGGAAACTATCAACCCAACACAATTTATGTTAAGCATAAACCAATACTTACTGAAGCATAAATAGACCTCAATTCATTTTTAACATACATCCATCACGACTATGGAAAATTGCTAGGGATGAAAGACTTCTCAACCAATGTTGCAGAATACACCATTACACAATATGGAAAAGGCTGCAACATCATCTTCCCCTCATCATTTATCATGACCAAGACCAATCTATCGACCATTTTGACCACCTGTCTACCACTCAGACCCTTTGTCTGAACTACATTGGTCTGAGGCCCAATGACCTGGGCTATGTAGGCAGCACTCAGATGATACGACATCATCTGGGGTTAGCTCGACCACCCTCGTTTGTTCATCTCTCTGACGGACAAACCTTCTTTCCTCCTTTTGACCATGACCTTGCCCTCGACCAAGACCAATTTCATCCCTTTGACCCTTCCTCCCTTCTATAGAGAACTACATAGGCCTGAGGCCCCTAACAACAGGGGCTATGTAGGCAGCACTCAATTGACATGGGGTCTTCTGAGGTTAGCTCGGCCATTCCTTCGTCCATCCATCCACCTCGACCAATGACCATTGGAGATCATGCCTATCTCCTCTGACTTTGACCACTTCCAAGACAATGTTGCCTTGGTTGTTTTTTCCTGTATGCTACCTCATGACTGGTTAGCCAAATTGTGCACAGACTATTTTTGACCCTCACAAGTATAGAATCGCAAGCTGGTTGATCTGCACTACTTGTGACATTTTCATGTTTCTGGGAGCACTTCTTGAGCCTGGGATACCTGGAACACGACGACCATTTAGAGCTTCAGCTTAGATTGAATAACCCAATCAGTAGACGACTAAATGCTGGGGCCCAGTTATTTCAATTTTGGCACTCCTCGACCCTTGACCTGCGATAATTTGACCCGACCATCTTGTGAAGTGGTATATGTGCAATCATGACTTTTACAGCATTCACACTCCATCTTCACCATCTTCATCCATTCTTTGTCAAATTAGCACCTAATTTCAGGTTCCCTTCCCTTGACTCCTGCTTTGAGGGGGAATACTTCATCCATAATTGGGGCAACCCAACCCTCTTGTTTTTGTCTTGCAGTTCACTTGAACAACCAACAAGACGAAATCGACCTTATTCCACACCTGGGGCAATCAACTCCTATTTTTGTCTTGTAGTTCATCTAGAGCAACCAACAAGACAAAAAGGGGCAAATGTAGACACTAAAATCATGTCTACCCCTTGGTCCTTTCTCCCCCTCTTAGTCCCCTTCGTCCACTTAACCACTCCTAACCCATGTTTTATTAATTTGAAATAAATATCTTATTTTAAATTAATAAAATCCCTTTTCCCTCTCTCCCTTGCCACCTCACCACCCTTGGATACCCTTCTTGGATTCCCTTCATTCCCCACATGGCCAATATTAATGCTTGGACTCCCATTCCAACTTCTCCCCTTTAATCTCTCACGTCCATTTAGCCACCTTCGACCGTTTCTTCTTCGGACTCGCTGACCCGACAGTTGAGAAAATGGATGAAAGGCTATTTTTAGCCTTTTTCCTGCCTTCCAACCGCTGACATCGGCCAACTGTCGACCAACATCAGTGATATTGCCGGCATCGGTGTCCCTCATAACAATTTTCTGCATCCATTATCCCTCCTTGGCCTCTCTCTCGCATCGAGACTCTTGAATCCTTCAATCTGTCAATCTTTGGCTCCTCTCTCTTTGACTGCTAACTCTTTGGTTGTAGGTACACATCAAGAAACACTCTCTAGGGACTCTGCATCAGTTTTCTACATCAACAACAGGGACTCTGCCTTCATCAACAACATAAGCAACAACACCATCAGTACTCCTTCAGCCAGTCACAGGTAAGTATTTTGTTTGTACTTCCATTGTGTTTTCTAGTTATTTGCTTCTAAGTATTATGAACTAGATTCAGCACTCCCTATCCCCAGACCAGACCAAACCCAAATCCTTATATCCCTGTCCCCTTGTTTGTCTCCTCTATCCCTCTGTCCCTTTTTGACATCCTGTCCATTGTCCCAGACCTCTACACAGACTTTCAGACTATTAACCAAAACCAGACTCTCAGACCCAGACCCCTAGACCATTCAACCAAGCCCAAAACTCTGTCTCAAACCCGTCCATAGACCAAAACTCATCCAGACCTCATCCACAGGCTATTGCCCCGACTGACGCCGATCACTTCCCCCACCGATGTCGGCAGACTAACCGACGTCGGCATCCTTGACAACCGATGCCGGTAAGACCACCGACGCCGGCGACTGTGACCAGCCCGACAGCATCTTTTAGGTAAGCTTTTGCTTCCATTTTTCATTTTGTCTTTATCATTTTCAGTCTTTTATCTTTCTGTCCTTTATCAGACATCTTTTTATTAATCAGTGGGTTGACATCTCTCAAGCTTTTGCTTCTGGGATCAAGCTTTTGCTTGGCAACCCACCATCTCTTTATCTAACGCCTTCTTTTTCTTAGTCTCTTTCTTTTGCAGGTGTCATTCCTCCACAGCCAAAGAGGAGTTCTCACTTCATCTGGATAAACGGTGCACACGACTACATCCAGGTACATACAAGCCTTGACCATTCTTCTTAGTTTCTAAATTCTCTCTTTGAATGTAGAAAGCAAAAAATCTAGCGTAAAAACACATCCATAGACTTTATTGTAGATTCAATGACTGAATATAAGTTATTCTCCCTCATGGATGGTTTCTTGGGGTATAATCAAATTCATATTCAAATTAAGATCATAGAAAGACCTCTTTTACAATGTTTTGGGGTACCTTGTGTTACATTTTCATGGCCTTTGGCATGAATAATTTTGGGGTGACTTATTAAAGGGCCATGACCTACATATTTCATGACCTCATCCATGAAATATTGGAGGTATATTTAAATTATCTTATAAAAAAGGGTAAGAAGATAACATACTATTATTCACAACTAATTGATCGAATATGGTATCACATTCAACTTGAAGAAGTGCATGCTCAAATTTATTGGTGGCATTTTTTTAGGTATAATCATTTCAAAGTGTAGTATTGGCATTGATCCCACAAAGATATAGGCCATTATATAAATTACTCCCTACTGATCAATTATTAATAAGATCATTCTTTGAGAAGCTAGAGGAGATACGAAGGTCCATCCTCGATCTTACATATGTTTTCCATCCCATCAACAATATGATCAAGGAGAGTGGTCTAATGTGGATCCAAGATATAATTCATTTGATTCAATAAATCACTTTATTATGGCTCCACTTATTGTTATGGCACTTAAGTATGATTTACCCTTCATTCTTTATTTCATGGAAATTGAGGTATACCTCACTTTCATGTTTGCCCAAGAGGATGAAGATGGAAAAGAGAGAGAAACATAATTAATTATCCATGTCATTATTTATTATGAGACAATATACACCCAAGTGGAGAAGAAATGTTTGTATTTACTCTTTTCAACAAAATGATTGAGGAATTACATGCTCAATCAGGCAACATGGGTCATTATGAGATCTCAAGCCTTTCATAACTTTTTTACCCAGCTAGACTTATTCAAAAATGTTGGTAATTTCATCATGCTATTAAGTAAGCTTAAATTAAACTAAATCAACAAGAAGTCCATTAAGTGAAAAACCATTACCGATTAGTTAGTCAATTTATTATTGGACTTTGGTGATCTTGTTGGCATCGACTTCCCAAATGAAATTATCTATTGCATAGAAACCCAAAGCCACTTCTTACCCATTGTATGCTGATATAATAAACTACTTGATCATCACATACAAGTACGTAATCCTTGATAAATTCATATATTGATAGGATTTTGAGAGAGTTATCCTCAAATGTGTAGACCAAGAAGAGTATAATAAAATGTTTTTATAGTGTTATAAAATTATTTGTAGTGGCCACTATAACTACCAGGAAAATTCACATAATGGGATTTTTTTGACAACATTAGAGTAGGAATCTATAAAATATGTGAGAAAATGCTTGAAACGTCAATAGTTTTCTTATGAGATTCATTTCCTGACTCAAACGCTTCAACTTATCGTAACACATTGGACCTTATCTACTTGGGGGATCTACTTAAATGTTAAAATCTTGTTTGCTTATTTTGATGAACACCATTTTATCATTACAACCATTGAGTATTTCACTAAGTGGGGAAAAAAATGCTATTAACTACCATCACTAGTTAGTCATTGTGAAGTGATCCAAATCATTTAAAAATTTAGGATCTTGCAAGTCATAATTAAAAATAATGGATATCCATTTATGAACCCTTATTTATGTGATTTATGCATACATTTATCCATATATCATCACATGACCTTATTATAATATCCTTAAACTAATAGTAAAGTTGAGGATACTATCAAAATGTTAAAATATATGCTACTAAAGATTGTAAAAGATAATAAAAAGTATTATAATCTTTAGCTTTATCTTTCATTATGCGCATATAGGATGAACATTCATAAGACCATGGATGCAATCCATTATTCCCTCATTTTTAGTGTAGAATAAAATTTTCCTTTAAAAATATAAATCCCCAATCTCTACATTTATCTCAAAGGTATCCTAATTGAAGAAGAATATAGAAACATGACTTATTGGATTAGAAAATTTAGATTAGCTTTGTCTTCTTATAATCACTCAAAACCATATGGCCTACGTGGATTGTATGTGCTGCCAATACAAAAATAACTTCCAAAAACACCCTATTCAAGTTGGTAACCTTTTCTTAAGACTATATAGTAGTATTGTAAAAAGTAAAAGCGAAGTTTGAAATTTTAGGCCCTATTAGTTAGGCCCATGTTTGGTTACCAAATATTTTCATAATAAATTTAGATGAATCAATGAACTCTTTACACCTAAAAAGCTTCTATATATAAGCATCGCATGTGTTACACTATCCTTATTTCATTAAATAAAAACTCACATAATCATTTTAATTTTTTTTTCATATTTGTTATTTTGACATAATAGCTATATAGTTACGAGTTCATGTGATAAAACCCTAAGTGTAGCATATCATTGCATATTTTTCTCTATTAACCTTTCACATTTTTGAAATATACTCTTACAATCAACATAGATTTATAGTTTTATCTTAGTCCTTATGGTTACTATATACCCTATACCCATATACATTCATGGAATGTTAGATATTCTAGTTTATAGCCTAGTCTAGAAGCTTCATCATGGCAGAATCCCCTTTGGTTCCCTCTAAGCAAAGAATTGACATAATTTAACAAATTAATACTATTTACATATATTTATCCTCCATAATGAGCCTTTTCATCTTACTAGTTGCATGGGGCCAATGTTTAGGAATAAGAGCTTTCCCAAAAATAAAATAGAAATAATAAAAGACATAATGCAAAGCTAATCTTAGCAAAATTAAGAAGTAACAAACAAATCATTCTACATCTTTCTCCCTTTGCTGATCTTTGGTGATGAATACTTATATCAAACTACTTTCATGGGTCTAAAACTAGGGGAAGATGCCCTTACTTTCCTACATTTAGCCTTTGATGGTGAGCCCTTGTGTCTTCCTAGTTGTATATGGCTAACCATAGAGGGTCTAAAAAAGGTTAAAAATCAAAGAAATGAAAAATTGCCCTAAAACTCATAATAAAATCCTAAAAATCTTGTTCAAACATTTCTACTAAAAGGAGAATCTTCGTCTTTATCAAATTTACCATAGTTGTCCATATATTGATCTAAGTTTAGACAAAACTAATAAAACTAGTATTTTCTAAGCCTAACACTAAGTAGAATAATTCTACCCCATAAGGATAAATGTTGGAAATTATTCCTTCTAACATTTTTGATGATTATTTTTATATTTTATCCATTATCTATGTCATATTCCACCATTCATCCCCTACTAAAAATTGAGCATCACCTATCATATAAATAAAATAGCTTGATTTTTACCTTTAAAATAGTCATTAACACACTTTTGTTTTGCAAACTATCATATTCTACATTTTCTTGAACATAAAAATATAGGCATATATTTTGAATTTTATCAAAACAATAGATCCATAACATTTCATATATTCCTAGCCATCTACGGTGCATAAACAAGAAACCATACATTACAATATCTAAACAAGATGTTAGAAAACATTTTAAAGCCAAACATGGGTTATATATATATATATATATATATATATATATATATATATATATATATATATATGTTTCAATACATAATAGTTTATGTACATTGTTTCCATGGTGAGAGACCATGTGTGGTCAAATATCCCAAAAATAAAAATAAAAAGATAGTAAATTATAACACTAATCCATACATAGTCATAAATATCTATGTGCTTGGTGAGGTAGAGTGTCCAGGGTTACTATTTTATCTCTTGTGACCGCTAATTGAGGAAAATTATTTAGGTTTATTGTTGTCTCCTATGACCACCTCCTGACTCATATTATTGAGGGATTCCACTCCAAATCCAATGTTACGTCCAACTAGTCCCAACCTAGGAATCCTCATCCTATAGTATTCTCACTCAAATGTGCATTCCCATCTCTTAGAGAAAATATATTAGTTAGAGTCTTGACTTGACCGTTTAATCTGGCCACCTTGGCTTGTAAGCTAAAAATATTTGTCCTATGATAAATAAATTCCTATGCTCTATGGTACACTAGGGAAAAATTACATAGTGTATCTCCACTCTTGAAAGAAGAGTCAAATCTAAAAAGAGTTGGTATATGATTAGACTAGGTGGGATATGGAATATACATCACAGATCACCCTCCACTACTCATTCATAGAATATGCATATCAACACATGCACATGCATGTAGATTACACTTGATACATATAAAAAATAAAGCGAATAAGCTAGTAAAATGCAATAAATTGGAAGCCTAATAATTAATTTACATAAATAACCTTCATAATAGTTGAGATCATATTCCTAATAAAATATCATCTCAACCTCATCCTCCTCATCTCCCTCTTCCTACTCAACCTTAGGTCAGGCCTCGATAAGACCTTAATATCCTTCACCCTCAACTAATGCTAGCTATAGCTACACCCTTGTTATTATTGGGGCCTATCTGACATCTCTGACAACAACTATTGGTTCCTAATGTACATCAATTCAAATGCTATATAATTTCCCCATCACACCCCTATCCTAAATCCTCTAATCACTTTGATAGGCATCATTAGGAATATCAAATACCATCTCAACTAACCCAATTGTACATCTCTCATCTCCCTCTCACCCTTATAGGTGATTGGTGGAATGGGTATGTTTTCCACATATGACAAGCCAAATTGCTTCGAAACCCTTGCAATGGGATGCACCTCTACCTATATTTTCTTTTATATAACCTTCTGATGTATTTTGTAGACCAATAATGATATCCCCTTGTCTCCCCAAAATTTAAATATCCCACCATAAGGCTAGGATAACATCTATATATATATATATGAGGATCCTTATCACTCTTGGGGAATTTATAAAGAGAGCCATAATTAACCACTGGGATGTCATGATGGTTGTTTCATCTCCTAACCCTATCCCTCTATGATACACAATCATGTGTTCATAAACCCCAATAATAATGTACTTAATATGGAAATCTAGTATAAGTCCCTCTATGTCTTAAAGAGTAAATACCGAGTCCATGTATACCTCCATATGTGTTCCTTGATATTTTTAACAATCAAAGCACATAAATTTTTCGATCCCCTTATCCCAAACTAAATGTAAGGCTAAGATACCAATAATGGCCTTGTGGATAGTTGAGATTGTAACTCTTTCCACCATTGCAAGTCTAACACCCTACTTCACACCCACATTATTAGTAATTCTTTCACAATCACATAAAAATGTTAAAATCATAGAGAAAATGAATGCGAAATGAAATAATATTACCTTGAGAGTGAATCAAGCCACAAATTGAGAGGTGAGATTTGATAAGTGGGGAAACCACCAAAAGATTAAAACTCCACATTATATTAGAAGGATTGTAAAAAATTGATCTCCAAGTACATTAGCAGGTAAAAGCAAAGAGAAAGAGAGAATAGTGCCCTCAAACCAAAAAAGGCATCACAAGATTTCAAGATCCTGATTGATGTTGAAGAGAGGAGGAGAAGACTCTTTAAATAGAACAAGAGGAATGATGAGGGAGTTAAAATAATCCCATCATAATCTTACAATGCCTCCTTGGTGTATGCCAAATGTATTATTCCCAAAGAGAGAATGGGAGAAGTGTGTGACATGTGGGGGGATAATTTACTTGTGACATTAAATCCCAAATCCTATAAGTAGACAATAAATGTGACAGACACCTCATAAATCTAGGATAAAGTGCATTTATATTAATAATAAATATAAATATAAAAGAGACTTAGGAAAATAATAAAGATCCTAAAATACCTAAATTAGGTTAATCTCTAACACTCTCCTGTAAGCTTAATTTGGAGTTACAAAATTGGAGAAATCCTTTTATAAACAAGCAATGAAATTGAAATTACACAATACTCCCCCTCAATAGAAACTTCCTTCAAGAGAAATTAAAATATATGAGAAATAAGAGAATAAGAGAAGGTGTCACCAAAATTTTCAAGGATGAAAGTGTGATCAATTAATCTCCAAGAAGTCTCTTCAAACATGATGATCAATCCATAATGGAGCAAAAACCAAAAAGGAGAAATGATCCATTGAACCATGTAACAAAAACAAGTTAAAACAATATTTTAGGTTAAGTAAACAATATGCCATAAAATGATCTACATACGAATAATATACTAAGAGTGGATATAATAAAGGAAGATTAATCTAAAGACAACTTCCATCACAAAGTATGAAATCCTACACAAAAATAAGTTAGTTAAAAAATATCTAAATAAAGCATGTTTCCTTTGCAATAAAAATCAAGGATTACTTAAGAAGATGAGTTTATAAAAATGGAGACAAAAAATATGTGTCGCTTGAAAAATGTATTATACATGAATCAATTGAATAATACCCATAATAAGACATATCAAAGTCTCTATAAATCCATTAATTTTGGGTATATAAATAGTTTTAACTATAGAGGTAGGTGTTTTAGACATTTTCCAACAATCTAAAGTGGAATGAGTGGATTTACCACAAGAATTGCATGGATGGAATCTCCAACATTTAGAGATAAAATGTCCATGTTTTCCATGATGCTCACAAAGTTTATCATTTTTAACCACAGCATGAGGATTAAAAGTATTATAATCAAAATAAGTTACGGTGTAGAGGAAATTACAATTTAAAATTCGCATTAGAACCAATCCCTGCTCAAGTTGAATTAGAATAAAGAAAAAGAGGTTCAATAATACCATTTTCACACTTATTAAGACAACCCTTAAATAAATCATAGGTTGCATGATTTTTAAACCAAAGTTAGAAACATCATGTTACAGAGTCATACGCTCTATAGGAGGTGAAAAAATAAAATTAGATGTTTGCACATTTTCAAAAGATTTTAATTTTATGGTTAGAAATTTGATAAGAGTTTACATTTGCTTAATTTTTCATTATGTGAATTTTTTAATAAAGAAATGGTTTGAGTTTTACATTCAAGTTGACATTTAAGTGCAACAATTATATTGTCTTTTTCAAGAATTTGATGTCTAAAATCATTAATCAAATCCTCATTATTGTTCGACACCCACACCATTGTAAGGAAAAATATTGATAAAGAAAGTTTAACTTTTTGAAATTGAAAAGATGGGATGAGATACAAATTCCAGATTATTTTAATATGACATAAAACACTCATCAAATTGCCCTTACAAAAAATGACATTAAAAAAGTGCAAGTGCAATTATAAATGCTTTAAAATTAAAGTTTTACACAGTGATTAGTACCTACCATAGGTTTGTACTATAGTTTTCACTATAGGAAATTAATTTTCCTTGAAAAATTTTCCATCCAATGAAAATTTGAGGCACCCAAAAACTTTAATAGTTTTCTAATGTTCAATTCAAAGTTTTGAAAAATCTATTATTTTATCCATTGGCATTAAACAACAAATATTTTTTTTTGGCTTGCATCTAATTAAAAGATTTTAATTGGTTTTAATTTTTATGATATATATGGTTGAAATGTTTGGTTGCATATGGTTATGAACCTCTATTTAAATCTACTTACATACAGGTCAACATTTATGACTATTAGCTTGGGTCACAGTGCACAATCATCTTCGACCAATGGGACCAGAGTGGATTTTACCATTTTTCATTATTCTACAACAACGTAAACTTTGTTAATATTTACCATAGGTAGATGGAGGATGTGTCTTCAAGGTGAGGCTGGAGATAGGATACAATGCCCAAATACACGTAGTTACTATTTATAGTATGTGCAAGTGTAGGTGAATTCTAAGTTAAACTATCTTTGCTAGAAAATTCACTGGTAATAAAACCAAAAAACATGTTAATCTAATCTTTACCTCTACATACATGAGAAGATAATAGAATTTTTCTAGACTTTTCCCTATTTAACCATCTAAATAAGTAGAAGAGCCCTAAGTGGAAGAACAAATTGATAGGGAATTTATAGGGTTTTAGTACAAACAGAGCAACTTCAGTTAAGGTATGTAATGCAATGCATTAGAATTCTTGTTTTCTTTAGATTTATATATTTAAATTTTTTGTCCTCTAATTTATAATATGTAGGGTGTTTTTTTAATTTTAGGGTTTTATATTGTGAAATTTACAATAATTTTTATTGGTTAATTTGTATTAAGGATTCACCTCCCTTTTTTAGCTTATTTTAAAAAGTTAGAGAAGTTATGTAAAATCAACACAAAAATATTCATTTAAAGCATTTAACAGGGTTTTATAATGATCAATCATGAGTTAAAGAAACATTTACTCAAATGGCCAGTTTTGAGGTATGGTTTCCACCCTAACATTTGATCATTAACACCAACTAATCACTTTAGCAGGGTTTTAATTAATGAAATATTTATTAAAGAAAATTATATTAGAATGGAGGGCCCAACTTTGCTTTTAATTTTAGATAAATTTGTTACACCTACCATTTATTTCAAATAGGTTCCAAAATAAATAATTAAAATTATAAAAATTATTTTTTAGAATAGAAGAGCATCTAACTCTATTTTTATTCTCCAATCAAGTCTTAAAACTACGATTAATAATTTAGTAAGATTTTAATAACAGATTTAACATACAAAATCATACATTTCAAGCTAGATACAAGATAATCATTCCTCGTATACCCAATAACAATTTGATAGGGTTTTAATATTATGTAAGCATCTATTCACATATAGAAAAAACCCAGGTCTAATTCTTAGGCTAAAAGAATGTTACAACAAGAATTTTGGGAGCTAGAATTTGATATTTAGAAATAAAGAGAATAAGTGTCTATCAAAATAAATGGTGATCTCATCCTACCTACATTATTAGTTACATCATACTTTTCATCATTTCTTCCTCTAAGAATCCTTTTATGCTCTACTTGTCCTTATATTCTACTTTCCTTAAGAGAATCCATATTGATGGGGATTATGTAGGACTCCCAAATGATCTTTTTTCCCAATGCTTAGGATGTGAGAACCCTTGTGCCTACCCTACCATTTTTTAAAGAAAAAAAACAAGCAAGTCGATCTCTAACATGCATGCATCAATGAGTGTTGTCCAATTTTATGAGTTTAGAAAACTCATGATTCATTTCATTTTGCATAGTTATACTTAGATTATTGTTGATTTTCCTTTTCCTTTTGTTATTTTCATTGGTTTCATTGAATGAGGTATGCTAGGTTGAATAGTCAAGGCACTTAAATGAATCATTCCATTTCTTTCTTCTGACTTCAATTTAGTACTAGTTAGAAAGTAAATATTATCAATTTTTTTAAACCTTCATTTTACTTATTAAATATATTGTATGTTTATTTATTTCCATAAGTCTAATGCACTAAAAAATGACTTTTTAATTATTTTTTAATATGTTCTATGCTACTCATTTCTCTTTGTTCACTATTCTTTTGGCCATGCATTTCTATTTACCATTTTAAAAATAAAAATATTTATAAAATAAATATCATTCCTTATTTTAAATTCATTACCTTCCTTTCTAACATGGCATTTTGTTATGTGAATTGGTGTTGTCAAAATTTTAAGAAACTTGCGTGATAGATACTCATGTTGCAACACAACACTTATTAGTATAAAACCATAAAAAATTTATTTAAATCTTTTTTCAAAGAAAAAAATTATAAATATTATCATTCCACATAGATAATGAAGTCCAATAGAGTGAAATGGTTCAGGGTTTAAAAAAAAAAGAAACATTGAGTTACTTTGAATATAAAAGATAAACTAACTTTTAAAAACATGAGATTTTATTATTTTTTCTTTTAAAAAAAAAAACCACTTATAATGATTTTTGTTTTATTTTAAATATAAATTCTTATGCCACTTGTGAAAGTTAAGGAAATTAAATGACATTTTGTGTTTGGATTTGAAAAAAAAAAAAAGCATTAACATAGACAAACATAATGTTCTCAAATTCCACTTGGAAACAAATGTGTTAAGTTGTTAGTGAATAAATAAAATTAAAACAATTAAGAATTATAAATCATTCCATGTGAAAGACAAATAGTTAGTGACAAATTTGTCATGTATTTATCAAAGTGTAATAAAGTGTAAGTATGCAAAATGAGATGTCAATGGTAAAAAAATGCATTAATCCCTACACAAAATACAAATACAAATAAATAAAAGAAAGCCAAGAAAGAATGACTACCTCCCACCAAAAATAACACCTCTTGGGAGAAAACATAATTCTCTAAGATTGTAGAAAACGCATTAGGTTTGAATTAATGAGAATAAACTAAAGTGAATATGCATTAAATTGAAAGGTTTGAATGCCAAAAATTAACAAGATAAATAAAAAATATAATGGAACACAAGAACCACATGTTAAGGAGAATAAAAAACTAAAGGAATATGAATTATGCAGTAGAAACATGCAAGAAAAGGGTAAGCTTAACTAGCATTGATAAATTGGTTGATTTTAGTTAGGCAGCCAATCAATTTTTTTAATAATTAGTAATTTTTGGTATGGATTTATGTGAATGGTTGAGAATGTGGACCCCACTAATTTGTGAGTGATGATTAAAATCAATTGTAGGAAAATGCCAAAAAAATTGCACTATAATATTAAAGAGGAATAAAAGACATTATACCAAACAACCTTTGATCATACCGTTTAAATTGAAACATGTATTAAGGAGATGTTAGGAATGAAACATTTAATGTCATGTATAAAAGAGGAAGGTTTTTTTGTATAGTGCCAAAAACTTGATAGAAAATATACCAAGCAAGAGAAAAAAAATGTCAATATTATAATGCATATGCAAAACCACCATACATTTAAACACCAAAAATGAATGAATAAAAATAGATAGCTACATAAGGAATGCACCAAGCTGAAGATGCGTAGAATTCAATGTAAAATTCTAAGGAAGAACTAATGATAATAAATATAGAAGTCACCAAAATTATGGAATGAGGAGATTATAACTTATTATCTTAGAATGCCTCCAATAAAAATAGTATTACATATTTTTTTTATTGCAAAATAAACAAAGATAAAATCTAAAATAGAATATAGAAACTCAAGATTGGAATGAAACATATGCATTTAACTACACATAAACATATGTATATAAGTGTAGTCAAATAGTGAAAAAAAAGATGTGAGTATTCAAATGGACATAAAGCTAATTATGAGAAAAAGAAGAAAAATCTTCTTTTATGCACATGAACCTATAAAAATTCTCAAAAAATAACGTTAGAAAAAATTAGCTCTGATACCATATTATAAATTATTCCACAATCATGCATTTTTTTTTGAAATCATAAAACAAATAAATGCAAAATGAAATAATATTAATTTGATAATGAGAGTTGACAAGTGGGGAAATCATCAAATAGAGAAAAACCCCACAATATATTAGAATGATAGTAAATAATTGATCTCCAAGTACAATAACAAATAGAAGCAAAGAAAAAGAGAGAAGAGCTTCCTCAAGCCAAAAGAGACATGACAAGATTACAAGAGCAAGATTGATGTTGAAGAGAGGATGAAAAGGCTTTTTAAATAGAGCAAGAGGAAGGATAAGGGAGTTAAAAAAATCCCATGATGACATTACAAGACCTCTTTAGTGTGTGCCAAATTTCCCATTCCCAAACGAAGTGTGGAGGAAGTGTGTGACATGTGGGGGGATAAGTTACTTGTGCAAGTTAATCCCAAATCCTACAAGTGGACATGAGAGGTGAGATACACCTCATAAATCTAGGATAAAGTGAATTTATAATAATAATAAATAAACATCTAAAAGATACTTAAGAAAATAATAAAGATCCTAAATGACCTAAATAAGGTTAATCTCTAACACACATCAAGTACATTTCCATCCCAACAATACCCAACCCATATCCAAGGCTCAACTCTGTCAGTCTTTTCCTTCAAATCCAGTATATGCCATGTCATAATAAAACCCATGATATAATAAAAATACTTGAGAGTGATCATCTAATCTCCTATCACTTGAGAAAATCAAAATGTGTTTTAGTCTATGCCCCAATATGTGAACATATCACATAGTAACCTTCTCACCAAGACAACTAGCCCCACCTATGCAATCCACCAAATACCAATAATGTCTAACAAATCTATCTCATCTAAAGTCAATGAGGAAATGATGCAAGGTATCCAATCATACTCCTAGGATCGTATCCATTGTACATAACCTCCCTACACCCACTAAAACATGATTTAACAGGTCAAACTACTAAAAGACTCGAAACAATTCTTACTATGGAAAACCCACCACCATATATAGGAGGCAATTACGTAACTATTATTTTAGTTATATAACCACCTATCTTTATAGACTGGTAATTACACAATCATTGTCATGGTTGGGTAGCCATCTTGATGGAAACATAACCATGAGTCTATATGGATTGGTAATCACATGAACTATAGTCTAAAAAAATTGATAATTTCACCCCATGCTACAAGTTTCAACTACCATCACCCAAAATTTTAAAAATAAAAAACAAATGAAAATTTCACCTAAAACCCTCTAAAATATTACATATCTCTAATCCTCTACTGAATTTTTTTTACTACAATTTTTTTGAATTTAATTCATCCTAAGCAAATATACAAAAAAAATCTTAACTTAGGTCTTAGATGAAAATGCATTAAAACTCACTTGAACTTGTGCCTCACTCACTTTCACTAGTGTTTCCTCCATCCTTTGTTTGTGCTTTCTGATTCAACTATATTTACCTGTAATTTGGCCACTTTTTGGCTAGAGCTTCAAATTTGGTAAGTGGGTGAGTAAAAATAATTTACAAATTGGATAAAAAATATTATTAACAACAAGATCTATTATAATATTTTATTCCAAATATTACCCTTTTGGAAAATTTTGTCCCATGCACTTTATTTTTCATGTATTTTGATGGATCTATGAGTTTTATAGGTCTAGAGTGACACAAGACAATACAAATGATAATTTTTTTGCTTTCCATGATTTTTTTACAATCATGTTGCTTTCACATTTTGGTCTCATTTCACCATTTTAGGTCGATATAATTTTTTATGACACTGAGTTTCATCCCTTGATAGGATTGACTAGGTAGTATTTCCATCCCTGTGTAAATTGTAAATAATTTTGTCTTATGATTCAATTAAATAGTGAATTTTCAACTCATTTTCATATATTAATTTTTTTGCATGTCTTTTGGTTACAAATGGTGAAGCATCATGGTTGGATTCACTATGATACATAGGTAAGTGAGCTAAGTTTTCTAACTCTCATTTTCATTTAGGTGTATTTATTCTTGGGGAAAATATCTTAGCCACTTCATGTCATTTGTATTTACCTAAATTTTTCATACTATTCCATTTAAGAAAAAATTTGATGATGATGAAAGGACCTCCAAAAACTTTTACATTCTTAGATCCAATTTTTTTCTTAATTTATTGATTATCCTACTTTTTAGGCCTTCTTGAAGAGTCAAAATTTCAAACTACATGCTTTAATTTGTCAAGCCCTATTTTATGTATGAAATAAAAAGGCTATGGTGATTACCAAATTTACATGGTGGTTTGTGCAAGTGCCATTTGTATATAATGGTGGTTTTTACACCACTACATGAGATCCTACATTTACTACCCTAGATGCACATTTTCAGGTGTTTTGAATGTTTGAGACATATTTTTACTGTATCAACTATAGTTCACTCCCAATAAACTCCCCAACACTCTAGATCACTCACAATCAAATCTAAGTTGATTTCTAACCAATTCTAGTAAACTCCCAATTACAGTAGTTACCCCATTTGTACAAATAAATTTATTTGTGATGAAAATTAGATTAAAAAAATGCACTCAGTTCCTTGCATTCAATAACCTATGGATATTTATTCTACCATTTTTTATTTTCTTAGAGTATCAACCAAAACCTTGCATTGATATTTCTAGTGACCATTTTAATTTAGAGAATAAGTCTCATGAATTTTGTAGCCAACACTTTGTTATTTGTGAGGAAAAAATGTATTTTTACTTTATATTATGTTTTCCATTCCACTAATTTCATATTCCTCTTGATGAGTCTATTTTTAGAAAATTTACAAGGAGTTAACAACTTAAGGATCTGGAAGCATCATATTCAACAAATATTTCTCTCTTCCAACTTGTCATCTACCTTTTATAAGTTGAAGGATTTAATTTCTATATTAATTTCTATGTTTTAATTAGATTATAATCTTCTCTTTCAAGAATTTCTTTGTAAAATTGGAAAAAAAAATTAGATAAACAATCATATCTAAAATTTTGAGCATATGCAAATCATTTATATTGTTAAATTCAATTTGAATACATATACTCAATGGCATATTAGGAATAAGCACATATAGATTAATTTAATTTAGCCATGCACACCGATCTGAAGATACAATCTTGTTTCAGATGTTCATTTTCCACATCTAATTTATCCTTTATTCATTTGTTGGAAACTTACAAAAGCAAATTCAGTTATGCATAGATATCCATTGTAGCTTAGTTTCATCAACACGTCTTTTCAAAAATCTCGATTAAAATTATTTTAATATTATCACCCAAATAATTCCTCTTTCATGCATGCATATAAACTATAAAAAAGTAAAAAAAGTAGTTATTTATTTATACTTTTCAGCATTGAAAATAATTTAATTAGTTAGTTTCAACTACACTTTCCTTCTATAAAAAACATCACAAGAATTCAATTTTATATGCATTTCCAGTGAACATTTGGTTTTAAATTTGCACTCACTAAATCATAGAAAAAAACCTTTAAACATTTAATTTTAGTATTAGTTTACTTTTATTTGCATAGCATTATAAAAAGGTACAAAATAATTTGATTTTTGTTCATTCCTAATAGTCATTTGACTTAGTAATTACATTCATTAAATTAGTAAAAATGAAATACATTTGCATCTAAATATTATTTATTTCTATTTTATATTTCCATTTCAAAAAATATAAAAATATTAGCTTAGTACCATTTCCAACACTTTAATTTTAATCGATTCAATTTGGCATGCATAAACAACTAATTTATAAAAACATGTAAATATTTAGACAAAGTAAACATATTAGCTAATAAAATCCCTTCAAAAAAAATATTTAATGAAAAATCACAATCAAGTTTGAAATGGAAAAAATATTTAAATAAATCCCTTTTATAACATCTCTTGAATGACACTCCCAAAATAAGTGTATCTACATAGGGTAAGACATTCCCCACAATTTCCCTCTCTAGTTCTACTTGAGAATATTTAAAATAATAGACACTAAAATTTGAAAAAAGTGTTCAATTACACCAAGTTTGCTAAACTTTATCATTATCCAACTATAAGCCTTAGATGAGCAAAAAATACTATCCAAAGTACAATTATCTAGGAAGAATCACCAATTAGTCCTCCAAGAAAGAAAAATTTGTATCTAATCCATTTATTGTCCTTAGGTCTAGCCTTATCTAGTCTTATTTCACTTCATGTATGACATTGACCAACCAAGATATCCTTGAGTATAATGGTTAGATATCATGAGTCATCTAACCTGATCTCAACCCATTTAGAGAAAGTAGCATAAACTATAAACTACAATATTCAGTTCTCTTAGATTTGGGATATTATTTATATATCATCACATCATAGTATGTTTCCCTTAATGAACATTTTGAGGCAACTAAAATTTATTGGCATATGAAAAAAAAAGTAAACCAACCATATTATCCTATTTTATGGGCTTCAAAACATTACCCACATTTTCAATCTCATCTTGTTTTAAGAGTTTAACCACATCAATATAATTAGCTATATTAATATCCCCAATAGACATCATTCCTCTTTGGTCATTTAGACTGACTTAGGAGGTCGAGTGCATAGGAAATTCCTTTCAATTTCAATATGTATATTAAATTTACTATATTGAAATATTCCCTATATTTTAAGATAACCTTAACCATAGGAATCCATAGACCATTTAAATATGTGGTGCACTAGTATATGGTTAGCCTTGGGAAGTAATTCCTTATGTAGCTCAGAGATATGATAGTGTGGTTACAGGTATGGTGAAACCATTCCTAATTTGGGATATGAAATATTGGGTGAAATCATTATTTAAGAATAGGATAAATATATCAAAAAAACTAAAAACTAGACATACCCTATATGAGTTATACCCTACATTAATTATAATCAAAACTTTAAACTTCTAGTTTTGGGTAGATTAGTAATTTGAGAATATTTGAAACTTTAGAGGCAAAGGATGGTTTGTAGAGTCCATAGAATGGAAAAAATATTCCATAATTTTTTTTTCTTATTTTTCACCAATCCCAAATTGATCTTTTGTTTGATAATAAATTTATTATGTTTTTTGGTAAACATTCTAGTAAAGTCGAAAAGACTAAAATGATGGGTCAAAATTCTTAGGTCATTTTTCTTGGAGAAGTTGGATGAGGAAATCAAGATAATACAATCACAATAATTTAGTATAATTGACCAATTATATAAATTAAATAAGGTTAATTTAATTGATTATTTAGAAAATCGATTGAAAATAATGAATTAAAAATACAATACCATCAACCAACAAAGTGGAATACATTCTAATAAGAAACTTCACCATCAAAATTTTGGTAATTACCTTGTACATCTTGACTTGAATTCATAATATTTCCTGGTGGTGACATTTCAAGCTATTTATATAAATACAAATAGTTTTTATCCTTCCATCATATGCCCAAAAATCATTAAAATCCCAACAACTTCATTCAACTTGGAATATGAAGATATTTAATGGTATCATTTGTTGGTGAAGACACATGTTCTACGCACATGGAATCATTCTATTGAATACCTTGTCACCCAATTTGGCCCTAGTGTATATGAAGACTTCACATGTGCATTAACTAAATTATTTAATACTCACTCTATACATGGTTACCAAACCTAGTTTTAAAAATTGGCTAGCTAAACAAAATGACTAGATGTGGTGTTTTTAAAATTTTACTTCATTATTGGATTGAATGAAGATGTCTGAGCTAAATAAAAACATTTAGACCTAATATTCAAACATGAAATAAGTGTCCCCCTAAATGTGTATAACATCATCCATGCATAAGGTACTATTAAAACTTAAAATAATCATCTTTTTGCCCATGCAACCCCTCAACTTGATGGGACGAATCCTAATTCTGTTGATTCACATTCATTTCAAAGAAAGGGAGATTAATTATTTTTATGTGACTTTGGTGGGTGTTCCCACTCTTTTGAGCCCTAGATGTCCCTGCCATATCCATAAAATTTGACTCTCTCACTCCATCTCTATGGTTTTAGCTCCCATGCATGGTAATAAAGACCACTTAGAACCCACATCATGCTAAAAAGTCTGTGAATAGAAGAAGGTCTGGAAAAAGCTCAAGAAGGGGGGCCTTATAGATTTTATAGAACTCATTAATGAGCATAATGCCATAGTGGCCTAGAACTTTGTGGTATCCTAGACAAAGTAGAAGGTCACCATGTGAGGCATCACCATTAACATCTTGAAGGAATTCATCAACGATGCCATGGGTATGTCCTGTACAGGTGCCAAGGAATTTAAGGACTAGTCAAAGAAGCAAAAATCCTTTTAGTAGTTATTTAGAATGAATGATTTCATGTAGACTAACAAGAAACATTTTCCATGAGCTGACCTCCCACATTACTGTTTGGATATATGCCTTTAGATCATACGTTACATGACTCTGGAAGGTAATTATACTTTAATTTTTTCACACCATTTGCTACTCCTAAATCACTTCATTGGGTTTAAAATTAACCTTTCATATTTCCTACTCAAGTCCCTAGAAAGTACCATTTTACTCCATCAAGTAAATGATATAAATCCCATTCTCTATCAAGGTCTTATACTTTTACTTTTTAAACATGGTTAGGCCCTTTAGGTCATAAGGTCCCCCCTGAGGGATCCTCTTCCAAGGACTCCCAATAGAGGACCCTACCAAGGGATCCCACCTACCCTTTGAATGCTCCCTCTAAAATATTTTATCTTAGTCTTGCCTTGATTACCTCCCCCTCAAATTGATGTTTATCCCCAAGCCTAAACCCATTGATATTGGGACACTTGTGACTTTTGATTGGAAAGGTAAGGCCATAGTAATGGAGGAGTTAGAAAAGAACAAACAATTGCTACAAAATTTCAAATTGAGGGTACAATAGGTAGGGTTTGGCCTGGCTAAGATTATCCAAGAATGGAATGATCTTCACAAGGTGGTTAAGGCTAATGTCTAGACCTTTGTCCACTCTACTCAACCCCCCAATCCCATGTTATGAAATATCCCAAGGTCTTAAAATCCCCCCCTCTAGCCCCCCCCATAAATAGACTCCTTTATAAGTAAAAGGCAAGAAGCAGACCAAAATGATCCTTCTTGGGGAAGTGGCAAAAGACCCTAGTAACCTTACTCATGCCAAAGTATCAAAAGACAAACCTACCTTCTTGGTGAGGGACACTACAATTGCTTATGTTCCTCAAGAGGGACATTCCTCCTAGTTTTATTATAGTTTTCTATTTTTTATTTTCATTCTAAGTACTAGTTTTCTATTTTTTGTCCTCTTGGCCCTAGTTGGCTTGTTAAAATTGTTGTAATGCACTCTCATGGTTCTAGGTCACTGTAAAACCTAGATTTTACCATATCAAATAAAAAATGGAAGTGATCGAGTTCGATAATTAGTTGAGAATAAATATGTAGCTAAATATTGTCTATACAAACCACCATGATTTATAAACCCTTAACCTTCCTACCAAATTCTAAATCAAGGCACTCAACCAATATAAACCAAGTGTTAGACTCATATGCACATGGTCGCTTGTAGAAAACAAAAACTGTGCTATAATTTTCATGAAAAATATAACCCATGCCATAAATTTATAGAACAAAAAATATATTTACTGCATGTTTAGGTACCTTCTAAATTTGACATATTGAGAAATTCAGAGTATAAATCAAAAGAGGATAAATGAGTAGTCTGATTTATGAACCTACCACAAAATTTTATTTTACACATTTAGAGGGATCACAACTATCCAAACTATGAATGTGTTGGGATATGTCAAAGGGAATTGTCTAACCATCCTCATTGACTTTGGTATCACTCACAACCTCATTGACCCTTGGGTGGAAATGTAAGAATATTATAATGTTTATCCATGCAATATTTTTATTCATTGTCTTACAAATGGATATGTAGGAATATCCCAATTTTTATGGGTGACTATAATTTTAAATATGACATGTTCACTCTTTTGTTAGGTGGTTATGACATTATCTTGGGATTCAAGTGGATTCCCATGTTATTACCCACCTATGATACTTATTTGAATTATGTATGCAATTCATAGTCATTAGGAAAATGTAATTTTTAAATTGAATGATAGCAATACCAACCTCAATTTATTACTTCTCATCACTACAAATAAAAAATAGGGTTTCTCTAGGGGTGGTTACTTAAATTTTTGTAGTTCACATGTAAAAAATAAGGACATCAACAAGACCTTTATAATGTAAACTAATTCTTCATAATCATTCAAATAATTTTGAAAAACCTTTAAGGATTACCACCTCAACACTCACCTGATCATGTAATATAACTCATACTAGGTAGTAAAAAAACAAACATTTTTCCATGTCATTACCCCTACATGTCAAAAATAGAATTTTAAACTATGTGTTAAGGAATTTATTGATGCATGGGTTATTTAACCAAGTATAATACCATAATCCTCTTTATTATTTCTTATTTGAAATAAATATGGGCCATATCCATTGTGTATGGAGTTTTATGAGTTAAATAAACTGACAATCAAGGAGAAATTCCCCATTTATATTATTTATGAGTTATTATACAAATTACAAGGGGCTTGATTATTATTTAAATTAGAATTGTTTTCTAGATACCATTAGATTTACTTATGGGAAGAATATGTCCCTAAATAGATATTCAAGTTCAAGACAACCAATATGATTTCTTAATGATATCATTTGGCCTAAATTTTTTTCCATCACATTATAAAGTCTAATGAACTAGGTTTTTTAGTTCTTTATTCAAAAAATAATATTGATTTTATTTGATGAATTAATTTTATATAGTAATATATGGGAATACCATTGAGTTCACTTGGCCCACACCATGCGGCTCCCATCTGCCAATAAATTATATGCAAAGTGCTCAAAGTATTTTTTACTACATAGGTGGAATACCTTAGTCATAGTGTTTTAGTTTATGGAGTTAAATTGGATCTTCTAAAAAATGTGGACATGAAAAATAAACTAGAACCTAAAACACTTAACATTCTTCAGGGGTTTTTAGGTTTCACTGACTATTATAAAAAAAACATTATCAAAGATTATGGTAAAATTGTAACCCCTTTGATTGCTATAATATGGAAACATGCATTCATTTTTTATGAAATAGTAGAAAGAGCCTTGGAAATTATAAAATAGGGCATGTCTATTAAAATTTTACACACCATTACATATTTATCTACACCTCTCATCTTTGAAAGTGATGGCTCAGGGATAAGAATTTGCTTGGTATTAATGCACGAGGGAAACCCCTTAAATTTCACTAACAAGGCCTTGGTAGATAATGATTTGGTTAAATTCACTATGAGAATAAAATGTTATTAATTTTCCATGTTGAAACTCATTGGATAACATACTTATTGGGGTGACATTTATACATCAAGACAAATCATCATAGTTTCAAGTATTTCTTAGAAAAATAAGTCTTGTCACCATAGTAACAAAAATGGATTAATAAGATATAGGGATGTGACTATGAAATTATATAAAATAAGAGAAAAGAAGAATATTTTGGAAAATTCCCTATCTCACAAATTTAAGTACTAGGAACCTTATATGCTGTATCCTTACCAACTCTAGATTGGTTCTAAGAGGTCCAATAAGAGTGGAAACATGATGTAGAGGTTTAATAGTTCATCCATAAATTCACCACTAAACCTACACTTAAGTATGGATACTATTTGGATGGACATTATTTGAACCATTATTTGTGATTTTTTATTTCAAAAAAGATGGTTCTTCAAGAAAAGTTATTGCACAAATTACATGCATCTCCCTCTATGGGTAATTTCATCTTCTTAAATAAGTGCAAGAGTCAAAATACCCTTGATCTAGAATGGCATGAAAAATGAAATCAAAAATATTGTTTTAGAATAATATTAATGTCAAGATCACAAGGGAGAGACTATCTAGACTCTAGGTACTACAACTTTTACCATTTTTTTCTATAATATGGAATGATATCTCCATGGATATTATTGAGGGTTCCCCAAGTTAAGTATAAAATTAGTGATATTTTTTGTGGTTGATCACATCTCTAAGTATGCCCACTTTTGTTCATTATTCCACCCTTATTAAAAATCCATCATGGCACAAATCATCATTTACTAGAATTTTCACATCTATTATATGTTGTATTCCTTTGTCTTTATCCATGATCCCACATTCACTAGTAACTTTAGGTAAGAATTTTTTAAGCTAAAGGAACATAATTCAAGATTATCTTAGCATATCACCCATAGATTTATGGTTTAAAAAAAGTCATGAATAAATTATTAGAGACATATTTATGTTTTTTTGCTTTAGAGAATCAATCTCAATAGGTTAAGTGGATATCTATTTTTGAATGATAGTACAAAAATTATTACCACTCTTCGACCAATATTACACCCTATGAATCTATGTATGGGTGTCCACATCCATATTTCATGCCAAACCTTCCATGAATCTCCAAGGTGCAGGTCATCCATTCCACTTTAAGAAAAAAAAAACTCTACTTCAAACATTGAAGGATAACTTAGTACATGGTTAAAACCATATGAAGAAATAGGTAGATCAACACTAGTATTTCTAAATCTACATCCATATAAAAAATACTTCCTTAAAAATCAAATCTATTCAAAAGTTACCATCTAAATTCATTGAATCCTACAGAGTGATACAATAAATTGGAAAATTCATGTACAAAATGGACATATTATTTTACTTATTTTGGAATAATGTGATCTAAATATAATAAAATTGTGAAAATTCAAATTATGTAAAATATGAAAATAATCAAAAAAATATCCATGCATAAGGGTATATTGATATTTCAATTACTATACTTTAAACTAAAAAAATAATGGAGAAGAGATACACTTACCTTAATTCTAATTTATATAACTCGTGTTCATCAGTTTCCATGAAATAACTCTATCTACTTTGTAGCTTCTCAGATTAAGAAACATGGGCTCAAACCCTATGCATTAATTTTTAGTGAAGCTCAAATGCCTATAGTATATGGTATTGTCTAGGATCTAATGGTAATGTTTTAGTTTATTATGCAAGTCTATGCCACCATATAAAATTGCACTTACACCTCTAGATACCTCCTATGTGTACAATTTCCCTTGGTGATGTGCATTTATCCATGTTTTTATTCTCCTTTCTTTTAAAACTTAATCATACTTTTAATATAATATGACCCTTTAAAATAGGTTAGTAAGTTGAGATTGATATCCCAAACCACTCCCTACTAAGTTATTGAGCATTGCCTACATTACAATACTTTTAAAAAGGATTAAACCACATGTAGTTATACTACCTAGGTGTGTGTGTACACCATCATGATCATGTTATAATGCATTGCAATGTTTGGCAGTCAACACTTGACACATTACAAATTTGACATGTGTTTGTATTTAGACTTAGCTATAGGGTTTATCCTTTGAGGGGGTTTTAATATGTGTACACATTTGTGATACTATCTCAAGAGAATTTTATTTTATTTTTTAATGTGATTGACAAGGTTTTACCAAGTGACCAAATGAGTATGACTTTATGATTTATTTGTATTTATATGTGTCTCTTTAATATTTCCTGCTATGACCAAACCATGAAATGTGTCTAGGCTAACATAATGGAGACATACCAATTTGAAAATTATAGTTTGAGTATTGATAGATATTATAGATAAAAGTAGATGTTTGTGGCAAAGCCAAAACTCTTTTGACTATTTCCTCTACTATCTTTGGAGTGAAAATCAGTGATCCAAGATATGAAGATAGTGTATTTAGGACTATAAAAGTTTCTTTCATAGATTCAAATGATTTTGAATGTGTGTATCTTACAAATTAGGTTAGTCAATACAATAGGTGGGTAGATGGATAGTGAAAGTGTGCACAAGAGTTAATGTGTACACAAATTTCATGTCAAAGTGTGCTAATGTTGATGTTTCCAAGTGTCTAATTAAATATTTAGGTGTCCAAAATTGCACCCTTTTAGTATATTATTTAAAATGATAGGTTAAAAGGATAAAATAAGAAATTTGGTACCTCTGATTAACCACACTGGTGTTTACTATTATGCCCCAAATGTTCCAATTGATTACCTACAATGAAACATGTATAGATCAATTTTATTTCATGATAGAAAAACTTAAGTGATCTAGATCATTGAATTATTTCAAATTTGAAATTTAGGTAATGAATACACCTAAGGGTGTGTGAACCAAGATGCAACTTTTTAAATTTTGTTTAGATAATTTTATGGGATGATTATGCTCCAATGTGATGCAACTATTGAAAAAAAAAATTATGCGTGTTAATGCCTCAAACATCATTCATGATGGATAAGTTCTACAAGCTTAGTGTTTCATAAATATCACTTGCACTATTACGAATATCATCACAATTGATTTGTGAAACCAAAAAATAGGTTTGTAAGCAATTTTTGAATCCCAAAATAGGTTTGTATGTCAAGGTGTAATCCCAACACATTATCGTATGTAAATTAAAAGTCTATATCAACTATTATAGATGGATTTTATATTTAAATTGATTGCATAATACATAACTCCCCATCAATCCTTAATGTATATTTAGATAAGTATTTGCATGAATAATATTTATGATAATAATTTGATCTATCTATATCTCAAAGTGATATATAATTCCATCATCTATCTATCATAATGTTATAGAATGTTCTTCATTCTACTCAATCTGATAAATATGCTCAATCTAAACTAGATAATATGTATCAGGATGTCATAGAATATTAAAATTGCCTCAACCTATCCAATTTGTTTCATTTATGTCACACAATCTAACCCAAAATGTGAGACTTCTATTTATCATCACGTAATTTTCTAAGATAAACCCATTATATCCCCTTGCCCCAATATGAGGGATGAATCCTATAAATCACTCATCTCAAAATGAATATTTATGTGCACCATGTGTTATATATAAAAATGAAATCATTTAAATTATGTAAACAAACATGATAATATATGTCATCATATAAAGGTTTGGTCATTCAAGATGTATGAAACATGTAAACCAAAATAATGGGTATAAAAGTTTCATGCCAAGTAGATATTTATAAACTATTAGCCTTTAGTATGTATAGGGATATGTGTGGCCAAATTATGGATAAAATAACCTTTTACCTTGTTATATCATAGTTCTCTATGTTTTCATATTATTATTAGGGTTGGATTATGGAGTAACCATAACATAATTAGGGTATATATTTGAGATAGTGTTTAGTTTTTGCAAATCATATTATGAATTCTAATATTTTTCATAGTTTTGGATGTTTCCCCATAGAATATCTTAGTCATACATTTCCAGTATTATGCTTTGTTGTTAACATTTGGTGTGTATCTACTTTATTTTTCTCTTAGTATTACGACATATTATTTTTGATATAATCTTGATATTTATATTCACATCCACTATTATGAATTTCCTTAATATATCTAAATAATTTCATTACAGGTGGTATTAAAGCTTCAATTTGGGTGAGGTTCTATAGTGTATTTTTTTAAAGATCTAGTGTAGTGATTGTTTTATGGGATAAAGGATAAAATTAACATAATTTGTGATATAGAAAGAATTTAGTTTTTATGTCAACACAATATTTCTTAAGGTTTTTTTTATGAGTTTGAATTTTTTTCCACCCTTGTGAAAAATACCATTCATTAGATTCATCTTGCTGAGAAAATCATAATGATTTATGCCTTTAATACACTTCTTTAAATATTTTATGATATTTAGAAATAGTATCCATTGGATTTATTATTGAGAGACAATGACAATGGTATAAGCCTTTGGTACAAAATTTTTTAAACCTAAACCCTAACCTAAAATATGAAACTCTATATCCTATATTTTATGCACGATCAATCCATAAACTAGATGTCGTAGAAAAAAGACCATACACTATAGGAAAAATCATTAGAAAGGAATAAGTGGAGTTATAAAATTATGATACATGGGTTTCTAGGTTGATTAACCAAATCCAAGGAGAAGTACAAAACATGGCTAAAAAATAATATTTGGATGAGGTCAAAGGTGACTTGGACACCATAAAAGGATATTTTAGAAGCATCAATGTGACATTGGAAAATATCAAAATGGCTAATATGCCAACATCACCATCATCAAAAAATTATCTACCATGATAATCAAGCTCCCATTACTATAAAAAAATAATTTCAAATATAGGTTTGTAGAACATTCTTCAAAAAATGGGTGTTTACATTTGATGGTAAGTATCTAGTCACCTAGATAGATCAAATGCATAATTTATTTAATTTACAACATATACCACATGCATAAAAGGTGATAATGGCATATATGTATTTTTAATTAGATCAGTTCATTTTGTGTAGATGGTTATGTGCTCAAAACGAAAATAATGTCTTTACTATTACCTAGTTAGTGTTTATTAATGAACTACAACTTCACCATTGTAATAATGTCACAAAAAACTACTTTATCTAGTTATCAAAACTACGATAGATAGGAACAATCAAGGATGATATTCATCACCTTTAGAACCTATCTTTATGCATGGAAAAAATCATAGAGGATAACTTGAATGACATTTTCTTAGGTGGGCTCAAGAATATTATCCAACTCAATTTTCACCTATTTAATATAATTTTAGTATTAGAGTCCATTATCTTCACACATAGGGCATAAGAATTATATTTGGTCAAATGGTGGGAATTCACTATTGGAAAAAATCACATTTTAGTATCCCAATCATTCCCTTAGCCTACCAAATCAACCCTTCATCAAATTGAAGAGAAAAAAGAAAGAGGGTTATTTTTCAAAAGTGACATCAAATATATCAAATTACATGAATGTGTTGAGAATAAACTGGTCTACATTAAAGGTGAAAATGAAAAATAAGAGGACAAAAAAATATTAGGCAAGATTATAATGAGCTAGAGGAGAATCATAAGATATCAATCCAACTATCTCATTCTATTTTCAGGCATTAGCACCCAAAAAACCTTCATAGTAATGTGTTTCCTAAAGAAACAAAAGGTGAAATTTATGATTACATTGAGGTGTACACATAAATTCATCAACAATAAAATAATGAGATTAATGAACTATTTTTTAATTTAAATATATAATTTTAATTCATGAATGGAGATGGTGTCATAGTCATTTGTTAATGTAAACTCTATAGTATCAAATTTTACATGAGTTATTATATACTATACTCTTCTATGTTTTCTATCCATGGGTGTGGCAGATGTCATTTTTAGAGTCCAATCACTCAAAAACTTTGGGATAATAAAGATTAAGTTCTAGGAGTTATTCATATGATTTTTTCTAAAGTTAGGACATTTAAAGTGCATGGATATCATGCAACATCTCCATAACTGGTTATTTCTCTTCAAATGCCAAAAAACTTAAAAAAGGAGAAAATGGGTTCTTAGCACAACTATTCTCTTTAGAAGTAAAAATAGCAAACATGTCTACATAAATTGATTTATAGGTGATTTTTAATAATGATTAAATCATTTTTTTAGGAATTTGAAAATGAATACCACAAAAAATGGATCATGATCATGCCATTCAACTAATACGAGTTAGTCAAATTCCAAACATCAAACTTTACATGTACCTATATCTGTAGAATATTGAAATTAAAAAATATGGTACATGAGATGTTGGAGGGTGCTATTATAAAACATGGCCAAAGTTCATATACATTTCTAATGGTATGGTGCATAATAAGGATGATAACTTGAGTATGTGCCCTGATTACAAACAACTCAAAAATTACACTATAAAAAATAAGTTTCCTATTTTGGTAATTGATGATTTTTTGATAAGTTACATGGTGTTGTCTAATTTTAGAAAATGGATCTCCATTTGGTTAACCACCAAACTTAGATAAAATATGAGGATACACATAAGATAATTTTTATAACTTATGAGGGCCATTATAAGTTTTTAGTAATGTCTTTCAGTCTTGCAAATGCAACATCTATATTTTAGAGTTTGATGATCAATGTCTTTCATCCCTTTCTCTATAAATTTGTATTTTTTTTTATGACATGCTAATATATATAAATACATGGGAAACACACTTTCAACATGTGAATCAGGTACTAATAATTTTAGAACAACATCAACTTTACATAAATCCTTCCAAGTTTTCTTTTGGAGTGAAATATTTGGATTAATTTAGTCAAATTGTTTCACATGAATGTGTCAAATTATAACCTCACAAGATCAAGGCCATGAAAAAAAATAGATTCAAATAACCCTCAATAACCTTTGGGTATTCTTAGGGATTATAGGTTAATATCATTTTTTTTTTAAAATTACAAAAGTTTAGCAATACCACTCAAAAAATTATTGAATAAGTACTCCTTCCAATGGAATGAAGAAACCACCAATAAATTTGAGAAGCTAAAAGAGGCCATGAAAACCACTATATTTTTTGATACCCCATAGTTTTTGAAGACCTTCATCATTGAATGTGATACATTGGGGTATAGAATGGGGGAAATGCTCATGTATGAAATATGACTAATTGCATTTTAGAGTTGTGATTAAAGGGTAAGAAGTTTCTAAATATTTTATATGAGAAGATGATAGATATTATTCATGCAGTCAAATAATACAAACCATATATTATGGGCATACACATTAATGTGAAGAAAAATCATGATAATCTAAAATACTTCTTGGGTGACCAAAATGTTATGATATGACACTAAAATAATGTATAAGAAATAAAAGGATAATATAGTGGAAAATGCACTAACCAAGAGGGATGTATCCACATAAGCACTACTATGTACATTTTCCATGGGGAAGGAAAATTAGGTGGATACAATAAGATCCGAATGAGAGATTGCCAACAATACACATATTCCAATTTAGAAGCTCTATCATCATTCTAATGTCTCAAAAAAATATGGAAAGGGAATGCCCTATGGTATAAATATATGTTTTAGCTATTTAATGATTTTACCATTAAGCACAAGGTTATTATAGAGATCTATGCATCTCTAATATGGAGCATTCAATATTATTGAAAAATTATCATAAAATCAAGCAAGATTTAAATTTTGGAAGGATTCAAAGGGGATATCTAGGAATTCATGGCCAGATACATGGTGTGTCTAAAAAATAAAGGTGAGAGAATTAAGACCCATATTTTCTACAACCCTTATCTATTCCAAGTCAAAGGTGGGAGTTCCATGGATTTGATAAAGTTTTGATTAGGTTGGAATGTAAATATATCATCATGTTAATCATGGATAGGCTCAAAAAATATGCCAATTTTTTAACCTTGTCACATCCATTTCTAAAAAATATAGGAACCTATTCCTTTTTAATATAGTTCAAAAACTACATGGGAGTCCAAAGATCATAGTAAGTGATCATGATCCTATATTTACTAATAATTTTTGAAATTATTTATTCTCATGTTTGGGTACTTAGTTGGCTCATAGATTTTCATATTATCCTCAATCTAATGGGAAACAAAGGTAGCCAATAAATTCCTAGAGGGTTATATCCATTATTTTTCACTAGATAAAACGAAAAAATGGTTTCATTTATTGTGACTAGTATAATTGTGGTATAACATTGCCTTCCATACCTCATCATAAATGTCTTCATTTTTTTCATGTTATGGGATATAGATGTATAAACCTAGTATTTTTCACTTGTATCTCTTTACTAATGCTTTTTCTCATAGAGGATCATTGACACATCAATCTCCTTGAGTGTACACCTTAAAAGGTGTAAAGAGAATGGGTTTGGATCATATCATGGTACATTATGAGAGATGTTTTCACATTATTAAATCATACATTCACTACTATTAGTCTAAATCTTATATGTCTCTTTACTTCTTACCTCTCTATTTACTCATTTTTTAGATTTGTTGAATTTCTTATATCATATTTTATCTTCCTTGTACTTTATCATTTTGTCCAATATAGTACTATCTTAGTCAACATATTCCCAATAGTATCGGCCTAACTGACACTATTGGCTTAGTGTTCATGATTATTTTTGAGTATTGGATCGGTATATAGGGATCATATTTCACGCCCATATAGATATAACATAATCATTTATGTTTTTTTGTGATTGATTTTATACTCCTAAGTAGTATTTGGAGGAGTGAGAGGTTTATAACCTTATCTTGGAGATCTAGTCTTGTGTTGTCTTTGAAGTTCAATAGGATAAGTCAAACCAAATAGTTACACCTAGTCTTTGGAGTCCCAAACTAAGAATACCTATGTCTTCATCTTTGCATTTGAGGTCTTTAACCTCAAAAATATCTTGAAAAGTGACTTGATCCATAGGTTGAGTTGAAGTGTTAATGGCTTAACCCAAAGGTAAGTAAATATATCCCTACTCTCTTTCATTTATTTACATAATATATTAGATATTGTAATGCTTATTATTATTTTGAATGTATGTGTTCATAATTGAATATGTTATTCCTTATAAAAAATAAACATGTATAGATATAATGTTGCTTAGGCTTTTCATTATCACCATAGGTTTCATAGACCGACCATTGGTTGACCATTGCACCAATCATCCCTCTTATTACAACCTTTACAATAATTTATCTATATTTGAGCCCTAGTGAGATATATACTCTATGTCATAAACTTAGTATTTCAAACCCTTCATTATTGAACTTTGAGTGTAGATTACCCTCTACTAGGTATATGGTTATTCTATGTCCTTACCCAATCATCCAAGTAAAGACATACTTTATTTTTATGACCTTATTTGAACCCTAGTCTATTGAGAGAAAGAGGATAGTTATAGTTCATCCTAGCCTATGCATATATATTTTTGAACCTAACGTGAATATTATCCAACCTCTAGTTGGATCATTTTAATATTTTTACCTTTTTCTTATTAACATTTTATTTAATTTCATCATACATTTTATTGAATCTTTTAGCCCAACTATATCGACCATTGTGATACAATTTTTTCATTTTAATACTATATCAGATACATTGATATAGTTTTATGTTTTCTTAAATTGTATTGCCCAGCCTAATATAATTAATTTTAAAAATAATATTTCATCCTCCAAAATCATATAGTTTTTTGTTTATTAGTTTAGTTTCATACTACATTAACTAGATAGATACCATATTACTAATTTTTCCATGATTCCTTCCATTTTTTCTTCTTTCCATTTAATATTTTCATTTTGATGTTCCCTCTTAGGGTATTTTTAGTGAGCCTTAAACCATTCTAATTTTTCATGGGTTGTTCCTTTCTACCTTATATAACCACCATTGAAGTCAACTTGTCATGGTACAATTACTCTATTCCATTTCCTATGACCAAATATCCTATAGATGATGATATTCCCATATATGATGATCCTTATTATCAGAGTGTAAATTTTAATGATGACACTTATAATAGAACTAAATATCATCAATACGATCATCTAATTTATGATGATATTGATGATCTCAATTTTTGCACTCCTATATTTTAGAAGATCCTACAAATGATGATCTCCCTAGTTGTGATGATCCTTACTATTGGGGTGAAGATCTCAATGATGAAAACTATAATTAGACTAAATATTATTAACATGGTCCTCCAATTTATAAATATCCTAATGATGAAAAACTATAGTGGGATTGAAGATTATCAGCATGGTCCTCTAATTTCCAATGATCCATATGAAGATCTTAATGATCCCACCTTTGCCACTTCTCACATGGTTGAAAATAAATAACATAATGTTCCTATTTATGATGATGATTCTGATAGATTTTAATATCCTAAAATGATCATAGATATTCCCAATGATGATTAATATGGCATGGATGAAAATCCCTTTTATCATTCTTCTATTTCTAGCATCCCTCACTTTGTCTCAGGTAGTAATGAGGATGATTTTATCAATTCATCCCCACCCTTTATCCTAACCTCATAACATTTTTGGTGTATGTATCATCAAGCTTCAACTCACATGAAAACTTATCCTATACAACCAAATTTTGTCAACCCCTTAATGTCAAACCTATCCTACCATTCAATTTTCATTATCAACCTCTTCTAACCTATCTAAATCACTATTTAAACCAATCATTTCCAATTGTATTAGCCAACCCAAAACCATTTAGTTATAACCACCTATAGTCAACTTCCCTAGCCATGCCACAAAATGTGTTGATATAATTTTTCTTATTTCATCCAACTATAATGATCATGATCTCAAAAAAATTGATAAGTTATAATTCAACCTCCTATTAAAATCAAATACACCATCTATTACATATAATTTACTAATACATTTATTCCTATTTCATCTAATTACACCATCCATGAAGTCAAAAGTGCTGATACATTTCTAATTTAGCCTCCTGTTACAAGCAACTACACCAACCAAGACACAAATTATGTTTATACCATTCTTCCTATTTCACCTGAATACATTAGCAACCAAATATTACAAATTTTAGATACATTTACATTTACATAAACTAACAGTATCATCTAAAAACTATAGTGTCAATACAATTATTTATTACTTTCAAATCCTTTCAAATATACCGAATAACATTCAGATAGTGTTAGTGTCATTTTATTAACATCCCATGATATTTATATTGGTATCAGACACATACCTAGAAGTTTTGATATATTATTACTCTATCCTATCCCTGATCATAATTGTATCAATCATTTTCCCTCTATTTAATCAAGTTATATCAACTTGTCTAATATAGTTCATTCTAGTTTTGTCACATTAGATTATATCGACCTAGTCAATATAGTTCATGTTAACCTATTACACCAATTTGTATCATCTAGGACAATACCATACATCATAATTTTATATCACCTCTAAAATATCTTGAAATTTCCCTAAATACCACATTCCTTGTTATGAAACATATTTACACAAAATTTGATATCATTACTAGGCTTGTTGATCTTGAGGTTAACAATAATATACCTACATCTCACATGTTAGGGCATCATGTGATGCCTATCCTTTCCTTAGTACTCTTATTTCAACCTTTGGGGAATCTATTGATGCCCATCCTTAGCCTAATTCATGCTTTGGGAGCATCTTACAATTCCCATTTTCATTATCTTGACTTTGTGATCTTTGACCATTATCATAAGGAAATAATCAATAACCTTTCAAATATTACAAAAAAACAAATTCAGCTTCAACAAACCTTTTGAGGAAAATATGATTGCATTTCACATGTTTTTTTCTTTGATATTAATCATTAGGCTAGATATTGATTTTTATTTTATCTCATGTGTGTCTTTTCTTTTTTTGCATTTTATTGTCTTAATGTAATTTTTATTACATAATTGCTTTGTTTTTTTCTCTTTACTGTGTCTTTTATGGATCTTAGTTAGCACCTCCAGGTTTATTTTTATGCAATTTTTTAGTTACAATTGGCCATCATTATCTTTTTGGCTCTTTGGTATCATTTTAGCTTCCCCTTCTTTTGGGATGATTTACAGTGAGCCTTGGTTTCCCTTGTGGATCTTAGGAAGCAACTTCAATTTTATTTTTCACACTTTATAGCATATTTCAATTGATATTAGTATCCTTATGGCTCATTGGTCTCTTTCTTCACCCCTGTATTTTGGGAAGGTTCCTTCTATCAGTACTTGTGTTAGACCTCTTATAGGTTTGTATGGTTTCTTTAATGACATTACCACTATGATTTTTCATTTCATATAAATATTACTTACATGTTTATAGTTAGTTTATATTATGTTGAGTTAACATTTCATGAAGGTTATGTTTTGACTCTCTTCCATTTCATATCATCCTTACTCTATCTACACACATTAGAGTTTATTTCATAGTCCTAGTACCTATGTTTTTTCCTTAGGTCTTTTATCATTTTTACACCTCTTGGTTTTTTTTTGTGAGTTGTATGAAAATACCTAGGAAATTGACTAGCACCTCCTCAAAAATTCTAATCCTCTTTATCTTTATTTTTATAGTTAGTTACTTCTTTTGTCACCCATTTTTTGGTTGTGATTCTTTGGTATCTTTTATCATTATGGACATCCTTTAGGTTTTTTATATATTTTTAAAACTTCATAGCTCTATCATTTATATGCTCCATAGTTATATTACTTGCACCTCTTGTATTTTAGTTTGTGAGTTTCATTGTAAGACTAGGGGAATCAACCAAGATATCATCATAAAATACCATCATTTTACTACAAATATTGATTTTGATCCCAAACTTAGATAGGTGTCTTTTTATAAAGATAAGGCAATGGTTGAGAGTAGTGTTTTACTCAATTAGTTTCAATCATATTCTGTTGCCATAAAACTATAACAATCTATCTACATGAATTTCATTCACACTTCCCCTTTATTATGATGATATTTCATACCTACCTATCATTATATTATCTTCCATTACACATTTTTTGTCATTGGGGACACCCAATCATTCTATGATCTCTTCCATGAATTTTTTCTTAATTTATTTTTTATCTCACCAAGGTTAGTTTTCAGATCATACTCCTCTTTGAGGTGCAAGTCTAAGAGTTCTTAGGCACCATGGTCTATAGGTTCTCCTCTTTAGTAGCTAAGTGTAAGCTCTTTTGTGATAGTTATTATTAGCACCCATTATTGGTTTTCCCAAATCCGCATGAAGGAGGAAAATTGAAAAATACAAAAGATTTAAAATCCATATCATAAAATAAGGCAATGTTAAAATAAAAATTATATATTTAAAATTAGATCATACCAAAATATGTGATATTTTTGGTATATCCCCTATTTTATTTAAATATCAAACTTCATAGCTAGCCTCATGATACATCTAATGTCCAATGGTATGTTTTAGGATAGTAGGCTATGGTAGGAGGTCTTATTACATCTCTCTCTCTCTCTCGCTCTCTCTCTCTCTCTCTCTCTCTCTCTCTCTCTCTCTCTCTCTCTCTCTCTCTCTCTCTCTCTCTCTCTCTCTCTCTCTCTCTCTCTCTCTCTCTCTACACACACACACACACACACATATACATACATATATACATATACATACATACACACACACACACACACACACATATATACATATACATATATATATATATACACATATATATATACATATATATATATATATATATATATATACATACACACACACACACACACACACACACACACACACACACACACACACACACACACACACACACACACACACACACACACACACACACACACACACACACACACACACACACACACACACACACACACACACACACATATACACACATATATATCTTCCCTTCCCATAATTTGTTCCCCACTCCTCAAGACCTCTTGTATATATATTAGTATACTCCCAAGATTGGGTTCTAGCATGAGATTGGGTCCTATATATATATATATATATATATATATATATATATATATATATATGTCTTCTTCTTAAATTTTAATTCCACCTACATGCTCATGCTAGAACCCAATCTTTGGAGTATACTAATATATCTACAAGAGGTCTTGAGGAGTGGGGAATAAATTATGGGAAGGTAGGATCCATTTATTTTTCATGTATACTAGCTTTCATGGGATGATATTCATACTTCAATAATTATCCCAAGATTATGTTTGCTAGATAGGGTTCTCTAGGGCCATTGATGTTGAAAACTCTTAGTCTTTCATCCCATGAAAGCTAGTATACATGAAAAATAAATGGATCCTACCTTCCCATAATTTGTTCCCCACTCCTCAAGACCTCTTGTAGATATATTAGTATACTCCAAAGATTGGGTTCTAGCATGAGAATGTAGGTGGAATTAAAATGTAAGAAGATATATATATATATATATATATATATATATATATATATATATATATATATATATATATATATATATATATATATATATATATATATATATATATATATATATATATATAGGTAGGATCCATTTATTTTTCATGTGTACTAGATTTCATGGGATGATATTTATACTTCAATAATTATCCCAAGATTATGTTTGCTAGATATGGTTCTCTAGGGCCATTGATGTTGAAAACTCTTAGTCTTGATAACTTGAATTAAGTGTCTTAGTTTTGGTAAAGAACATGTTTTAACCATAATGATCCCCTAGTTTCCCTCCCTCCATTATTACCCCTTTGATAGTTAGGTTTTTTTCTAAATACCCCCCATCTTATTTACTTCAATTTCTCCATCTCTTTCAAATGTGGTAGCAATATGGTAGTTTTATCTTTTCCATCTTTAGAATAGAAGATGCATATTTGAGTTTTGAAATTCTCTTTGGGTCATTTCCTTATATTTTTAGGATTTCTATTAGTTATGTTTTAGACCTTTAGTTTTCTATTTTATTTTGTAGGCCATTTAGTCCCATTTTTCCCTTTTATTCTTTCATGTTTCACCTTTTTATGGGTCATTGGTCATGTTTCTATAATTTTCATATCTTTGTTCAAGTTTGGTCTGCTACTAATTTTAAATCAATATTTTATTATACAATAGTTATTGGTGTGTTCTTTGTTTGATTTGGATTGTTACTTATCTTACTTTGGATGAATTTTTGGGTTTTTAGGTAGTATCCTTGGAATTTTAGCTTTAAAAATTTATTTTATTTTATCTCTCTTTGGATCTTTTGGTTCTAACCTAGCCTTATCAATCTCACCTTGCCAAAATTTTTGTGTTTTTTAATAATTTCTAATATTTTATAATTTTAAATCCATTTATTGACCATCTTGCATACAAATGATTTAATTTTATCCTTGTACCCTTAGGGTTTCTAAAATTAAATTACCACACACTCCACAATTGAGACTATGGTATTTGTATGCAATCATACAATTGACATGTAAGTCAATGCATGTATATGCCACTTTAAATTTTTGATTTATTAACAATTATTTTAAATTATGCTATTTAGTGTTAATAGATTTCTATCCAAAAACAACATCCAATACTATACTATTGTGACATGTGATGAGATTTAGGTCTAAAATATACATAGACATGATATTTTTCACTTATATCAATTTATTGATAATTCATATTACAGGGGATCATTGACACATCAATCTCATTGATTGAATGCATTAAAGGGTACACCGATAATGGAGTGAGATCAGTTCATGGTACTTTGTATGATATTTTTTCACACTATTCAGTCATACCTTCACTACTATTAGTCTAACATCATGTATTTCTCTTTGCATCTTACCTCTACATTTATATTTTATATCTTCCCTATATCTTAATGTATAGGATAGGTTGAAATAATTTGTTTTATGTTTGTCTTACCTATACTATATTATCCTAACCGATAATTTTTTGACTTTGTATTCTACCATTTGTGTTGTATTAACTTCACCGATAAAGTATTGTGGCAACATACATATTTCTAATTATATCATCATGCTCGATACTATTGGCCTAGATTTTAAGATCAATTTTGGGTATTGGATCCATATATGGGTTGCATTTCATTCTCAAATAAATATAACACATTCATATACTTTTATTATGCTGAGATTTCTATTCCTAAGTAGCATTTGGAGGAGTTAGAGGTTTAGAACCTTCTCTTAAAGATTTATTCTTGTGGTGTCTTTGAATTTCAATAGGATAAGTCAAACCAACTAGGTACACCTTGTCTTTGGAGTCCCTAACTAAGGATACATATTTTTTTATCTTTATATTTAAGGTCTTCAACCTAAAACATCTCTTATAAAATACCACAAAGCCAAAGTGAGAGATTGAAGCATCAACAGGTCCACACAAAGGTAAGTATATATACATATATTATATTTCATATATTTTCTTATTAGAATAGATATTAAATGCATATTACTATTTTAAATGTATGTGTCATATTTACCTATGTTAATCCTTATATTAAATAAATGGTATATAAATAGTGTTGCTTAGGCTTGTCATTATCACCTTAGGTTACATATACCACCCGCTGGTTGACCATGGCACCAATCATCCCATTTATTTCAAAGTTTAAAATCATCATTAAAATAATTTATCTATCATTAAGCCCTAGTAAGATCTATACCATATGTCATAGGCTTATTATTTGGAACCCTTTCCTCTTGATATTTTAGTGTAGATTACCATTCATTATAAATATGGTTATTCTAGGTCCTTATCTGATCATCCAAGTATACACATTATCTATTGTAATGACCTTGTTAGAGTCTTGGTCTATTGATAGAAAGAGGATAGTTGTAGCTCATCCTAGCATGTGTATACACCATCCATCACCTCAACCATAAAGGAATAACCAAAGGTTATTAACTATTGAATAGATATTAAACACCAACAATAGGTACTAACTAGTCTGTGAGAGAAGATTGCAATTGCGCATAACCAAATGAAGTAGTAAGTGTATCAATATCAAAAAAAAGAAACTTTTAAGTGGGATATTGGGTATTTTATGCCTAAAACCATATAATAAAATTTACTTGAAGTAATATAAAAAGAATAAAAAAATCATCCTAAGTATTATAACCCTTATCATTTCTTATTGAAAATTTGTAGTGTCACAGATAAGCTAGAGTCAGCTCAATATACATGCATACATCTAATATTTCATGTATCCTAATTGAATAAGGTAATTATATAGAGATTAATCTACCCAGACTGAGTTACCAGATCTATATGTAAATGGTAAAGATATTTATAAATGTGAGAATATACTTCATAAATGAATTAAGATGCTACAAACAAGGGAGATTGAGGAGTATTTAATTGAGTGGAATAATCTGACCAACAAAGATGCATCATGGGAGGATGAAGCATTCTTTAATAAACATCCATATTTATTCAACATGGAGGAAAATATTATTTTGAACTAAAATGAATGCTACACCCTTAACCTTTAACATGTATACAGATATGTGTGGTTGACTTGTAGATAAAATTAATGTTTATCTTTTCATATCATAATTCTATACATTTTTTTATTTTTAATAGGGTGGAATTATGGGGTAACCATAGACTAATTAGGGTATGTATAGGAGGTATTGGTTATTAATTGAGGATCATATTACAATTTTTGTTCTTTTTGCATGGTTGTGGAGGTTCCCCCTTGAAGTGTATTAGTCTTATATTTCCAATATTCTACTATGTTTTCAACATTTGGTGTGGATATGATTTATTCTACTCTTATTATTAAAGATATGATATTGAAATTTATATTTACATACATTTTGTGAATTTGATTTATCTATATAAAGGTTTCATTACAAATAATCAATTAGATGTGAAGTAATAAGCATCACAAAAGATACATGATAGAAATCATGGCATCACACATAATAGAATAATTCATGGTATAAATCATGAAACCAAACTCAAAAAATTTCATTTATTTAACCACACACATGCACACAATATCATTATCATGAATCACATAATAAATCAAGATAAAACATGAATCTAACTTACCTCTAACCCAACATGTAAAACATGGCCATGACATAAACTAAAGGATCCTCTAACATAACTAACACATTACATGACAAGATACAATCAATGAAATAATAAAAACATGTGTCATAGAACATATCAATGATTACTTAATGTAATAATCATCAACATTAAACAAACATGAACTACTTAATTTTAGTTTAGATAATAAATTAATTTCATCATCTAATAAAGCAAAGCACAATATCCATAATAAATAACACAATACAAATTATTAGAAAGAGAACATCATGTCTATAAGTATACTTTGATTAATGGAAAAATACAGTAAGATACAACCTGATAAGTGTGCAAATATTCCCCTAGTGTAGGCATGCCCCTAACGTAGAAAGCTTGCCCATGGGTGTAAAGAATGCCACATTTATGTATGTCCATGTATCATATGTAACCTTTATGTGTGGTATCCCACACAAGTATACCATGAACATAATATTTATAGAATATAAATATGTATTTAACCATGTATATGATAAATAACATCAATCAAACATGTATAGTAGCAAAACATGTCATGCATTTGTCCTAGTTTTGTATTATTATTTTTTTAATATTTGAATTTTAATATTTATTTATTTTAAATATTTTTATTTAAATTATATCCAAATTAACCCATGAACCCCTTAAGGGTATTTTAAAAAATATATATTGAATTATTCAATGTGAATGTCACATGTCATGGGCAAGGAGTAACATTTATATTATCATCAAAATTAGATAAATGCTCATGATCTATAAAATATCAAGTATCATCATCATAGTTGATATGATCATGTATTTCTTTGTAACATGTCAAGAGAATGTGTAAGTATTCTTTGTGGAACATGTACACAATATTTGTGTAAAAATATCTTAAGATGTGATGGAGTAGGTAATGTCTACTGAACTAGAATAGATCATTGATCTAATGGATGTTGGAGAATTAGTCTTATATGAAGATCAATTACCTATTTTTTATTTTCCTTTTAGGATAAATCTATAAAAAGTGTGAAATAGGATGTTGTGGAGATGACTATTTAACTATCCCCAATTTAATGGGCTACTCATATGGAATACCTATAAGTGTAACCACATAGTTTATACATACATACATATACATGTGTGTGTGTGTGTGTGTGTGTGTGTGTGTGTGTGTGTGTGTGTGTGTGTGTGTGTGTGTGTGTGTGTGTGTGTGTGTGTGTGTGTGTGTGTGTAAACTATGTGGTTACACTTATAGGTATTCCATAACTCTATAAGTGTAACCACATAGTTTATATATATATATATATATACCCCAAGAGGTTTATCTCATTTTCAATCAAATTATTTTACTACAATAATTAAACCAATCAAATATTTATGTGTGATAAAGAATAGTAAGTAATGTCATAGTGCCTATGTTTTTACTTAACATATTATCCACCATAACACTATGTATAGGATGTGAGTTAATGAAATAACATAGAAACAATGAAATTTTGGTAGAATAATCATTAATAATTTCATGGTCATAAATTTTAGGTCATTTTACATTTGTAAATTTAAGTGTACCAATAAGACTAACTATAGGATGAGACTCCTCAGTTATAGAAGTATAAAAAGTCATAGGAAAATGCAAATTTTAAGTCATATGTACCTCAAGATTAGCCTTGGTTTATTATGACATAGGTTTTGTAAATGTATCCAAAAATATCTTAAGCCTTTCACTATGTTGTGCAACTGAGTAATTCATAGTTATAATAAAATATCTAATATTAATGGTGTTGTCCTTAATTAAATCTTGTATCTTAAGTATCAAACCATAACATGTATTAGTATAATGTCATGTGCATCTATGTAAATCACAATATGCATTGCTAACAAATCACTTAAGTTGTTCCTTTAACACATGAACCTCCATTAGTGAGGGAGATACATGACATTTCACTTGAATTCCCTTTTTAACACCTTATGAGGTGGTTTTGATAATCTTGTAAACTACATATGTTTAGGAGTCAAAAGGAAAATCTAGTTATTAGAATATGAAATGGAATTAACCTTTATTTTAGCCTCATTATTATTATCATTATACTTAGACTTTAAATCTGGTTATATTTTAAACTTAGTTTTAGATGATGTTTGAGGGTCAGTCCCATAGTTTAACTTGTTCAAGGAGATTAGCTTAACCTTATAGTCCTTAACCATATGGCACATGTCATCAAAAGATTGAAATAATTTAAACACAATAGACTCATGGATAGGAATAAGTAATATTTTCTTGAATATTTCTTCAAATTCACTATTAACCATTAAGTTTTTTATTTTATAGAGCACAATCTTATGACAAATCACATAGTCACTAATGGGGTCATTAGGTCATTGCTCGAGTTTTTATGAGTTGAGCATAGAATACCTTCTCACTAATATTGATATAAAAGTGTGTTATAAATATCTACCAAAGTATTGAAATAATGTAATGATTTGAAAGGAAGGTCATAAAACCATCACAAGGTACAACCCTTAAGGATCCTAATAAAAATCTTGGTTAATAACTTATAATTAGAGGAATAATCTAAGAATGTTACATGTAAGGCTCTAAGATGTTTTGTGGATTGAATTTACCATCACATAATGTAAGCTTAGGTAAAAAAAAAAATTAATAAAATTATAAGTGGAAATATCTTGGCCCAAAGGGTTTTCAAATAATGCTTGAGACATTTTCGAATGAACCTCTATAGTAACTTTGTCCTAGTTGGGAAACCTTGGTTTAAGGATCGATAAGAATTTGTATACACTCTTGATTATTAGACATAGGATATTGATAAAAAATGTATTATTTTACATGATTAATAATCCTAATAGGTACAAAAAGTATGTTTCATAGTAGTAAGCATATAAACCTAGGGATAAACATGTGTTTCTCCAAGACCATGTTTTGGCATCACTTGTGTAGTTATAGGTGTAGACATATTATTAGTATAAGTATGCATAATGGTTTGAACACCTAATGTAGAATTTGCACATTTAAAAGGTGGATTAGCATCATTCAAGAGTCCATCATGTTATTCCTCAGATGTGGATTCTTTAGCATTATTTACATTATTAAAATATAGGATAGTGTTTAATATTTTATTTAAGTCATTAGGTTGAATACTAATTATATTTATAAAAACTTAAAGTTATTTTTCTTTTGTAGGATCTACAAAATTAAGTTCATTAGGATTTATTCTACCATGATATTAATTATTGTGTTCATTATAATATTATTAATAATTTTTAATACAAGGGAAAACATTAATGACAACACTTTCCTCTCCATCTATGAATTATTTATTAACATTTGCATATAAAGGAGTTTGTATATCATAAATTTTATATTGTATTAGAGGTAAAATCACTAAGGAGGGGTGAATCAATGAGCCTATATATTTAAATTTCAATTCCAATCCTTTCAAATTAATAACCAATCAATAAATATCAATTTGATCAAGCAACATTAATAAGAGATATCATTTATTCAATGCATACATAAAATTAAACACACAACATAGAGTTCCTATGGGAAATCCTCATGGGGAATAAATCCCACTCTCAAGCCTACAACACATGGACTACTTGCCCTATAGGATATTACAAACAATATGCTGATCAATTCCTTCTAACCAAGATTTAGTGAAACATCAATTTCACAAGGAACTCCTACCCCTAAGATGATCAAGTCATTCTGAACACCTTTTGGTCAAGTCCTTCTGACCATCAACCTTGGTCAAGTCCTTCTAACATAAGGCCTTTAGTGAAACACCTATTTCATAAGGATCACTTACCCTTAAGGAAGATCAAGTCTTTCTGACCTCCTATGAAATGAACACCTCCACCTATGAATTGATGTCTTTAATACCTGATGATGGACCTATGATAACACAACCTCCTTCACTTCTTCACACACTCACAATGCATCTAAAAACCACCTTATAGATCACTCCACACTTATCATGATCATCAGCCTAAAATAGTTTTATCACAACACCAATAACATGACCAAATTGTTATACATATAGACCACACTCTGATCTACCTTAATCTATTCACCAAGCTCATATTCAAATATCCAAAAAAACCCTTTTATATCAACTTGGATCTCTTTTCTCATCCTCAATCACTAATCCTACAAGATCACTATTTTTCTAATATAATTATGACCTACGGGTTATACACATAGTCCTTAATCTATCATACTCTTAAACTCATCCATTGAGTACCAACCCTTTCCTTTGCTTCACAACACTATGCTCTCAATGCTAATTCCACATACAAGTATATAAATAATCATCTTTGATTTCACTATTTATAGAGCCTTCATAACTTATCATGTCCACAATATTTCTTATCAGCCATAACACATTCCTTCACCCTTAAGGCATCTTACATGGGTCATAATTAAGCACAACTCTATTTCAAATAATCCTAAGTCATCTTTTAGGTCCTATGATGACCCATTCACCTCTTTGACACTTATTTGAGCAAAATAGGAGCATAAGAACACTTTCCAACATATGGAACCATGCCACATGATCTATAGGTCCCATTTAAGTGCTAACATCGATCATAACACTCTTCTACTAACCCCCAATTAACTCAAACACCTCTATGTACACACAATAATTATAAATGAAAAAACAATCAACTTTTAACCCTTTGATCATATTTTATATGATTTTTCAAACCTTCATAATGCACATATATGGTCCTCATGGAGTCTATAACATACTTTAATAGCTATATCACCTTAAAACATTGATATACCAAAAATCACAACTCAATTACCCTTCACGGGTTACTTACAGAGAAAACATGAAAACATAGTCAACTTTGAACCTTCATAACTTTGATTTTACACACTTTCAGACCTTAAAATCTATATTAACATATGTACCTTATATTTTTCTACAAATTTTCTTTTTACATCATGATTAAATTCTGCCTATATCAAAGGATATGGCCCAAACACCAGACATTGCTCTTTCCTTTGTTAAATTCAAATATTTGAATGCAAATGATCATAGTTAAACTTCAATCACTTAAAACACATCTCATGCCCTCAAATATTATATTAAATACACACTATCAATCTTCTTCTAACTTTAACTCATAGTGTGCTACTGCCTAAACGTTAAACTTTGAATAGTTGACCTTATCTCATGTAATCTTATAATCTTGACCACATATGCACCATCGATCTCTTGTATATATCTATATATTTATCTATGTTAAACATTTGACACGTTGAAATCATTTCTCAATACACACCATTCATCTATATATATATATATATATGAATGACCACTCACCATTAGATCTTAGAAGAAGCCTGATCTTTACCTCTGATCAATGTTAAACTTCAAACTATTGTCCTCATCTCACTGCTTCCTAACATTTTGGAGCAAACATGCTTTGTCAATCTCTTCGAGAGTTTCTAAAAATAAAACTTATGCAAATTTGACTAAGTATGAGAACATTTGAAATATGTTTGAGAAGCCAACTTTGAACCTTAATAACTGTTGTTATGCTTAGATGCATGATATGAAACTTGGACCATATGATCTCCTCACATTGGATAATCCAACTATATATCAATCTAATCCTAGAACCCTTTTGTGTGAAAGATATAATTCCATTAATATTCTCACTTAGATTTTTTTACCATAGAGCCAACTATGTTAAAAATTATTTGGGGGGCCAACTTTAAACATACATCTCTCTTATTGCGCTTTATCGCATGACCTTAAATTTAGCGCATAGTAACTAGGAATAAAACTAAATAAACCCATATAATCAAATCCTTATAAAACTACCACATGTGAAAAATATAACACCATCAAAATTCCTAATCATTTTTTCTTACCACATTATAGATTTGGCTAAGTGTGGAAAAACACTATCAAATTACTTGGGAGCCCAACTTTGCACTTACATATCTTATGTTGCGCTTTTTCACATGACATAAAATTTAGTTCATAATAACTAGGCACAAATGTGATGAAAATAATATGACCAACTCCCATTGACTCATCCACATGTGGTAATGGTGATGTTAGAAAACTTCCTACTCAAATTTTTTACCACTATACCCAAAATGTCTAGATGAAAACAATGATCAATTGGATGAATTCCACTCATGCACACAATATATTCAATCATATTTGACCACTAATGGGATCAATTTCACATGATAAATACTTTAGACTCATCCCTAATCATCTCAAACCATGCCAAAACTAAATATCAACCAAGCATACTTCAAACATACTAGGACAAGCACATTGCACACTTTGTCATTATCACTTAAACTCTCAAGGCACTTCATCCACTCACCTAGAAATATAAATGACATCACCATGACATCATTTAAAAATCTCCAACAATATCCCACTTTTTCATTTATGTTAAAATCCATCATAAAATAATATACAACTCACCTTCCTTCTCTCTCTTCAAGCTATCCCATTATAAGAACTTTCTCCCCCTTTGACACAATGAAAAAGTGGGAACCAACTAATCCTAAGGACATAAATAGACCATAAATAGGAAAGGAACACCTTATAAATATGATACAAACTTCCCCTTACCCTGAGGTACCTTTTCTTTGCCTTGTCAACTTCCTCTTGGAATATGCCAATACTCTTCTTCAACCAAACACTATAACCAATGAAGAAAGAACACATAAAACCACTAAAATATGATGGAACTCATCAATAAACATCTAAGAGGACTCCCCCTAATATTTATAAGCCATTTCATCACTTGAGAATCTTCAGATATTCATACACCATGAATAACCACCATATAGGCTTACTAGCCTTCTCTCTCAAGCCACCTCAAGAACTATCAATAGAACTTCATGCCACTCACAAAAACTGAGATATCTCACCCTAGATACATGCTCTACCTAGATCAAGACATATTTATATCATTTTTTCCACCTTTGGAGTAAGCTAGTTAACACCCAAAAGAACTTCTATTGATTCATAGAGAAAGAAATGACACCCAAGATTTGTCTTAAATACTCAAATGTAGCTTTTAAAAAAGGTTTGGTCATAATATCTACAAGTTTCTCCTTTGTAGGAACATGATCCAACTTAACAATTTGATTAATCACTTTTTCTCTTAATAAATGATATCAAATAGGAATGTGCTTAGTTTTTAAGTGTATAATAGGATTATTTGATATACTAATTAAACTTGTATTATCACAATAGATAGGATAAGGTCCATTTTGACTTACCTTATAATCCTCTAGCATTTGTTTCATCCACATGACTTGAGTGAAATAAGAGGCAACTACTATATACTTAGCTTATGTAGTTGATAAAGACACTAAGGTTTGCTTCTTGCTTAGCCAAGACACCAAGCATTCCCCCATAAAGAAGACCCTACCACTAGTACTCCTATCACCCACACATCCTACCCAATCTACTCTGTATATGATCTCAAAGCAATTTATTTACTCTTGGGATACCATAAACCATACTCTATGGTGCCTTTGAGATACCTCAAAATTATTTTGACTGCTTTCAAGTGAGATTCTCTAGGGTTAGCTTGAAATCTTCCTACAAGACCCACTGCTTACATAATATCAGTAAAGAAAGTAGTAGAGTATAACAAAATTCCAATCATGGATCTATATAGAGTTTTATAAACTTTTGGTGAGTCATCTAGTTTACTTAACTTGCATCCTATGATCATTAGAGTACCCATTGGCTTACAATCCAACATGTCAAACTTCCTTAGCATATCCTTGATCTATTTAGCTTATGAAATAAATATCCCTACATCAAGATGATTAATCTGTAATCTTAAGAAAAAATAAAGTTCTCCCAAGATTTAAATTTCAAATTTAGTCTTCATATCATCTACAAACTCTCTACTCATATTGTCATTGTCAGATCCAAAAATTATGTCATCAACATATACAACCACTTTAAATTTATGATTAATTTTTATCTTAATTCACAAATTACTATTAGTTAACCCTATTTTAAAACCTTGACTCAAAATATACTTATATAATCTATCATACCAAGCTCTAGGAGCTTGTTTAAGACCATAAAGATCCTTCTTCAGTTTGTACACATAATATTGATTACTTGTCATGAAGTATCCTTTAGGTAACTAAATGTATACTTCTTCTAAGTTTCCATTCAAGAAAGTATATTTTACATCCATTTGGTATACCTTAAAACCTTTGAAACTTTCATATGCCAAGAAGAGTCTAATTGATTTCATTCTTGCCATAGGAGAAAAAGTCTCATCAAAATATATTCCTTCAACCTGAGCATATCCTATACACACCAATCTAGCTTTGTTCTTTGTGACTTCTCTTTTCTCATTCATCTTGTTTTTGAAAACCCACTTGGTACCTATCACATTTTTATTTTTTGGCCTAGGAACTAGGTCCCATGTTTCATTCTTTACTATTTGATATAATTCTTCATCCATTGCACTATTCCAACTTTCATCTTTGATAAATTCCATGTATGTTTTAGGTTTGATCATGGATAACAAAGCTGAGTTATGTTGATTTTGATTGATCAACATTCTCCTTCTAGTTTTTAACCTTGCATTGACATCTCCAATAACTTAAGATACTGGATGATCTTTTTGAATTCTTCTAAATGGAGCTTTAGGGTCTTATATTTCTTCCTCATCTTCATCTTCATATTCATCATATGTTTGAATAGATAACTCATCATTATTTTTAATTAAATTCTAAATTGATTCACTTATCTACAATTTTGGCTTCTCGACTTTACTTGTCTCATCTATCCTCACATTTCAACTTTCAACAATCTTGTGAAGTCTCTTGTTGAAACACCTATAGGTAGTAACAATAAAAGAGTAACTTAAGAAGATTCCTTAATCAAACCTTGAATCAACTTTTCCAAGATTATCTTCATCCATTTTGATGAAGCACCTATTCCCAAACACTCTAAAATGTTTGACATTAGTTTCTATATTCTTCCATAACTCATAAGGAGTCTTATCATCATTTTTTCTGATTTGACATCTATTTAGGATATAAACTGAAGTGTTAGATGTATCTTCCCAAAAACCATCTAATATTTTGGCATCTTGAAACATGGTTCTACTCATCTCTTGAATAGTCCTATTCTTCCTTTCAACCCTATTCTATTGTGGTGTTCTAATAGAAGAATATTATCTTCTTATCCCTTTTTCATCAAATTTATGTGACCAAAACTCACCTCCTCTATATGATCTCACACACTTGATCTTTGAACCTTTATCATTTTAAACAAGTGCTTTGAATGCTATAAATATTTCAAAAGCTTCTGACTTTTCTTTAAGAAAGAATATCCAAGTCATCCTAGTAAAATCATCAATGAGAAGCATGAAGTGGCTATTACCTTGAATAATTTGATTTCTCATAGGTCCACATAGATCAATGTGGATAAATTCCAATGACTTTGTAGTGGATAATTCCTTATATTTGTATCTTCTCTTGGTTTGCTTCCCATGAAGACATGCCTTGTAAAGAAAATGAGGAATCTTAGAAATTTTGGGCATATGCCTTATCAATCCCTTTGGATTGATCTTCACCATATTATCAAAATTTATATTTCCAAACCTTCTATGCCAAACCCAAATTTCTTACAATTAAATCATGAATAATTCCTTCTTGAATTCATGGAATACATACATGTTATTTATTTTATGAACATTTGCAACTACTCTACTAGATTTTGCCTTTCTTATTTCACATACATCATCATGCAAAGTTACAAAATTTCTTTTCTAACACATTTGGCTCACCCTTAAAATATTATGTTTCAAAAAATATACATATAATAAATTCTCACTCCTATTATGACCATTGTCCAAACTCAGAGTACCTTTGCCAACTATGTTAGTAGATTTTTTGTCACCAAATCTCATTGAACCTGGGTTGGTCTTCTTTAGAGAGATAAACTTGATCTTGCTTCCTATCATATGATTTGAGAAACCACTATCTATGAACCATATCTTGTTCCCATCTTCTTTAGTATTCAAATATGCTTAAAAAAACATTGACTCTTCCTTTGGTGGACTGCTTGAATTTTGCTTCTTTCTTCTTCATCTTTAGACATAGTCTTCTTGAACCATTTGATGGTGTCAATGAATTGTATATTATTTTTACAAAAGTTTCTTTTATATTTATTGGATAAGTGACCTTGTTGGTTATAATTGTATCATATGAGATCCATTTTGATCTATGGAGAGAGAGCACAATCCTTAAATCTATGGCCAAATTGATTGCAAGAGAAACAATACCTATTGAAAACATTGTTCATGTTTGACCTTCTTTTCTCTTGACCATTACCAATCCATGAATTTTAATTATTGACTATTTTGGTGGAGCTAAAATCCCTTTTTTCCTTGGATAAGAGCACATATGAGTAAGTTATGACTTTATTTTCAAATTATTCCATCTTTTGATTGAGAGCTTTATTCACCATAACCTGTAGATTCTTGATAGTTGCCTTTAGATATTGCACTTGCATATTCACATCATCCATGCTAGCATTGACATTTGATAAATCACATAATATTTTTTCATGAATACAAGCCATAGCCTCTTTGTCAATCATTTTACCTTTGATCAACTTTAAGTTATTAAAATTACAAGAATGAACTACTCTAATACCAATTGTTAGATGTACAATCACTGAGAGGGGGGTGAATCAGTGAGCCTAGATATTTCAATTTCAATTCCAATCCTTTTAAAATAATAACCAATCAAATTAATCAAGCAACATTAACAAGAGATCTCATTCATTCAATGCATACATGAGATCAAACACACAACACATAGTTCCTATGGGAAACCCTAATGGGGAATAAAACACACTATAAAGCCTACACCACATGGACTACTTGTCTTATAAGATATTACAAACAAGATGTTGATCAATTATTTTTGACCAAGATTTAGTGAAACATCAATTTCATAAGGATCACCTACCCATAATATGATCAAGTCCTTTTGACAACCTTTTGGTCAAGTCCTTCTGACTAGCAACCTTTTTTAAGTCCTAAACTAAAGCATTTAGTGAAACACCTATTTCAAAAGGAGAACATATCCCTAAGAAAGATCAAGTCCTTATGATCTCTTATGAAATGAACACCTCAACCTATGAATTTATGTCTTCAACACTTGATGATGGACCTCTAATAACATAGCTTCCTTCACTTCTTAACACACTCATAATGCATCCAAAAACCACCTTCTAGATCACTCCACACTTCTCATTATCATTAACCTACAAAATTTTTCACAACACCAACAACATGACCAAATGTTCATACACACATAACACACTCTGATATACCTCAATACATTCACCAAGCTCACATTCAAACATCCAAAATATCCCTTTTAGATCAACCTAGATCTCTTCGCTCATCCTCAATCACCAAGCCTACAAGAACACTATTCTACAAATAGAATTATGACTTGTAGGTTATACACATAGTCCTCAATTTGTTTTTCTCTTTAACTCATCCATTAGGCACCCACCCATTCCTTCACTTCATAACACTATGCTCTCAATGCAAATTCCACATATAAGTTTAGAAATCATCATATTTGATTTCACTATTTATATATCCTTCATGACTTATAATGTCCATAATCTTCCTTTTTAGCCACAACACATGCCTTCACCCTTAATTCATCTTACATGGGTCACACTTAAGCACAACTCTCTTTCAAATAAGCCTAAGTCACCTTTTAAGTCTTGTGATGAACCATTTACCTCATTGACACTTCTTTGATCAAACTATGAAGACAAGAAAACTTTCCAACATATGGACCCATGAAACATGATCTATAAGTCCCATTTGAGTGCCAACATCCATCATAACACTCTTCTGCTAACCCCTAATTAACTCAAACACCTCTTTGTACACACAATCATTATGAACAAAAACACAATTGACTTTTAACCCTATGATCATACTGCATATGATTGTTCAAACCTTCATAATGCACATAGATGGTCCTTATGGAGTCTAAACCATACTCCAATATCTAACTCACCTTAAAACATTGATATACCTATAAGCACATCTCAATTACCCTTCTCAGGTTATTTGTAGAGTAAACATGAAAACATGGTCAAATTTCAACCTTCATAAATTTAAATGTACACAATTTTATACCTTAAAATATATATTTATATATGCACCTTGGAGTCATCTAAAAATTTGTTATTTACATCATGAGAAAATTCTACATGTATCAAAATATATGGCTCAAATAATAAACACTGGTCTTTCCTTTGTTAAATTCAAATGGTCATAATTAAACTTAAGTCACTTAAAACACATATAATTCTCTCACATATTATATTAAATATGCACCATCGATCTTTTTTGAACTTTAACTCATAATGCATTACTTCCTAAAGGTTAAACTTTGAACAGTTGACCTCATCTCATGCAATCTTGCAATCTTGACCACATATGTACCATTGATCTCTTGTATTTAGCTCAATATTTATTTGTGTTAAACATTAGACACCTTAAAATAATCTCACTCAATATGCACCATTTATTTGTATCTATATGAACATCCACTCATTGTTAGATCGTAGAAAAAGCTTGATCTTTACCTCTACTCAATGTTAAACTTTGAACATTTATCCTTATCTCACTGCTTCCTGACATCTTGGAAAAAATGTGCTCTATCAATCTCTTCGAGATTTTATCAAACTTTACCTTATGCAAATTTGACTATGGGAACCTTTGCAATCTATTTGAGAAGCCAACTTTGAACCTCAATAAATTTTATTGTGCTTAGACGCATGATCTAAAACTTGTAACATATGATCTCCTCACATAGGAGAATCCAACCATATATCAATATAATCCTAGAATACTCATACATGTGATATATAATTCCATTAATATACTCACTCATATTTTTCTACCATAGAGCCAACTATGCCAAAAACTACTTGGGAGGCCAACTTTGAACATACATATCTTTTGTCACGCTTCATCGCATGACCTAAAATTTAGTGCATAGAAATTAGGCACAAAAATTAACAAAACCATATAATCAAATCCTTATGAAACTAACACATGAGATAAATATAAAACCATAAAAATACCTACTCAATTTTTCTTAGCACATTGCAAATTTGGCTATGAGAAAACATTGCCAAACTACTTGGGAGCCCAACTTTGCACTTGCATATCTTATGTTGTGTTTCATTTTGTGACCTAAAATTTACCATAAGAAATTAGACAAAAATATGATCATAACCATATTACCAACTCCCCTTGACTCATCCACAAGTGGCAATGGTGATGTCAACAAACTGCCTACTCAAATTTTCTACCACTAGACCTAAAATGTCTAGATGAAAACAATGATCAAACAAATGAATTCCACTCATACACACAAGATCTACAATCATATTTGACCATTGATAGTACCCCTTTCACATGATCAATACTTCATACTCATCCCTAATCATCTCAAATAATTCTAAAACTAAATATTAACCATGCATACTTTAAGCATACTAGGATAAGCACATTGCACACTTTGTCATTGTCACTAGACTATCAAGGCACTTCATACACTCACCCAAACACCCATTGATTATTCTAATTGGATATCCAATATTGTTCATGTGGCTAAGCCATAAGGCAAAATTTGGATGTGTACTAACTTTCAAGACATCAATAAGGCATGTCCTAACTATGACTTCCCTCTCTCAAATATTGATTTAATCATGGATTCAATAGTTGGATATGAAATTTTATCTCTCATATATGTTTTTTCAAGATATAATCAAATGAAAATTGTGCCTAAGGATCAACATAAGATAGCCCTCATCACTCCATGGGGTCCCTTATACTATCAAGTCATGCCCTTTGGTCTTAAAAATGCAGGTGTTGCTTATCAACAGGCAATGACAATTATTTTACACAATACGATGCATGATATAGTTGAAGATTATGTAGATAATATGATAGGTAAGTCTCGACTCATATCAGAGCATCATGTAGTCTTAAGAAAACTATTTGAGTTTCCCATTTTATTACAATAATTTTGATGATAAATAATATGAATATTTATCAAAGATTTGTACTATTGTTTTTGCAATTATGTGATAGTGGTTATTGTTCTTTCCTCTACTTGGCTCTCAATTTGTTGAAATAATTAGATAATAATTGTGTTCTCCTTCATCTAGCCCTTCAATATAAATGTTTGGTTAATTGTGTATAGGGATATCTAATTTAGATTATCCTCTTCTTTAATTTTAGTTCAAAGTTTAATTTCTCTTAAAATACTTATGTGAATATTCCAATTTTATTAAAATAATTTTGATGATAAATAATATGAGTATTTATCAAAGATTTATACTATTTTTTTTACAATTGTGTGATAATGGTTGTTGTTCTCTCCTCCACTTAACTCCCAATTTCTTGAAATAATTAGATAATTATGTGAAAATGGTTGTTGTTCTCTCCTACACTTGGCTCCCAATTTCTTGAAATAATTAGATAATAGTTCTGCTCTCCTTCACCTAGCCCTTCAATATAAATGTTTGGTTGATTGTGTATAGGGATATCTACTTTACATTATCCTCTTCTTTAATTTTAATTTTAATTTTAATTTCTCTTAAAATACTTATGTGATGGTAATAGTTATTTATTTATCTTAATTATTTTTGAGTTATATATACCTAATTTGAATTAAAATTACTATATGTATTAATCTTTTGTCATGATGAAGGATCACAAAAGAGGATCCGAAATGTTAAGCATAAAAAATCAACATAGTTTTTCCAATAAAAAAATGTAATTATTCATTTCCTTTCATTTTATAAAAGATTATTTTGTTTATATATATTATGATTTATACCTATTTTGAATTAAAATTATTATATACAATTATTTATTTCTTTTTATTTTATATAAAATTATTTTATTTTTATATATTAATTATGGTTTAAGTGTTGTAAAGAGAAGTTTTGTACACTATTTCTCATTAATTTCAATACATCATGATTTGTGTGGAAAGTTATGTGAAGATTGAAAATTTTAACACTACTCTAATTGAACATGTGGGAAAAGTGTGAGAACTTTTACCTTCAACATTAGCCTCATTGAAATATCATCGAAATTTGTTTTATTTATTTATGAAAGTTATTATTTTTAGACACTTATATATGATCATATGGTATTTATTAAGTGTCAATCAATATTTTTTTAGTGAATTTGCTTATTTATTAATTATTGGTTCAAATTAGGTATTATTGACATGAATTTTAATTTTTGATGTGTATTCTTGTTCATAATTATATCATTGTATTTCTCTCTCTCTTTCTATGATTATAAGTCTTTCTGCCAAAATCTCTATAGTGCTCTTGACATTTTTTAGAATCACTCCTGAGACTTATGGTCTTGTTTTTTGGTCTTTGCTAAGTCAAGTTACACTCATTCCTTTTATTTTATATTTTTAACTTTTAATCATTTGACGTCAATTCATGTGCCAATAAGGTCTCAATTTAGATTCAATTATCTATTAAAAAAATAATTATATTTTATTTGATAGATTTAAATATACATAAATAATCCATCACTCACACAAAAATTATAAGCACATAGGAGAGATCAAGAAATCATTATATCACTTATAATTATTTGAAGCTAAAATTTAATTGCAAAGAAAATTTGGAACACACTTAATATTTTATCTATATTATGTAATTTACATTTATGAAGTTATTTCCTTTATACAATTTACTATTTTTCAAAAGTGTGGTTTTCCCTTTTAGGAAGTTGATAAATAACAATATAGTTATGTTATTCACTAGGTCTAATGCAAGACCCTAAACTCACTATGAATTCCTTAAAATTATTTAAATATTGTAGGTAGGTTGAGTCCATTCTATGGAAAGGAATATTTTTTTGTAAGTACATAGGAGTTGTAATGCATATATTAAAATGAGGAAACAAAAGATTAGAAAAAAATAAACTTAATTAGGTCATTTTGGAGTTTCATGTGACCTTTCAAAATTGTAAATGCTCTTGACACTAGTGTGAAGTGTTCCCCAACAATTCCAACACATATTATTGATCAAATCCAGATTTTAGAGTGAGGTTCTAACAATGTTGAATGCACATTTTCAAGTTCTTCTATAATGGTTTATTCGAGATATGCATCTAAATCTTATGTGTTTTTCATCCTGATTGATTTATAAGATTAATACATTCTTACTAACTTTGTGTTTATTTTATTTACACATATATTGCTACTTAACTAAAATTTAACTAGAATGTTATTATTTTTCCATTTTAGACTTAGTATTTTGATTTCTCTAGTGTATGCACTAAATTACATACCTTAATTATAGTAGGAAATGTTATATTATATTACTTAATTATGTTTGTAGACTCACATTTCAAATACTTAATATATAAATCCCTATTTATATCATGATAGATGGGGAATTCAATTATTTAAATTTTCATGTGATACTTGAGAGTTATCATACCTTGTTATATCATGCAGGTATTATGATCCTATCTAATTTATGTGTAGATGACATGATACATACTAACACCGAGTAGAGTTGGAGGAGATGCATAGTTTCATAAGAGTGTAATTTAGTAGACTCAATAATGAGGTAACTCCAGTTATGTATGTTTTAAATAAGGGGTTTGACAATATGTTCTTTGTGAAAAGATTTCTTCAAAAATAATGAACATGTATCCTCTACGATATTGGGTTCATGGTTAATATTAGACGACCATCTTCCATGAGATATTAAATATTTACCAATGCCATGTTCAGATATTAAGGATATAAAATCTTTCATGTGTTTTAAAAGTTTCTATATAAAATAATAAAATGTGAGAAAATGAAAAAGGTTAAGTTAGTGCTACAAAAAGTGTTTTACCTTGATTTTTATTTAGTTGTCTAAAAAATATAAAAATTAGGAATATTTAGATCATATGAGATATTAAAATAAAAATTTGATCTAAATGCGAAATTATAATACAATTGAACAAACTTAATTTCTATGGAAAGTACTAAGGGGATTTAGATACTTAGTGTGTTACTCTTTTTTTCAAGTCTAATACTCAATATAATTTATTGAAAATACTAAAAAATGGATTAGAAGTCACTAAGGTTAGTAAAAAAGGTGTTTGGATTTGCTTGGATGAGTTTTTTAACCTCTGAATGTTATCATCTCACACATGCATAAAATATTTAAGGTTTCATCTTTTGAATTTGTGCCTCAATGTTTTAGCACAAACCATTACACCTACTTGAAATATGTCTTCTTGTGAGATATCAAGTTTTCACTGTATGCATAAATATATAGAACTTTTCTCCTTCTCTTTGAAACCCTAGTTTCAATTTTTAAACTATGTTAACCTATAAAAATAAGGAAAAGAGATGGGTTGATTTGAACTCAACCACTCTCCAATGAATTGTTGAACACTGCCTACATATCTAATATTCCAAAGAGGGAATTCAAACTACACTTAGTTCTCCTCGTTAGATATTAAAATCCCTTTGATATCAAATGGTGACTAGAAGCATCTCAAATTGGATATATATAAAATAGTAGTTACAAAGGAGAGATAACTATTAATCATTATTAATTTCAGCCTCAAATTTATTACACGTGAATTTGGCCCATTTCATTACATGGCTATGAAAGATATTGCATTATTCAAGGAAATAACATGTAATTATGACAATCCTAGCTTGAATTAAAAATATTAAACTATGCATATCCATTATAGTCATTATATATTTAGGTGAATAAGGAAATATCAATAAAATCATATCTAAAACCCTATTGTAAAAATATAAAACCCAAAGGGAAACCTAGGGCTTGTTGTACTCTAAATAATGATTAGATCCACCAAAATGTTTTAATTTATTTTGGATTTAGTGATCTAAATAAGACAAAATTTTGATACTTTAGATTTTATAAGATATGTCATAACTTATGTAAATATGAAACTAAAAAGCATAAAGAGATTGAGATTAATTTTCATAAAAATTATAAGAAGATATAGTACTTATTATTATTATTTTTTTAATCTCAGTTTGTATATAGTCATCAACCATTATTTGTAATGACTTTGTGATCAATCAGCTCAGGAGATTGATTATCATAATCTACCAGGATGCCTCTAGTAAGGTAAATACACATATGGTGACTAGATGCATCAAATGTTTGTTGAAAATATCTCTATGTAAAATGTTTGTATTTTTTACAACAAGTTGTTGCACCTACCTATCAAGATTTTTTTTTTGTAATATCAAATGTTCTATCATGTACAAAATTTTATATTTGTCTTCCTTCATCATGAAACCCTAACTCTACTTTTGAAAAATTTATTGGCCTATAAAAAGGAGTTTTAAAGATGAGTTGGAAAGTCCCAACCATATATTGTTGAGTGGTTGAGTATTGTCTGTATTCCAATGATCCTAAGATGGCTCAAATCTTACATATATGAATGTGTTCTCAATGGTGATACAATGTAATATATGCAACCTATTTAGCTTTCAACACTTAAAAAAATATAAATTTGACCTTAATTTATGTGTTTAGATGTGACTTAGTGACTATTCCTTTGAGGTTTTTAAATTTTGATGCTTTAGGGAAGTGCCTTAAGGATATGGAGATGCATTCATAATTGTGCAATTAGTTCTCCAAGTGATTCTCTCTCTCTCTCTCTCTCTCTCTCTCTATATATATATATATATATATAGTTCCTTAAGGATATGCAGATGCATTCATAATTGTATAATTAGTTTTCCAAGTAATTCTCTCTCTCTCTCTCTCTCTCTCTCTCTCTCTCTCTCTCTCTATATATATATATATATGTTTTTTAGATCTAAATAGCCTTAGAATTGATGTGTTTATACATAAGACTTTATTTGTTATTTGCCTCAGTAATCATCATGAAAAATGTGTGGGCCAACCAAGGGAAGGGTTTGAATTTAATAACTAGACATTTAGATAACTTGGGACACTTCCAGTAAATGCAAATGCTACTGATAATTATCAGTGTCTGATTATTAACAACATTGTTTAGGGAGGAAGAAATAATGATCTAGAGAATGGTGATAAACTCTTTAGTATAATATAGTTTTTAGGCACAAAATATTGATATCTTGTATGTGTATGATAAAAATTTGGGAATGAAAAGTTTATAGATAGATGAATGGATAGGAGAGAATGTGAGAAATATCCAAGTTTGTATGCACAAGTCATGTATGCTATAGATTGGTCAAAAATGATGTTGTCAAGTGTCTAATACCAAAATTATATGTCTACATATATCATTTGTAAATATAAGACTTTAGATAAATTATTCAGTGAAAATATTCAAGACGTAACTATTGTCAACTATTATTCCATCATTTCCATGTCTACTTAATAGATATTGTGTGAATGATGGTCCATTTTACGATCTATCATTTTGAATCTCACTATCATCAAACACAATCAAAGGAGGTATTTTCTTTCTCTTAATTTACCCAATCACACCAATAAAAATATTAATTGGATGAGCATTTGATACTTCTCCATTACTATGTCTATCTATCATGTGGACATTTATATTTTTATTAATTAGTGGTAGTGATTTAGAAGAGGGTTGGTAAAAATTTTCAAAATTTTATTTGGTGGAGCCACTAATTCATTTGATTTTTTTCCCCCTCTACTTGAATTTTATTTTTTTCAATGAGATCTTGAATCTTATGCTTCAATTTTATTCATTTATTGTAAAGATACACTTGAATTATTTTATAATCAAAAAATATATTTGCATCAAAGTTCTTAGGAAATGGTTATGAATGATCAAATTCTTTCATTGGAGGAAAAGTAGTCATATCACACTCAAGAAATTTATGAAAAATATTTTTTGGAATTAATATAATCCTAGTGAATTTTACATGATCATTTTTTTGAGGTAATACAAGTTGTCTAGATGGTTTTTAATCTATAACATTGACTAAATTCTTATCCTCATTCTTAGGCCAAAATCCATTATCACTGCCTATATCCTTAAAGTTTATTATTTGAAAACAACTTGTTACCATTATAAGTTAGAGAATTTGATATATAAGAACATTTTCATATAAAATATTGACATGAAAGTATCCAATACAATGAAAAAAATAATTGAAAGAATGATAAGTTGAAGACAATGTTCATTGATGTTGGCAAGAAAACTATTGGAATATATATTGTAAATCTCACTATCTAGTAGTTTATAGTTCATCTTGTTAATCATAGTCTTAAATTGAAACACATATTCACTAATGATCTCACTTGATCCTTGTTTGAATTGAGCTAATTTTCCAAACCAAACCTTCATATCAACATTGATTAAAAAATGGGCCAGTAAGTCATCAATTAAGGTTGTAAAAGGGTGTATGGGTCCACATGGTAAAACATAGAACCAATCAAGCAAATAATCTTACAAACTCTATCAAAATAACTCAAAAAATAATATATCATAATGAGAAAAGTCTAGATAAGAAGTATAACAGGGTATAATGTGATAAGTGAGATCTCCCTTTCTATTAAAAAAATCAACCTTTGGAGTAACAAATATTTTTGGAAATATTTAATAAGAAAAGGGGTTTAGAAGAATATCATTAGAGGTCATATTACTTCATTAGAGGCCACCTTACTTTTTGGTTTTAAATAACCTTTATAAATAGTTTTTATTTACTTTTAAAAGTCTCACAATATATGTGTCATAGTACACATTTCAAGATTTGTAATATAAGTCGAAGTATCATACATTTGAATAAAAAAGGATTAGAAAAATGTGGAGTAACTTGAAAAGTATTGTAAGAAATAAATGGTTTAAAAAGAGGAGGAATATCTAGGGTATAATGACACTAAGTAAATAGTAACACAAAATGAACAAGGGAGATCTATTAAAAACAATCCTAAAATAGTAAATTGGATGTGCCCTAATAGTTAAAAATAATAAACTAATCATAAGGATATATTATTGACAAGAAATGAAATTTAAATATAAATAAAAGTGATGAAAACTGACACACTGATAATTTAATTTGAATTATGGAAGTGAATCTAGACTATGGAGGTGGTAAAGAAGCTCTGTGTGAAACCTAAAGTGTTCACTGTCAAATGATAGATTCAATATATGTCTTCCTAACTCCAAATACACATTGGGTAGATTCGACCACCAAATTCACATTGCTATTATGATTAATGAATTTGATTTTTAGCATTGAATATGTACTGCTCATCTTTCCAGGTTCTAAATTTTTATGCTACTTGTAGTATATGTCATCTAATGTTATGTTGTTATAATGAATTCATAGTTGTTATTGTCTAATTTGATATTATTTTCATTCTTGACCCAATTATCCACAAAAAATCATAAAATATAAATGGAAGAAGTAATTGAATCAATAAACCTCAAGGGATTTGTATCTACATATCTTACATGATGTAATCAAATCCCATGTAGCTCTAGTGCAATGTGAATGAATATTTTGATTAAGGACTTCAACCTATTTTCCTAAGTGGGAATGGAACTATATACACATTCACTTATAATTATTTTGTTACAAGATGAAATTAAACCTTTGATGAAAATTCCTTAAGTATACATGAATCTTTTTAGAGTGTGGCTAGACTTAAAAACCATGGACAATTCCCATTTGATATTTCTTATTTAAATTCCTTTAGAAGGTTTGTATATATGAATGTCTCAATTTTGGGATTGAATACTTGAATTCAATCATGATTTTTTGTAGGTACACCTAAATTTACCAACACATGGGTGGAGTTTATCTCAATAATGTATATGTTTCATCCTTCTTTCCCTAAGGTAAGTGCAAGTACATTCTCTAATTATTATTAGAATTTGTTGCATGTGTGCATTCCTACACACATATACAAAAGTGAGACATGATGTAGACACCTAACCTTAGTGCAAAACCATTTTACATTGCATCATTATCATGCACTTCCACACTTTTTCCATTTGCTTACATTTGACTATTTTTTTACACCTTTCATCCCACATTAGAGTATCTCTAGCCTTGATCCATATAGATTTCCTCAAATTCATCTTAGATCTATTTTTTTCAACTGAAAGAGTTTAATAATTTTTTATCTATTTAGTTTGATCTTCATTTTAAGATTTTTTTACTCCTAGGTTAAAATTTAAAAAATGACTAGTTTTATCCTTGACATAATTAGTAGCCCATTGATTTTATCACTCTTCTTTTTTGTTGGCGTAGACTTTTATTAAATTAGCTTTTGTCTACATGGTCTAGTCAAACTTGCTTAGGTTTATTAAAGTTCCTTAGGGGAAAATAATCTTGCATGCATGAGGATGGTGGGACTTGTCTGTTGTCCACCTATATAAGGAACCTTCCTATGCAATTTTTAGCTAATGCTACTTTATATAATTTCTTTTTTGTGAAGATAAGTTTATTCCTCTTTTGAGTTATTCTTTTTAGGTTTCACTACTCCATACAAGTTTTATTTATGCATTCAATCATATCCAATAGATATAATTGTGGCCCACTCCAACATGGTATTATAGCTTTGTTGGTAGATAAATTCCATTATTCCTATTTTGAGATATAGCATTCAACATGTTCAAGTGTTTTTCTTGATTTTGGTTTTTCAAGAGTTTGGTGAGATTTCTCAAAAATTAGTGCAGATCTATACAACTAGGGTATCTAAACAAAATATGGACAATGTTATTGGATTTGCAAGGTGTCAAAACCCTAAGATTGGATGTAAACATGACCTGGTTTCATGATAATGAATTTTCACCATTTTTAGAGGGTTTGAAGGCATTTTTTTGAAAATCTATAGATTATATACCATCTAGTACTCAAATTGAAAAAAAATCTAGGTTTTATAAATATAAAGTGGGTATTTACTATATTTTCATAAGGACATACATATTTTCCAAGATATCGGATCTTCTTATACACTTTTTTGTAATTTTTCACTAGTTTTGGTGATTTTTGCAAACTTTAGACACTTAGAAATTTTTTGAACTTTCCATTTGCCTAGGTCCTCCTCCACACAATGATGTAACTCTAAACATGCATGCATTTTTTCACATCTATAGGTTTGAAGGATTTTTGGGTGACCCTTTGATGCATGCTCTCACTCACTACATAGTTGTATCTTTGTAGTTCTAAATTTGCACTAGATGATCCACTGATTATGTGGTAATGCAAGATGTGAGTCTCTACACATTCTCACTTGCATGAGACTTCAAGCCTACCAACCTGATTACCTACTACTTGGTGATGCAAAACTTTGTGCATCATGCCTTTATGATTCCAAATCCCCATTAACCCAATCCATAGTGGCATGGATTTCTAAAGGCCCATGCCCTTTACATGTCTATACTTTCATGGGTTTGGAGGTTGTCCTCTTAGTGTGCAGTGATGTAGCTCCACTCTTGAATGTAAAAATGGTCTCTAGGATAACAATTTTATGGGTATCCAAATTTGGTATTAGCCCTTGGTCATATGGGAGTTAATCCCTTGGTCACGGCCAACCCAAAATTTCTTAAGTTTTGCTCCAAGAGGGAATCTATTTTTTGTGGGAAGTTACCACCAAAAATATTTCAAACTCTAGCACACCTAAATATTTTCAATTTATGAAAAGTGGAGAACATCATTTTTTTTGCAAACAATAAACATTAAAATGAGCATAAATTTTAGCCAACTACTCCTTTTAGGTGCCAGTTTTTTTGAAATTGCATGTTTTTTTGAGATATTAACATTTGTGCTATTATCATGCCTTGTAAATTTAAACCTCTGTAGATTCATAGGAAGTGTTATAATACCATTCTAAAACATACACAATTAATAAAATACTTACTTTCTACACCATGGATCTTATTTTCATTCTATTTCTTACACCATTCAACTATCACGAGTGGAAAGTCAAAGTGTAAATCCTCTTAAAGAGAAAAGGATTACACCAAATCATGATGGGTATAAGAATAGAACCAACACCTGATGTAGAGAAGGTGAAGTGGTAAAATTGAAGTGATGAATCTTATAGTCTATTGTCCCTATCTATGTCTTCTAACTTGCTTTTTCATATCAGATCTGCAACACATCCAAATCAAGTGTGGACCTTATTGGATAAAATCTTTGTAAAGTATGATGAAATGAGGGGTCATGAGTTAGATAATGAAATCCTTAGTTTGAGCCCAAGTGACTTTAATATGATACAAGACTTCTTCACCAAATTCAAATCACTAAATTTACAGTTAAAACTATGAAGCATTGACAAAAAGGATGATCAATTACTTCTTTCCATCCTTTCCAAATCGGGATCTAATTATTTTGTATTAGTTTCTACCTTCCATGCCACCAAGCGTGCCTTTGGAGATACATGGACCATACCATCCTTGGATGAATTTAATGTTGACTTTACTCAGGTTAAAGACAAGATCATTCAAATGAGTACACTTAAGTCCTCTGAATCTTATATCTTATTTGTGGGTCGTGATAAATAGAAGGCTTCCAATAGCAAGGAAAAGAAACAAAATAAGAACTCAAAGAAAAGAAAGGGTTATAAATATGATACTAAGCTAAGAGTATCAAAAAAATTCCTCTTTAGACATGAAATTTAAGAAAGAGTGACTCACATATGGTGATTGTAAGAAATATGGGCATGATAAAGCCAAATGCATAAAGAAGGAGATTGACCAATTGACAAAAATGCTTGATAAGCACAACATCAATGTCCCTAATTATTCCACCTAGAGTTCATCAGTGCATGGATCTTCTAAGGCCAAATAAATTAAGAAGGGAAAAGATAAAGGAAAAACACTTGTTACAATTACATCCTAGACTTCCACATGGGTTATTGATTCTAGTTCATTACACTACGTGGTTTCATCATAAGACACATTCTCATCTTTGAAGCCTTTTTCTATGTCTTTTATATTTTTGGGTGATGATAATTATACAAAATTTATTGGGAGTGAATCTATTAAAGTGAATGATAGGACATTTCATGATGTTTTATGTGTTCCCTCTTTATCCACCAATCTCTTATCTATTTACTAGATCACTCACATCAGTTCGAGTAATAGAGTTGAGTTCACACCTAATTTTGTGGTTATTAGGGAAGCTAACAGTGACTCCATTATTTTATTTTGGAAATTAGATCACCAATATAGGTTGTATACTTTCTCACATTTTTCTCTTGATCAACCCTCTACTACATTGCTCACTTGTTTAGATGAGATGAGTGAATGATGGCATGAGCAATATGGCCATCTCAACTATCTCTACTTGGAACAACTCAATCATCAATACATGGTTTTAGGGTTACCACAAATCATGTTTTCTAATATAGTTACTAGGGATACATTCTTGGTAAGCATTCTTGGTAATGAAGTATGACAAGGGCAAATCACATAGAGCTAAACAAATATTGGAGATTGTTCACAGTGACATTGTTGGCCCATTTTCAAAACCTTTATTCAATAGGACAAAGTACATGCTTACTTTCATATGTGACTATTTAAGGTATAATTGAGTGTATTTTCTTAAGCATAAATTAGAGGTTTTTGACTATTTTTAGGACTTTAAAGTGCTTGTAGAGAAATAGTCACATTAAACCATCAAGATTTTGTGCACTAATAATGGTGGCGAGTATGTAAGTAACCATTTTGAGTAATTTTGTACATCAGAGGGGATATAATTAAAGTGTATAGTTTCATATAGTCTTAAAAAATGGTGTTGTAGAGCACAATAATAGGTTCTTAAAGTAAATGGCCAATTGTATGCTACACTCCAAGTCTCTTGCACCTCAGTATTGGGCCAACGTTATCAAGTATGCTTGTTACATCCAAAATTGAGTTCCTCATAAAGCATTGAGGGAGTCACTCTTTTTAACTATTGGAGTGGTTAGAAACCCAAATTTGAGCACTTTAGAGTGTTTGGTTTGCCTATTATGGATTGTATTCCTAAGAAGAAACATAAGGCATTAGAACCTCAGATTCAATCTTACATCTTCATTGGATATCCTAAGGGTGTTAAGGGATATAGGCTTCTCCATCCCACCATTAATGAGTTTTTCATTAAGAGGAGGTTTCATTTTATAGATTTTCCTTTGGAATCCACACTTGACACCTCTCACCTTTCCTTAGACACACTTAAATTTGGTGACACTTTTGATGATTTAGATCTACCTGATCAACCTCTTGATGATTCAAATTCTTCTAGTTTTGATGATGAGAATAGTGATGAGGATTCCCCTCCTCCTCTTATGTTATCTTTAGATGATGAGGAATCTCCTCCTAACTTGCTAATCACTCATCCTCACTAGGATAGATAGACATTGTAAAGTGTTGGCCAATGGGATAGAGATCCATTAGATAATAGATAAACCTATTCACAATTCTATGATGCCCCAATGCTTTGATTACATCTGTTTCTAATTTGTAATCATTTTATGAGGCATTAGGCAATCCTGAGTGGGATACTATTATGGAATAAGAGTATAATTCCTTGCAGAGGAACAACACTTGGGATTTAGTCCCACTTCCTAAGGGAAGAAAAATTGTTCGATGTAGGTGGATCTATGAAATAAAATTTGTATTAGATGGGTCCATAGACAAATTCAAATCACATTTGATATCAAACGATTTTTCTTAGGTATGTGGCATTGACTATACTGATACATTTTCCCAAGTGGCTAAAATTACCTCAATGAAACTCACTCTTGTCATTGTTACAACACATCATTAGGATGTTCATCAAATGGATGTGAAGAGTGCCTTTCTTCATGGTGAATTTAAAGAGGAAATATACATAGAACAACCACAATGATTTATGTAAGATACCTTCTTAGTTTGAAAGCTTTGAAAATCTATCTATGGCATCAAATAAGCTCCACGAGCTTGGTATGCCAATATGGACTCCTTTATTCTGTCACTTGGGTTTAATAGATGCCACTTAGATTTGAATGTCTACATTTTGTGGTAGAATGATTCACTATTGATTCTATTTATCTACATGGATGACCTATTGATCATAGGGAGTTCTTCATCAACCATCATAACCATGAAAATTACTTTATCTAACATGTTTTCAATGAATGACTTGGGCTTATTGCATTACTTAGAATTGAAATTTATTAGTTTGACTCTATGATCACTATTACACAATCCAAGTATGTTCTTGATTTACTTACATGGTTTAGTATGGCTGACTATAAGCTAGCTTTGACTCCTTTTCTATTTGGTGTGAAGCTTGAGGCTAATTTCCCATGTCCTTTGGTTGATACCACCTTGTATAGATAACTTGTCAGTAGTCTCATATATATTATGCAAACTAGACCTAACCTTTCATATGTAGTGGGTATGGTCTCCAAAATCATGTATGAACTATTAGCCAAAATTGGCGACCATGAGTGAAGATAATTTTAAGCTTTTCTTTTAATACTTGGTTAACCTTGCTAGTAGCCTTTTTAGAGTCTTGGTCTATTGGTCAAACTTGGTCATAGCAAGGATGTATTGTTAGGTGTGTTTAGTAATATTAAGGTCTATTTCATGGTCTATAAAATTGATTCATACCCCTATTATTGTCATTATCTCCTTCATGAAGGTCTTATTTCAGTTTGGAAAGATTAAGGTATCTTAGCAGAGTTTAAGGTTACTTTGTAAAAATTGAGAAATGTGGATTCATGGTGAAGCATTAGTGTTTTGATCTCGAAGGTGATATAATTTATTATGGGGAAAGAGTAATTATAGATACATTAAATAGAAGGTTGAAAACATTATTATTTCATGTTTAGCAAAAGTTAAGGTAAATTTGAAGAAATTAAGGTAATGTCACCTTAGCTAATATGAAGAACCAAGTGCATTTTAGGACCTCCAACACGTTTCTAAGATTTTTAAAATTTATTTATTTATCACGCATGTTCACTGAGGTCACTTCAACATGCAAGGAGGGGTGGGACCCTCCAAAGATTAAGAAACTAAAGTAGAACATAGAAAGACACTTGTTAAGAGCTTGGAAAGCAATTTTCCAATGTGGAGGTGATTATTTCAGGTCAAAAATATATGTGATCAGGTATACCAAAGGTTTTTAGGGTTACATTAGGCTTATGGCAACATTTTTAGGCTCAAATAATGCAAAAATCATTTCATCACCTCCATCAACCTCTTTGCAAGCTAGTGAAGACCATTCTGAAGTGTTCATTCCATGAAGAGGAAAGAGAGATGGAGATATTGATATTTAGGTTGGATATGAGTCCATATTCCATAAATATTACATGCATTATTTTTAGGTTATAGGGGCTGTAATTTATGAACAATTGTTAACAAGTTAAGCAACCCAAAACCCTCTTAAAACCCCATAAATAAGTATTTTTATTATTCCAACGAGTTTATAGACTAATGGATGCACATGGTTTATTTTTTTAATCTCCTAAAGGGTCTAAATATCCTTATCACATCCTTTTCCATCACCATTTGGCATGTGGGACAACAAAGGTAGCAAAAAAACACTTTTTTTGTTATTTTTGAAGGTGGTAGGCATGTTTATTGAAGCTGTGATGTTTTGAGAATGAAATAAGTTGTGTATTATACTAAATAAAAAATTAAAAACCTCAAAAAAGATTCATATATCTCCTTAAACTATTTTACATTCACTAAAAAGGTCAAATTTCAAAGGGATTAGCAAGCATGTTGCCTGTGCATAAGATTGTCTGTAGGTGGTTACCAAAAGCACCTAGAAAATGTGAATCCATGAAATTTGAAATAAATATAAAAGATTTGAATATATTATGAGTAATTTTAAATTATTTTGGAATGGTTAATACACCAAATAATTGATCTAGGTAAGTTAAATGATGCTTTAATCAAGACCTTATGGTTGGAGGTTTTAGGCCTAATGAAGTTAAAAGGAGTAATATTGCTTCCATGTTTTGTTCCTTAATAAACCAATAGGAAAATTGGTTTATTGTGGATGTTAGTGACTTATATGGCTTAGATAATCATATTGAATATTGAAAAAATCACTCCATATATATCCTTTGAATAATATTACAATTAACGGTCCTTTAACAATGATGTTTGAACTCTCTCAAGCCTGTCTTCAAGGCATCAAATGCAACAAGTAGACAAAAAAATATAAAAAGAGAAATGATTTGTAATTTTAAACTATAATAAGTCAAATATTCACTCTTATAACTCTTATAAGTCTCCCCAAAGATTCATTCAATGCACATACAGTCAAATGTTCACATATAACCTTCCAAGAGAAAGAAAGTCTTATGAGCATCTCCATTGAGGTTTTGAGAAGTGGTACAAGTGAGATGATAATTTAAGCACTTAAAGGAATATATAAGGCTCTCAAATAAAATATACCAATGGAACCAAACTCTCAAAATCATCCTTGAGGTGAATTTGTATCTACAGGCCTAAAGAGCATTAGTTTGGTATTGGTAAGCAAAACTAGGTGTTTAAAGATAATTTGAGACTTCAAAGAGGTGTTTGATATTTTAAACCATTATAAAATTATAGAGAGATAATAAAAAATTTGAGAGACCAATAATAACATGGTAAATGGATTAATTTGAGATGAATGTAGACCTACAAGTTTGCAAACCTATAGGTCTACACTCTCTAGCCTAAGAAGAAAAACTTGCAAGAATATGAGAGTTTGAAGATGAAAATGAAGAGTAAGAGACTTGATGTTATGATGGGAAGGTAAATGAGGATATAACATGGATTAAATTGCCAAGGAGATCATTTTTAATTTCTTAAATGAAAGATAATGCAAACCTATAGGTCTATATTCTCATCCTAAGAGAGAAAAACCTTGCATGAATTAGTGGTTTGAAGATGAAAATGAAATATTAAATCCTTAATGAGATGTTGAAAAGGTATATGTGAGATATACAAATATTAATGAGAAATTAATAATTTTTCTTAAACCTCAACAAACATCAAACACAAATAAGCATCCACAATCCTGCTAAAGAGCTATTTCTCAACCCTATTTTCAAGATTTCAAGATAATGTGCAATGTCCTTGAAGATGATTCAAACACTGAAAAACACCTAAGTTGCATACATAGTCCAAAATGCACATAATTTCCCACCTTTTTACTTGTTTGAGAGGTAAAAAAGGTTGATCAAGGAAAAATGATGATTGGATAAGTTGGAGGAGGATTGGGAAGAACCCAAATAGGTATTAATTTTATTTGAAACACCCTATAACTTTCCCAATTAATTTTTCTTAGCTCTCGGCCTCCTCAGGCCTACACTTTTTCCAACTATAGGGCTAAAAATATTACAACTCACCTAATTTGAATTCTAACCTATGAAAATTCATGAAACTTTGAACATAAACATTTTTTGATGTGCCTTAAAGGATTTTTTTAGTTTTGAGGAAGTACTATATGGATTTGTATGGTCTATAGGACTGTAGGCTTAATTGGGAAAGGTGGGTATTGAGAAATTAGGTATACCTTGGGAGTTAGGCCCTAAAATTTTGGGTGAAATTGTAAGGGGATAATGAGTACCCAAATATTTCCTTATTTTTCTTATAAGCCTTGTGGATCTCTCAGACCAAGGATATTTGTACCAAAATAGGGCTACAAGGAATAGGCCTCCAAAAGAGCAAATGTGAGAATGTTGAAGAAAATATTAGGGCAATTAGACTCCAAAAATACAATTGGTAATTTCATAATCACTCCAAGGGGAAGTTTCAAATTCTCAAGGTTGAGTCACCAAGCCAAACATAACTCCTATGATACCTTGTTCAAGTTGTCATCAAATGGAGCATAAACATGTTGAAAAGAGACTTCATAATTATCCATTGGTAGTTGATTCTTGCTTATAACTTTTTCCATGATTGATTCATATCTATAATTGGCTCTTGATACCTCTCTTCTTTGTCTCTCTTCTTTTTTCTCCTATATATATGCTTGATTTTGGCATTGTTTGGGATCCTTTTGTTGGATATGGTGTATCCCTATCTAAATTAAAACTTGTAATTTTCCTTTTAAATGAATAAAATTGAGTTATAGTCTTCTCTTATACTTGTAATTAGGGTATGCTTCATGTTAGTTGATGAATGCTAGTGATGGTGTATACAACCTCCTCTTATTTGTCCTATATCTTACCTATTTGTAGGTGTTAGTCATCTTTATAGGTTACATAGAGTGATTATAATAGTCTTGTGTGTATTGAAATTAGAAGAATTAATTAGTGTCTTTTAAGAATTATTGATCATCCCCTTAGTCTATGCATCATGTTATAGTCTCTATGTGAAACATACATGCTTGGAGACTTAATTTGAGTTGTGCACTTAGATTTAATTATAGTTCATGTTCTTAATACATAATAGGTAGGTAGAGGAGATAAATTTGGTGCATCACCTCCCTAGTTTATTTTTTATTTTAGTTCTCTCTCCCTTTTCCCTTGCAAGTTAGTAGGTTTAGTGATATTTATTAAGTGATTCATCAAGGAAGCTATCCCTATCTATAATTTTAATCCATTCTTTAGGCCACCCAAAACCTAGGATTATTCTCATTATATAACTTAAGTGAGAAGGCTTGAAAAATCTCCTCAAGGTTGCAAATTTTGATGATAGTAGTTGTGGGATGCCCGATGGGACACAAGATTTCATCCTTTAAAGAGTTATTGATTATTATCTTTAATAAATCAGCCTTTGGAGGCATGAAAACAAGCATAATTTATTACTCCAATTGAACCACAACTGGTATAAGCAGCCTAAGTGTCTAAAAATCAAAAAAATGGTATGTATTCTCATCATTCTTTTGGTCAAAATGCATACTCTATGCTTTCACATTCTGCATATTAGGTTGATGTCATTCATGGATTTACCCAGAATGTCTCTCAAATAGAATCATGTCAACCTCAACAAGTTTATCAACAACATTACATGCCCTCTCCAAATCCAATCTATCCTCTTTGGTAGCCTATTTATCCTTCTAGTCAACCTTGTCAAAGTTATATTGTTCCTACTCCAACCTTCTTAAGTTTTAAACAAACCCTTGTAGACAGTGAAATGAAAATGAGAGGGATTGATAAAGATAAGTAACTTGGTCTAATTGTTCATAATCCTTCCATTCAAAGTGAATTCATTCCAATGATGAGGGATTTAGTGGATTTGATGAAGTCTTAGTGGCCAACTATTAAGAGAGAAAACCAACATGTGCCAATTGATGAAGTGCTAGAAATAAGAAGTTTGATTCAATGTATGGAGTAGATTATCAATTGAATATAGGAAGAAAATGTAATAATTTCATCCTTACATGCCTCTTCCTACTCCACACCAACCTTATTTTGCTCTAAACCCATTCCAACTTGCACTATTCCATCAAGAGAGGTCTATGCCTATGCAACATTCACCCACTCTTTCTCAATAGCCTAGAACCATTCCATCATGGAGACCTTCTTGGACCATGACCCATAATTATATCATTCCAACCCTTGAAAGATATCCTTCCCTCATGCCTATCCAAATTCAAGAAAAAGAGAAGTGTATGGAGGTCATGTCAAGAGAGCTCTCAAGTTCCTCAATTTGTTCATCTAAGATTCAAGTTGTAACTATCCATGAATTTAAGACACATCAAAGTTAGATAGAGTGATTAAGGAGTAGAAGGATAATAATTTAGCATCCTCAATTCAATTCCCTTCTCCATCCCTTCAAGAACACTAAAATTAGTTTATCCCTCCAAAAGTCCTAAGTTTTAAGGACACTCTATCAAGTTTTTTCATATTCTTTCTTCTATGCTTCTGCTCAATCTTCACTATGAACTTGTATACCTCACCAAGGGTTTCTAAATTAAAGAGTTCCATTTCCCCCATATGTGCCATTGTAGTCCACCATGATATTTGAGAGTCTTATGTTTCTCACTTTCTTGAATTCCCAATCTTACAGATAGAGAATGAAAAATGTCTGTGTAATCTTGAATAGATTGGTCTTTACCTTGGGGAATTTGTTGCCACTGTATGTACAGATCATCATATGCTCCAATGGGATAGTATTCTTCCTTTACCACTTCCATGAAATCATCCCAGATAGGTTCCACCCCAAGGCCAATGTCATCTATATTGAACCTCTTTTTATACACTTCCCACCAATTTTTCATGGGCAATGATGCTTTCAAAAGAGTAAAAGTGATCTTTTTTCATTGGTGAATTTATTTACAGAGAAGTAGGAAGACAATTGAGCTAACCAATTTTCTAATACATCAACATTGATTTTGCCTTCAAATGTAGGAATATCAAAATTTACCTAAAACTTGAAGGGTGTTGGGGCACTGAAAGGACATTCCATGGTTGAGGAGCCAGGAAGTACAGATGAGGAGTTAGAATTTCCCATTGGGAGTTGTTGGAGAATTTGGAAAAATTGTTGTAGCATGTATGCTTATTGCCATTGGAGGGATTAATTCACCATTTCCCTAAAATGATTGGATGTCTTGATGTCATCTTCCATTTGAAGTCATTTATAATGAATAGGTGGATAGTTTGGAAGCTCTATTGTTTCCACCCAAGCTTCTTGTAGCTTGACCTCATCCTTGAGATCATACACTCTCAAGACAAACTGATATGATACCATTGATCCAAAACTTATAAGTTTTTATTGATAGATATTTTAAGAACACAAAAATAACACAGTAACAATGAATTCTCTAAGAAGAGATGTTTTATTACTCAGGATCACAATACAACTATATGTTTATCTCTGGAAAGAGATGTCTAATTTTAACTTTGGGTTACATATTCATTTATACATATTTTTAAAGTATGAGGAGGATGTGGAAGGCCACCAATCTCAAGGGAGATTAAGTGGTTCAACTTCCATGATTTAAAACAATACATAATTTGAGGAATTACTATTTTTAGAAACTATTTTTAGACTGCACTACTAAAATTGAAATTTAGGGTACTTCTATTGAGTTTTTGGGAGTCAAAAATTATTGAATGGAGCTCAATTTCATCTCACCATGTTCTCCTCATTATTATATTTCCAACGGTTCAAATGGAGAGTCAATTGGAGCTACGGTGCAAAAGTTATGGCTACCAGAAGTTCTATCATCAATTGGGGTAGAATCGTCACCTAAATTATTACCTGAATTGTTGCCCAGATCATTTAATGCTATAGTTACCTTACCTTTGGTAAAGAATAATAATAAAAATAACTTATAATATGTCTCATAGTAATTAAATTTTCAAGGGTTAAAGATTATGGGGCCATTTTTAGATGTCAAACAATTGGGGAGATAATTTATGCTCCCATTGACTTTGCTTCCACAAAACTCTACTCATGAAAGATTTTTTTTGACTAATCATATTACTTATTCAAGTTTTAATAATAATAATATGAGAATGATTTTGATTATACAAACAACTTAAAATATATGAAAATAAAAAACACAAAAATGTCTAATTAAAACGTATTAAATTTCACATATGTATTTTTATAGAATCATTTTCATCGAATACACACTTGTTAAGATATTTTTATTTAAGCTATAGCCTAAACAAATATAGCTCAGGTGATAATATCATGAACAAGATTGTTTAATATTTTTAAGATCCCCAACTTATCTAACCAAGGTATCATTATATAAATTATGAACTGAAAAGTATAAATGAACATATTATGTATGTATTAGATCATTTAATTTTCAATAAAAATGCATATAAACCACTTATTTCACCATATCAAGGATGGAGTATATGGTCTTAAAACATTTTTTTAACTTTCATTATCTCCATATTAATAATGTCATAAGTTTAGGTTGATTATTGACCATAAGAGATATATTGTATTGGTATAATATTCAAACATATGTTATCCATTTACATAGTGAAATATTGAAGAAATATAATCTAAATATTTAAGTTTAGGTAGATTCCCAGATAGCTTAACCAATAAAAGGCAAATTAAAAAATATATTAAATTTAGTTATACCTAGATAATGTTACAAACTATTTTTTCAAGTTTAATATGTGGCCCTTGTTATTATAAAGTTAATGATATTATTTTTCCACTAATCAAATCACATTTATAATCTATAAACATTAATTACATCAACCCATAAATTGTCAAATATAGATATTTTGAGGAACAATTCGCATTTATGACTTCTCTTTTTTCACCTTTTTAAATTAGATAACAAGGGAAAGGGAAATTTTTAATCTTTTTCTATTTTTATTATTGTTTTTAAAAATCCTAATCCCTTATACAAACAAGATTTATATATATTTTAATAAAAACCAAGAAACATGAATAACAATAAAAAAATATTATATTCTAGGCTATAACAAAGTTACAAATATGTAAAAAAGAAAACAACCATTCAAAAAACAAATAGAAAATATAATAAAAACACAATTAAAGATGAGATGAGCTTAGTTCATTCAAATTATTTGTTGATTCCAATTATTATTTCAAAAAAATAAGGTTTTCTTCTACTATTTCTAGCTCTATATTATTGTCATCTATCTGTTTACCTGTTCTCTAAATTTTAATCATTTTGCTTAATCTTCTTTTTTATATAGTATCTTTTCTCTTTTTGGAGATTATTAAAATAAGGTTATATGTTAGTTTAATCAAAGACACTAACCTAGTTAAAGGTTTCACATCTAATGTCAATGACTATAAGTTTATAGATGTTCTCTAGTTTTTAAAATGTTTTCACCCTGATGGTGGGATCCATTTTGGATTTTAAGAAACTTGGGTGAAGTTCTCTCTTGATTTACCTTACTAGAATCATATGATATTAATTTGGCATGTACTTAGTGAATTAAATTATCACCAAACTATTCATATTAATTTGATAGGATTAATTATGGATGAATTCACATATTTGTTTCATGTTAGTTCAAAACATGTTAATTTGTGTGCTAACATTTGAATTTTAAGCTTTATGTAATCAAAATTAAAGTGTTATAAAATGGAAACAAAAAGTAATTTGTTTTGGAATAGACCAAGAGTATCACACTTTATTACTTGAAATTAACATAAAACGATATAATCATATTGTTTTCCATAACATTCATTTCATGTCATTAAAAATTATACTAAAATCCATAATCATATTTTTTAGACTTTAAATATGTGCCCAAATTATATAAATCCAAACTTTAAACAATCATCATCAAAAATCCAAACCCGTGATGCATATGTTATTTGATCAAAATTGATATATGCACATTCAAAACAAAACCCATGCCAAGAATCAATTTAAATAAGCAAAAAAAAATACAATTGTCAAGAGTAACCATATTATATTAAATCACATATTACAATTATAAGCAAGGAATAACTATGGTTGAATTATTCTTCCACAACTCTAGATCATTACTCTCAATGAAAAACTGTGAAATCACTAAAAACCCGTGCATAATTCAATTTATTTGGGTTTCAATTTATATCACATCTATGTTGAATATAAGTTATATCGTATCTTTTTTATATATATAAAATAAAATTTTGATAGTAAAAATAAAAATTTCTAAGCAAAGAAATCTTTGTAGTTAGAATTACATATACAAAATTTTAATCAAGAAAAACATTTTTCCTATGGCTATTATATAATTTACTTCATTTTTCTTATGGCTATTATTTTTATTGGACTAATCTTAATGTGTTATTTATATATATATATATATATATATATATATATATATATATATATATATATAGAAGGTGTTCTCTTGAATTCATATTCTTATATATGTTTCAATTTTTCTCATATATATCAATTTGTTTGACATGTGACATTAATAAAAACGGATGTGTAGTAGTTAGTTTTTACCTTTATATTATAATTAGTTAGATGTAATAGATGAAGATATAAATAAGATTATAGACAAGGGTCATTTTCAAAAATCACATTGTGTGGCGTGATTGTGAAAGACCAATCTTTTTTCTTAAAAATTTTTATACCTTTAACACATCTTAATAATTTATCATATAAAAAGTTAGAGTATTTAAAATATATTATAACAAGATTTAAAGGTATATTGGATGGTAATGGTAAAGGGAAATTATAGATTTTTTTTTTTTTTAAATTGATATACAATTATAGTATAAGTGAATAAATATCCACACATTATAGATTAATTTTTTTGAAAAATACCATAAATCATGGAAAGAAGAATAGTGTAATTCAACAACACGGATCTCACCACTTATGATTGTGATTATGGTTACTACTTGGATGACTTTTAATTTTTTGTCTATGTCTTAGCCAAGTAAAATCATCTGAATAGTCTTCATGGAGTGAATACAAGGCAATTTTCATCATTGTCCTCCACCATTTTGTCCACTTCAAAAAAATCCACTCTCAAACCTTGAACTCGTGTGTATATTCTTCAAAGAGTGAATATAGTGTAATTTCAATCATTATCCTCCATTGTTGTTCCACTTAAACCACTATGCGACTTCATAATTTGGTGAAATTAGTATCATCCATTAGCAGTGACAACCTTACTACTCACTTGTAAATGCAATCTCAATATTTGATATCTCCATGTTCCATTTCTCATGGCCCTTAAAACTCCTCCATCACTCTATGTTTAATCAAGAAGTGGGATTTTAAGAAAAACATTGATTATATAGTATATTTTATGAGGAGATCACAATATATAAATCATGCCATTATTAATTTTATGGTGCCATCAATCACTTTAAAACATGTTGCTCATAGGATACAACATACTTTTATTCATTAAAAAAGAACTATGTGATATGTGATATATATACCCAAAGTTGTCAAACTAAAGGACTGGATGCTACCATATGATCATAACATGACATCAGTTGTAATTGAGATGGAAGGCTTAAAAAATTTAGATAAGATCCATGTATTCAAAAGAAACAATATTGTGGTATATGCATCAATGAAAAATTCAAATAAATAAAAAGTAATGTTAATTAAAAAAGGTTGAAATTTTGAAGGTTGGAATTGATTCACTAAAGGCACAAAATAAAGTAGATAAGATTAAGATAACATATTGGGGAATTTTTTTTTATCCTAGTCATCAAAGTTGCTTGACCACATGAGATAGAGAAGGAAAAAGGTTTGCAATAGTTTAGATCAGATTCAAATTATCAAATATATTCAAATATTGAATGTTTAAACATGTTAAAAGATGCAAAATTGAAGTTGATATTATTATATAAGGAGTTGGATTTAAAAAATATATTGTAGCTAATTCCAATGTTATTGTTAAATAAGTAAAAATTAATGTATATTGGGACATGTGGGGAGATATAATGAATATTTTTTATGGTTTGATGGAAATTTTGGAATAAATAAATGGTTTATTAATCATATGTGGGGAGGTGAAATAAGTAATTAGATATGCTAAAATATAATTGGACTCAAGAGAGGATTAAGAACAAATGGAAAACCAAATTTTAAAATTAGTATACAAATTTTTTGATGATTTTTTAGTGACATGAAACATGAGCAGAAAGGATGTAGTTGTAAGAGAATTATAAATCAAATGAAAATATGTAATATTGGGAGAAACACAAAATTATTTGATTAAGCACAACTACTTGTCATAGGAGATGTATAGGAAGATTAATTTTATTATTGGTCTAGGTTTTCCATCTCTAGTGAATGATAAGAAATGTCTATTATCAAAGGAGGAAGTATTCAATAATTTTTAGAATTAAAAATATAACAATGATTAGTTCAATAATTGGCCTAAGAAAATAGATGAAATTGCAGAGAAAATTAAATAATTTCTAGAACCCTTATTAATCTTGTAACTAAGAATGCAAGATTGTTTTAAAAAAAACCTCTTCAAGTAACAAATGAAAGTTTAAGTTGCATCTAAGCCACTATTAATTAGTTTCAATTGAGATGCATACACATGAAGAGTGGAACTTGTTGCTTAATATGTTAATAACTACTAAGATATATCTACTACTAATACTATTGTTGTTGATTTTGTAGACACCTAAGTTTGGCCACTGATAACCTCCAATCAGGGTTTTGGCCAATTTCCATCTAAAATGCACAATTTGGCCTAAAAACACTAAAACATGTTAAATGATGTGAAACTGAGATATTCAAGTGTTGATTTTGGCTAGGGTATCCCTAAATGGGGAAATACAATTTATGGGCAAGCTAACCTCGATCAGTTCATTTCAATTCAAAATGCCAATTTTACACCTAGGTGCTTTGGATTGGTCTTTCCTATCAAATCTATTACACAAGATACGTGCCTTTGTTATTTTATATTAGTAACATCCTAAATGGGAATATGGTTCCAAGGCATCTAAAATTGCCTTCCAATTCCAATCCAGTCAAAATTTGGACCAATAACAAGGCATTCTGATCAATTTGAGTAATTTGTGCACAAAGTGCTTAAACATGCTTAAGAGCTAATTAACCCAAATCAAGGCATAATTAATAATTCTATAGAAAATTATTTTTGGAAATGAATATTGAATATCTACATCATCAGGTGACCTCATTTCTTGAGAAGACATCTCTAGGCCATAAATGCCACAAATATCGGGATTCATGCCCTCCATGCCTCATCAATGCCTTCCATGATGCCCTCCATGCCTCTTAATTGCCCATTTTTCCAATTTCATGATGAGAATAATTATAAACTAAATTCCAAAAAAATGAATTAATCCTCAACCACACATCTCAATCTCAGGATGGATAGTTCAGGTTGATTCTAGACGTTCTCAAAAATCTATAAATAGGAGGCCTCACCACATGAATTTTAAGTCTTGATAATGAAAATTTATAATGCAAAAATGATTCAAAAATATTTTGAAATTAGTGTTACCATTCCAAATTTATTCTAAGCCAAGCCAGGCCAAAGTCACAAGGTGCCAAGGAGAAGAGGAGATAGCCAAGCCTCCTTTGATGAAGACTTCATGAGCACAAGCCAAGCAAGCCACTACAACAAGCATTTTGGAGCATCCAAAGAAGGAAAAAGAGGGTTTATTTTGCATTTTAATTGTGTGTTTTATTCATATCTGTTAACTAAGCTCTTCTTAGTGTCTAGGCCTAAAGATATGATGCTATTTTGTGTGTTTCTTTCATTTTGTTTTCATTTTGAAACTAACATCATACTAACCATCCTCTCTTGAGTCAAATTCTTAGATCATAGATTATAATAGACCCTCATCACATTCAACTTAATAAGTTAATAAATTATATTATAATTTATAAATTTTATTAATGAGAATTCAAAACATTGAATCTTGAGTATATTTTTGTTATAAAAATGTTTTTAAGATAGAAAATTCCAATGTTATGCAAATTTCATTATGTAACATTGAGTATATTTATAAAATTAACTTAGATCAAGATGCTATTAAGCTATGTTATAATTGTACCAACTACATATAACACCTTAAAAATACATGCATCCATTCAAGCCTCATATATTAACCATAATGATATTTTTAGATTTTGAAACCATGTAAATTTAAAACGTATAAATTCAACATAATATTTTAATTTTTAATGTGCCTATGTAAATCACACATAATAGTGAATTTCCAAGAAATTAGGATCATAGTATCATACTTACTCTAATGATCTCACAAGGGCTTCACTTTTTCTATTGTCGGTGTTAAGTTGTTATTCCTACTTGATGGGCCCCTTGTGTTCATTTGGAGCTACTATAGCCAACCAAATTTTTATGGTACACATAATAGTGTGTGCTAAAGTTAAATATTTGTTATAGATTTTTAAATTATGTGGAAGTTTTTAAGGTATCTAAATAAGGAGGTTTAAAACATTAAAAAAATAAGGTGAATCATATTTTTTAAATTAATTTGTGTTTGGTGTTCACCTATGTGTCATCATTTGGTTTGCTAGTTGTTTGATTTCACTTGTTGAAATGACCATTTTTTTCAAATTATATTTGTTAAAGCGAGATATATTCACTTCTATTTAAACAAGAAATGGTTTTGCCTAGATTTTAATTCACATTGTTACATGTACACTCCCAAATATTTGTCAATCCATGCAAAATGATTGGCTCCTCTCCTTTAAAAATAAATAGCCTAAAACAATCATGATTCATTAGTGATAAAAAATGATCATTAACATCAAAATTTAATACATGGAAAATAAATTTATCATTTCTAAAATAATGACTTCTAAGAAAAATATATATTTGATTTCTTTAAAATATACATAGGTATAAAATTTTAAATTTTAAAACCTTGTCAAAAACATTGATAATATTGAATGAGACTTATCACATAATGAATAAGATTGATAAGATAAAAAATATATAATTATTAATTAGATGTACATGCCACATATTTTTACCAATTATTATACCATATCAAAGTTTATTTGTATGTAATAAAAAATGATTTAAAATATTTATTTTAAATATAAATATGGATTAAAAAAACATTTATCAAAATTATTAACTTAATCCCAATATCCAAAATGTAATGCATTTATTAACATATCAAATACTCTACAAAAATAAAATAAAAAGTGACAATAACCATGTGTGATACAAAACTCTGATAAAATCTAAGCATGTCAACTATTTAAATCCAAGTATATTAAACCCATATGTGAGTTGAACTAAGATATGACCAATATAAATGACATCAATGTCAAAATTAATTGTTTTGATTTTTGAATTTTATTACTAATTCTAATATTAGGAAGTCTATAAATAACAAATAATGAGAAGTAAAATGGCATGTACTCAATAAATATTATAACTTTTTTATGCTTGTTCTTGCGAAGTTGTAAACTTGTAATGTCATTTTGGATTATTTATACTCTAAAAAAAAAAATCGAGAATGAAAATACAAGAGGAGGAATATAGCATAGAATTTTATTGTGTTTATGAAATTCATATTTTGGAATGGGTGGAATTTAAAAGAATCATACGTCCTCACTCTAAAATCATTTTTAATGGGAGGACATATGCATGTCATTCCCTTTTAAAAATATTCCTCATAAACAGGTTCAATAAATAAAACCACTTGAGGAAAATCTCATATGCACTAATGTTTTTGGCTAAAATCCAAAAATTTAGAGCTATATGTCACTAAAATATTAAACCTAAATTTGGGGACTTAAAGAAGAGTTATTTCTATGTTTTTCTAAGAGTATATGTGGTATGATAGGCTTTGACCTTATTGTTGTTTTACTAAACATGGAATGCAACTGAGAAAACCCAGTTAGTGGACCTATGAAGGACATCAAAATAATGAGAAGCATATTATTATTTTTCATTTGAGGCAATAATAAGTGATGTATTATCATTGGTTAGTGGTTTTATTTTATAATTTGTATCAGTATAATCTATTTACTACCAAAATATCTAGATTTATGATTGTTGTGCCATAATAAAAATTTCATGGATATTCTTATTACATTTAAAATATGTTTTATTATATGTGTTAGATATTTATAATTGTTGTGCCATATAAAAAAATGAACTATGTAATATTTATGAAGTTTGTTATCATGTTGAAACAAAAGAAAATCATATTTTATTCTTTTCTTTCTATTTGACTCATGAGTCATGAATCATAATATAAATATATGCCTACTTCAATACTATTCTTTAACAATAATATAACATATGCATCACTACACTATACTATGATAAACAATACACAATGCACACATTTTTAAAACGTATATTTAGATAGGTAACATTTAAATAAATAAAATATTCAAATTTTGAAATACGATTTTAGAAACAATCAATTCATAATTACTATCTTAATCATTAAATATTTATGCATCACAAATTCACACAATACCATCAATTTAGAACATGTCTTTAATTGTGTTATGCACATAAGACATACCATCCACATTTTTATGAGTCGAGACCAAATTATCAATCCTAATGTTCAAATGTCTAATTTTAGTTTTAGATAACATTTTATGCTTGTCCAATCTACTCTTCATCATCTTCTATTTCAAATTTTAAATTTGATTCATAACCTCTGGTTTAGAAATCATACATGTGTGGATTAATTTTGTGTTATTATAAGTAGTAACCATGACTCTTATTTCACATGAAGACCTCTAAATTTTTAGTTTTATAGAAAAAAGAAAATTTTGAACATTGTACCTTATTGTATATATCCTTAATAAAATCTCCAAATTATTTTCAATTTTTCTTATTACCTTTTATTTTAATAATCTTAATACATTGAATATTCTCTCATCATCTTCTATCCCAAAATCATTTTTGGAATAATATGTTAGTTTGAAATATTATGGCATTGATTCATGCAATATTTCACTTAGACTTAAGTTTTTCCAAATATTTTTTATGGTTCCATCTCGTGAGGATACTCCATGTTTTAAAATTTTCCATCATGGTTGTGGCAAACCATGTGTATTTATCCCTTAAAATATATGAATCTAATACATCTTCAAAATTTTATCAATTTAACTTCACACTCATAAAGTAGTTTTAAATCAAAGTATTCATCTTATTAAGGAAATATGTTTGTTGGTAGTTGTTCAAATATGGAGGATACATAATATAAATGGATTCCAATAGTTTATATCTATGGAAACATTCTCTTATCTCAAGGGAAACATATTTTGCAATATCTTTCAAGGAATATTTGACATATTCAACAATGACACCAAATTATTCACTTTTAATTGATATTTTTAATTATTTTGTCCAAACACGATGAAATGATGAAAGGTTATCTCATATCTATGAAATTAAACACATAAATATTCACTTTCATTGAACTTTAAATAGTTACTAATATTGCCCATGTCTATCATTAAATCTAGGTAATAAACTTTGGACTAGTACATTAGAGAAATATGTACAGTTAAACATATCATTTTCCATGTTTTTGTATATTCAAAAATATACATATTTATTTTTAAGAATTATTTTACCAAAACGTTCATGTCATCTAACTTGGGAAGAATACTAGCTAAAATCAACAAATTTTATATATCACTCAACAAAAATAATAGGTGAGGAGATTTGTCTACTATGTAATGATGTTCATACATTACCCTAATTATTTATTGATATTATCTGAATACCCTCTGTGTTCATCCATACATTGAGATCCATCTTGTATCAATAACTTTTAGAGTTTTATTCCCTTGTGTTATATCTTCTGAAAATCATTTAAATTCCATAAATATTTTAAGACTTCAACAAAAGTATGCATGGACCTCACATACAAGATCTTAAAATTTTGACATTGTTAGATACTTCTTCACAATAATAAACTAAATATTCAATATATAGGCCATGTAGTGAATACCAACCATATACAGGGAACATATTTTTTTTATCTTTACACAAAGACTATTTATATAGCTCTACATTACTAGAGTTCCATATACATAAACACAAACAAGTTTTTTACAAAGTTTAGAATCATCCATGCATCAAATATCATAAGATAAAATTAACAAGTTAGTAAATATTATGTGATGTATAATTTTTCCTTGTTCTATTAATTATGAGAAGATGAGGGTGGAAAATATCATTTTCAATGGTATAAACATGCATGCAAAACCATGAAGTATTATCCACAATTATAACCTTGTCAAGATACAATTTGACATATGTTGACCATTTTAGTTTTTTATTTGATATCCTCCTTTTCCACTTGAGAATAACAACCATCCCATTCCCAACCCTATTTATGGATCGATAAGTATTCATAATGTTTGACACAATAATAAAATACAACATGCTTATATGTTTTGGATAATTTTTCATAAGACTTCCTCTATTTAAGACATGAAAAGACACATATAATTGTATTTTTTTTGAAAAATGGGTGCTTTCCATCATCTTTATAAAAGTATATTGAATGGTACCTCCACTTGTAATAATATTGAGATTGCATGTATTCATCATATTTAATTTCATTCTTGACATGAATATATTCTTCCTTTGTTTTCCATCTTAATATCAAATTTTCCTTTATATTTATAATTTATTTTCATACACCTTACAAACATGTTTCTCTATGGTGTATATTTTAACATTCAATGTATTTCCCTCACATATTTTAAAATACATAACTTGCACCTACATTATTTTGAAGGTTTAGGATGTTATCATATTTATCAATTTCAATAAATGTATACTTTGAAATCCATTAAATTTAAAAATTCTTTGATATGTTCCACTAACATGACTTTATTTTTTCCTTTCATTAATTTATTTTATTTTCATCATCAACCTATCAGAGAATGAATTATTAATACTCTCAGTCTTACTACCATAAGATTTTACTAAATCAACAAAAATATAATCATTGTTAAGGGAATCTCCACATTATCTCACATTAGAAACTTTTTGTAGATGAATCCCTAAACATCACAAGATGAGGAAGCAACATGATATTTTTTTCCATGAAATATTAATTCTAAGAACTAATTCTCAATTAAAAAAATTATGAAAATATAACAATATGTTTCTTCATTTTGTGTGGTTGAGTGACCATTACTTATACTAGGATTGTATCTAAACATTCTTTGTCAATTTAAAAATTAAATTTTGTAATTGGAAAAAATGATCTTGAAATTTAAGATGATTTGATAACATATAAATAACATTTTTTTTTTTCCAATTTTATAAAACTTTGAACAACCTAAACATAAAGCAATGACTCATGAGACTCAAGAGTTATTTTTAAAAATCATACAAGTAACAGACAACATGGCTATAGCCTCAGGGTCACATAAATTACAATGCATAAAAAAACTACATTATTTATGGTATAACCCATAGTATAATAAATGCCACATGGTATGATCACAAATTATTTTTAGCCTTGTATAACCATTTATAAAAGATTAAATTATCTTGTCTTAATATCAATACTTATCTACTAGATTTATATCAATGGAAGGTTGGGATTTATTTTACATTTAATCGACAACATAATCAAATGCCAAAACCTCAAATAACATGTGAAATGAGGATCGCTCTTTATCTTACATGGGTTAATAAAATGCATTCATCAAGGTAGAGATGATTCCCAAGTAATATGGGATAAAAAAACCATGGTGAAAAAAAAGCATATCACATAGTTATTTTAAACTATCCATAATTTAAAATTTTCTATAGAAATAATAAGTTAAAAAAATATTTCTTATAGGCTCATGATTGAAAGTTGATTTTTCAATCTTAATTTTATAATGTGTGTTGCAACGCCTCCAAAAAGAAAATCCTCAAATTTATCTATATCCACTTCCAAAAATTATAATCTATAATACATAAACATAGTCTACCAAAATTAGGATTCATAGAATAATATGTAAATTTTACAATCATATGGAGCTACATTGGTTCAAGTTTTAAAGTTTGTAAAATAATCATAACCAAAATTTTATGTTTTTATATTCAATTATATGAGGCAAATCTTGATAATTATCTAGGATATTGTACAATTAGGGTGCTTATGACTTAGAGAAGAAATGGGTGTGGTAAATGAATGTTAAATATTACCCACATATGAAATATGTACATTAAAGTGTATGGTGAATAGGTACAAACAAAAAATTAATTTTTTTAAATTCATAACAAGTTAGAACTGAACATCTAATGCACAATATGAAATTGGGGTGATCACGGCACAAACCACAATTAAAAATTAAGGCAAAATTTTATTAAATTTTAAAATTAATTTATTTTTTTATGATTATTACATAAATATATTAAATACATTAAATTTATAATGAAATGGGAATCATCATTTAATTATAAAATATTCAAAATTTGAGATAATATTTTACATTATTCATTAATTGGTGAAGATTTTTTAATAAATTTTTACTTGTAAATTAGATTAATTTCTTATTTTTATTTAATTATGAAACTAAAAAAAGCCTTTCCATAGAAGCAAATAGGATTTAATAATGGAAAGGATTTTCCTATCTCTTGGCTAGTTACAAAATTTAATGGGAATATTTAGTTTTCTATAAGTTTAACCTAGTTTAACGTTCCCCATCACCCATAGATTCATTCAAAGCCATTCCATTATTTTTAAGAGGATGAAAATAATTTTAGAGATTCCTATGTGTACATGAGAACATTCAAATAGTTTTTCTTCCTATATAAGGATCTTGATAAGGGGTCCCATATATTTAAAATTTTATTTTCCTCATTTTACTTAATTTATTTCACTCACAAATTTGTATATGTTTGAAGTATTTATATTTGATGAGATATTGTGTTATTTATAAATAGGTGACAAGGATCTTATGGGTTTCCCTTTATCCCAACATATTGCATAACTCTTTCATAGAATTAAAGCTTGCTTCTTACATCTTCCACTTTTTTTGCAAGAGTAAAAATCATTTCTAATTCAAACCATTTCTTTTCTTTCATTGTTCAAGATTTTTTGATAAAAATATATTAAAAATACAATTTTAAAGATTATTTAATTTTTTTGAGATTCATTTATAATTGAAAAATTTATTAGAATAAGAATAATCTAAAAAATTTATAATTTTTTGGGTTCATGATTTTTAGGTAATTTTGGTTTTTTTTAGAATTTTATCAAATTTTAGGGGATTTAGTAATGTTAATGGTAAGAATATATATATTTTAGTGGGTATTCTATAATTTTAAATATTATTTATAAATAATGGGATTTTAAGTTTTCTATATTTTTTTAATTTTGTTACATAATCAAAATCGAGGGGGCCTTTTTCATTTTCAAGAGGTTATTTGAAAAGATTAAGATTTGTTTGGATCTAATATTTTGATTTTAGAAATAATTTTATTTTCATATATTTTTATAGATTTAAAAAAAAAATCAATATCATCTATTTTAGGGATTCATAAATAATAAATAAATAAAAATATCATCTATTATTTCATACCCTAACATTTCCTACTTGATAAGTTCCCACACTAACACAAGATTGTTGAGGTTTAATTTCCCTTTAAAAAAATTAGTGGTGCCTTTAATATATAACCCTCAGAATGCATCTCCTTCTTACCTCTCTTCTCACTCCAAATTTTTATGTTATGTGCAGGTCATGCCACTAACACTACCCCACCCAAAAACCACTGCTATAACATCTTGTCCAATATAAAATTGATCACTCCTTAGTGGAATCCCCACCCAAAGCAATCCTAGAGATCCTAAGTTTACTTATCCATCAAAATTTAGGACATTTTTTTTGTGATACCTCACCATATCCCCACCCCCGTTTTTAATTTCCCTCTTTGTGGGCCCTACCTAAGCTTTTTTTCCTAGGACCATACTCCAAACCCAAATTTTTTTATTTCATTTTAGTCATGAGAAGACCACAATATGGGTCTGGTGTGGTAGTCTAACATGCCTCTCATAGAAACATCCATTATATTGGTGCTCTCTAGTGTTCCTTATAGGAATTGAATCTTCAACAACTCATAATTTTAATATATAAGTCATTTTTTGTGCCATTGTTTTGAAGTATGTTATTTTTCCATGAAAAATATATATATGTCATTGAAATTAAATAAAATTTTATGGAATCCTCATTTTCATATGAAGCTTTTTAGGTCCCTCAGACATCCAACTTCAACAAGCCATAACTATTCACTAGTAGCTCATTTTTTAATGCAATATTTTTACCCTAAATACCTTTTTTATTAGAATCCATATATTTAGTAAAAAATTATTCATACAATTTAAAAAATAATAATTTAAAGTAAAAATTATAATCTATTTTTTTCTTCTACATTATATTATTATAAGTAGTCTCTAGAGATTGTTTTAGTAATTACACTCCCTTATGAGTGTAATCCTTCAAGGTGGAAGTTCATTTGGTAAATTGGTTTACATGCCTACCCCTTTTGTGAATTACATATATTTAACACACATGTTTCATGCCTTGGGGAATTATGGACACTTTTTTATTTGTGTCACATTTTCTAGGACACTTTTTCTATAGTCTTAAGGTTTATGTTGAGATTTATCTTAGGGAATATTGAGAAGGTTTGTAGTGCCTTATTATTATTTTCACACACTTATAAGCATAATAAGGTTTTTTTTACTTTAGATCACTTTCATATTTTATTCATTTCACCTTGCTTGAGGATTTTATTTTACTTATTTTATAGTTAGGGATCCTAAAATAGTGGATAATTATGTGTTATTAAATTATATAAGGTATAACAATAAAGTACTAATCTAAATTGAAATTTGTATTTTAGATATTGCACTATTTTAATTTATAATCGATAAAGCAAAATGATAGAAATGTACTTGAATGATTTTTATCATGTATTTCTCATAGAATGTGCCCTTATACCTAAGAATTATTTGTACCTATGTCGTTAGCTTCTCAAACCTAAAATAGAGGTTAAAAACCTCTTTAGATGCTAATAGTTAAGTCTGACCCATGGAGTATCTGACACAAACCATTGGTTTCTAGTAGTGTCCCTATGAATTATTTAGGTATGTAACTCCTAATACCCTTTCACCTACACCTATAAATGTTTCTTGTATGTATGCTAACTTTTGGTCCTATGAATTGATATTTTTTTCCTTATCCTTCCCTCCAAACCCTAATTTTGCTTTCAACCATAATATTTACATTGAAAAAATGGTTAATATTTTATTTTATACAGCCCCAATCACTTCTTGTTGAATGGTTGACCATTGTCTACATTATAATACTCTAATAGGGATCAAACTAGATGTAGTTCTCCCATCTATGGGTATTTTTGTAACATATTTAACAATCTAGAATGTAATGTAATGTTTTGATCTTCAACTCTTTCCACCATGTAACTTTGAATTATGTGTAGTTATACTTGTCTCTAGTTTTTCTCATTTGAGTGTGCTTTAGATGACCATCCCTTTTTTATAATTTCTCAAGAGAGTTTTAATTGATTAATCAATTTCCTAAATTGTTATCAAGGTGATGGCCAAGTGAGTATAGACTTAAGAATGATTTTTATTTATAGATGACTCTTCATCATTTATTATTATGACCAACCCATAAAATGTGTCAAGGTTGACCTAATGGAAACATCTCAATTTTAAAAATAGTTGTTAAGTGCACCTAGACATTATTAGAAGAGATAGACGTCTATTGTAACAACAACTATCTAAGCACTAACAATACTATTATAGGAGTCCAAATAATTGATCTAAGATATGGAAAAGGTCTATCTAGGACTTTGGTATGTTCTTGTATATACAAGGATAGTCCTAAACAGTGTATCTAGAGAATATATTTTTAAAATAGAATAGATGGGTAGATAAATATGAATTAAATGTAAGTGCATTGTCCAATTATTTTACAAAATTAAGTGTCTACATATGTCCCATTTTTACTTATTAGTGAAAATTACAAACTAAAAGGATAAAATAAAATATCAAGTACTTGTGATCATTGCGCTTGGTGTTGAAAATTATGACCAAAATGTCCCTTTTGTTCCATGTAAAGCCTACAATAAAAATATCAATGTATTCTTGTGACAAGAAATATTAAATAATCTAGATCATTGAATCACTCAAAATTGAAATCCATGGAACCAATACACCTCATGGTATGTAAACCAAGCTCACATTTGTTAAACTTGTTTGATAAATATCATGGGCGATCATGTCCTAGGTAGATGAAACCACTGAATCTAAGAGTTGACAAGTAAAAATTCCCCATTTAGCATTGAATGAGTGTTATAAGTTGAGTGATGCACTAAACTCAAACACACTACTCTAATTATCATATTAACTCTTTTTTGGAACCCCTAACTCAATTTTTCATATCAAAATGGAACCCTAAAATATTTTCATATGTAAAATTGGAACGTGAAATCTGTTTGGTATCTAAAGGATCAACTACTATAGATGAATTATAAACTAAAGTTTTTATGTAGTAACATCATTCTCCACCAATCCTCAATATAAAAAATATAAAAGTGTGTTCATGAACAACATTCATTCCCCAATATGATTTATATGTCCCTAAAAAAGATATAGAATTCCAACATATCTTTGTCACATTTTCAATGAATGCCTCAATTGTTCCTCACAATTTTTTATAATGCCTAACATATGTCTCAATGTGCTCAATATAACCCATCTAAATACCATAATATATCTCAAATATTAAATATATGTTCATCATGGCTATATCTATGAAATAATCCCCTTTTATGCATCCCTTTTGATATGAGGGATGATGCCTATGAATCAATAATATTAAGATATATAATTATGTACGGCATGCTAATTATAAGCATGTAAATTATGTGAACAAATAATATTATATATTTCCTCATAAAAATATTTTGATCATTCAAGCATGTATGAAACATGTAATCCAAGGCAATGGGAATACAATTACCCATGTCAAGTTAAAATATAAACTAAGAAAACAATATATGCATGATAGCAATTATGTAAACTCAAAAAATAAAAGTATGTGTGATATAAATCAATAAAAAATGCCCATAGTAATATTATATGTAACCATGCACATACAAACACACACACACACACAACATCATTATCCCAATGCACACAAATGTACAAGACGTGACATGGTTGTGACCTGATATAGATACGACATGGCCATCACTTAGAATAAAGGATCATATAACACAATTAAATTATATGTGACAATACATAATCAATGTACCCATAAAAAAATTAATATAACACATACCATGATCAAACAATGTCATGATCATCAATAACAAGCATACATAGAGCAAGCAATGTTAGTTAGCATAATTAATCAATGCCATCACACAAGATATAAAATCAAAATATCCCATGGTAAATAACACTATAGAAATTATGAGAAAGATAAATTCATGTGTAATATATTGTAATTATCAATGGGATATTATATAAATATATAACCTGAGAATGTATGAAGATGCCCCCAATGTAGAAAGTTTTCCCTTGGGTGTGAATAATGTCACACATTTGTATGTCCTTGTATCAAATGTATCCTATATGTATTACATCCCACTCATGTATAACATGAAAATCATGTTCATATAAAATGTGTTACACCATTATCCTATATCATGTATAGGAATATATGTGGCCAAATTGTGACTAACATAACCTTTTAACTTGTCATATCACAATCTTTATGTTTTCATATTATTAGTAGGGTTGGCTTCTAGAATAACCATTTTTGAATTAGGATATATATAGGAGGAATTGGTTAGTACTTAGAGATAATATTTATAAATTTGTTCTTATTTCATAGTTGTGGGGGCTTCCCCCTTGAAGTGGTGTAGTTTTATATTTCTAGTATTATACTCTATTTCCAAAAAAAAAACTGTGGATCTACTTTATTATGCTCTTATTATTGTGATCTATTTTTGTTGATCTACTCTTTATATTTATATTTACATTAATTATTGTGAATTTGATTCATCAATACAAATATTTTCATTAAAAATGGTACATAGCTTTGATTTTGGTAAGGTTTTATTACACAATATTTTTAGATCTAGAGTAACAGTTACTTTGTGGACTCAAGCATCGAAAAAACATAACTTGTGATCCTAAAGGAAATTATTTTTTCATTAGCATAGTATTTATTGAGGTTTTATTTAAGTTTTTAAAAAAATTCACAAAATCATATAAAAATATAATTCATTATATTCAACTTGGAAAGGTGATTGTAATAATATAATCCTCTAACACACTTTTTTCAATAATTTTTCACCCTTTAGCTATAGTAACCATCAATTCATCATGAAGATATGATAAAAATGGTATAAGCCTATAATTAAAATTTTTTCCCCTAAAATTTAACCCTAAATCCATACCTACACCCTAGATTTTAAGTATGCTTGGTCCACATACTAGAAACTATGGCAAAGGTCTAGGCACTATAGGTAAAACACTTACGAAGGAAAAAAAGGAGTCATAAACTTTTAATAAAATGATTTATGGGTTTTTTACCCAACTCAAAGTATAATTGAAAATCATGGATAAAAAATAAGATGCATATGAGGTCAAAGGTGACATAGACATAATGAAAGGATATTTGAGTAATAACAATACTCAATTTGAAACTATCATGATAGTTAGACTTGGTTAATATAGAAACATTTTCATCATCCAATAAGTCTCCACTGGGCTAATCAAGTTATCGCAAATATAAAAATACAATTTCATAAATAGGTTCACAAAACATGATACCAAAAGTGGACATGTACAAGTTTGATGGTAAGGATCTGGTCATTTAGATTAATCAAATGGAGAATTTATTTGATTTACATTAGACCCCATGTGTATATAATGTGATAATGACATATTTGTATTGGAACAAGAGTATTTTTTTTAATATATGGTTATGCACTTAAAATAAAAATAAATTACTTATTGTTACCTATCAATGTTTACTTATCAACTACAAATGCACTACATAATAATGTAATAGAGAGTTATTTCAGTCAGTTAGTAAAACTATTATAAATAAGGACTATTGTGGATTATATTCAAAAATTATAAAACATGTCTTTACATGTGGAGAACATCACAAAGCATAAATTTAATGACATATTATCTATCCTGATAGCACCCAATAGAGGTCATATTTTGTTCAAGTCTGACCCATACTTGGACTAACATGGGAATGGTCTAAGGCTATGTGATGCCTATATCTAGACTAGACCTAAAGGGTTTTTAATAAGGCTAGTTCCTCAGATATGACATTTTGGACCTCTCTTTAAAATATCTAAACAAGTTGGAGTGAAAAGAGTCAAGATATTTCATAAAATGAAACCTATTCTAATATGTGGTGATGCACCAAATGTTCAAAGATCGAATCTCAAGATTGAACTCATTATCACACTAATAGACTATGAATATAACTAATGCAGTGTCTAAAATGGTTTCCAAGAAATAATGATTCACCAAGAGGTCAATTTGATGGACTTAGGATGGACAATAATGAGGGTAAGGCTTGATTGAAAGAACTTATAGTCAACTATCCACTCTATACCTGAGACATCAACATTAAGACATGCTAAATGGCTCGCAAGAAAAGTTTATTAGCACTTAGGTTAAAATTGGACATAAAAATGGAAGATGACAACCACTTTTGTGTATCAAACAAACATAAAATGTTAAGTACATATTATTAAACAACTATAGAATTCTCTGTTCATTACTCCAAGAGGTGCATAATATAATTTATATCAAATTCTAGGAGTACTAGCCTGAGGGATGTTCAATAATAGCTGAAAAGCCATATTTATAGAAGAAAGGAGAGAAAGACAAAGGGGGTTTTAGTGATGAAAAATGAATAAAAATGAACACAACTCCATTTGAACTATAGTTACAACTGCCTCTACATTTATGCTCATTCAATCTTCCTGATTGATCCATGTAATTTCCATCCATTACACAACTACATTATTATCTCAATGATGCCTCCTTATGGTTAAAATGGTAAGATTAAGTCATTCTGAGTTTTGTTCATACATCAATGCAGTTACAACCATTAGATCAATCTATTATAGTTTTGTCTTGGTGCTAACTACTCCTCACTAGTTCATCGAGGCATGTAAGAGTGGAGAGAAGGGTCACTTTCATGTAGCTGGTCTTAGAGATGAAACCATTGAGATCTACATGTGTGCCTTCATGGCATCCTTTGAAATTATCTCTTATTTAAACTATATCATGCTCAAACTCATCCCTAAGTTCATAGGTCCATATTAAGCTTTAATGGCATTCCCTCTATGCCCTTTATACCCAACTACATGGTTATGTTCACTCCTTGGCATTTGGTCAAGATATAATGGAATAATTATGACCCTAAAAGACCTTATTTTCCTTGGTCAAAAATGATTCCTCTGGTTTAACCTTGGCTTTCAAATATTGCTTAAGCCAATCAAAATTCTCCAACATGTCTTCACTCTCATTAGTCTTGCGGATCCCTATTATCATATCTTGACCCTTTTAACCTCTCAAAAACTAATAAATCATGATGTATGATGTAATTCAAGCCTTTTATCTCTTACCACAAAGATGCTTTGACATGTTGACTTGAGTGTGCACTATAGGATCAAGGTGTACGAAGCAACACGAGCCGTAGATCTCATTGGGCCCATTTTCTTGTCAGTTCTCATGCATCATTAGTATTAATGAATGTGGACCATCAATTTTTCCTCAACCCACATTCTTGTTAGTGAATTTACACCATAAAATATCTATTCAATTGATCCATACCATCATATCTTGTCCAGTTTGTAGCTCTTTAAGGGATTATAACCTTGAGAGCTTTTGACTTGTTTCACCCCAGCACAAACCATTAGATCTATGTTATTATTATACAAGATCATGTAGACCATTAGATATTGATCAACTTTAGACATTTTAAGGACTTTTAAAACCCAAATGATCATTTTTCAAAGCTCAAACTTGACTTGTGTGAATGTCTTACACTATAGGTCTAGCTTTGAAGCTCCATAACTTGGGCTAGAAAACTTGGATGGACATGAAACTTGTAAGACATGTTCTTGGCATGAATAAATCCATGTAAATGTAATATTTTAGCTCATGTAGCTTTTTTAAGTGTATTTATAAAATACACAAGTGGACTAGTTTGTTTCTTTTTTGGAAGATGACCTGATGATGGTATAGTCTTTTAAACTTAAATAGTTAATCTTTTATTCATCTTTCAAGGTTTTGATGATTTTTTTAAGATTTGTACACCCTGGTCTATGCTCCTGAATGTTTTAGACATATGAGAACCTGATTAAATCCATCCATTTGCATCAATGGATCCATTTATAAGACATTGAATGTTATATTTTATTAGAACCCTGCTAGGCTTCTTCCTCCAATTGTACACAAAGCTTGATATGTGGGCTAAAATGGCCAACACTTCTAATAACTCAGCTACTTGACCAGCCTACTGGTTATAGGACCTAAACTTTGATCAGACTTGTTTAAGATGACTAAACAAATTAAATGCTACTTACAAAAATACTATGTTTGATTTTTGGAAATGCATTTTGGAGAAATGGGGAACAAACAAAAATAAAGTAATAAAAATAGACCAAGCAAAAACAAATAAAGAAATGTGCAAAAGCACTTGGAAGAAAAATAGACCTATTTACCTATGTATAAAGAGCATGGAATAAAACTAGTAGTAGAACCTAAGATACCTCCCATTGACATGGATGGGGAGGCTCTCTCCATTCAATTTATCAAGATCAAAGGCATGTCTTTCCTTTTAAATCATGATGACATAAGTTCCACTCCAAAGACTATCAAACTTGGAGTGTTTTCTTGGTTTTGCATTGTCCTCATCCCATTTATAGACTATGTCACCTTGTTATAATATCTTTGATGAAAATATTTTGTCAGAAAATTTATTGAATTACTACTAGTTAGACCACATGGTATGCATGGCATCATCTCTTATCTCCTTCAATTCTCTCAGTTCATTCATCCTAACCTCTATTACATCACTTTTTTGAAGCTCTAGCTGGTGTGCAATCTCCAAATATAGAAGTTTCAATGAGATGGGAAGCCTTGCTTCTCTTCCATAGACTAAAAGATAATATGAATGACCAATGGCCTTCTTGGGTGTGATCCTATCAGCCCATAAATTAGTCTTTAACTTTGTATGCCAAGATCTTTGATTATCTAGCAGTGTTCTTTTGATGATCTGAATCAAGTTCTTATTAGTGGACTCAACTAGTCCATTACCCTATGGATAGTAATTTGATGAAGAAATCATATAAATACCTTGATCAAGAGCCCATTCACATACATTTTAATTTTTAAATGCCAAAGAATTATATTATATTATTGTATAAGGTACTCTAAAATAGGTGAGTAGACACTCATAGAACTCAAGCACAAAGTTCTCATTTGCCTCCTTCAAAGGTACTACTTCCACCCACCTAGTGAAATATCTTGTATCTATCAAGAACCACTTATGATCAAAACTAGATGGAGGATGTATCATGCCAATCAATTCCAAACCCCATTGCATGAAAGGTTGTTCAACCTGAATAGGCTTCAATGGCATAACAACTAGTCTTTGTTTACCTATAAACATTGCACACTTTACACACTTCTTAACCCATGCATGTGCATCCTTAAATAAATTAAGCCAAAATTAACCATATCTAATGATTTTTTCAATTGTAGTCTTTTCTATAAAATGGCCTCTAGAAGGACTATTATGAAATTGTTCAAAAAACTTGTCAAATTGATTAGTTTCAACACACCTTAAAATCATACCTCCAATGTCATTTTTGAAAAGCACTCCATTATTTAGAATATATGGTACTAATTATAGATTGAAATATATTATCCTTGATGCATCTAAGCCTATTGGACATTTTCCTATTTGAAGGAATCTAGCAATGTCTTGTGTCTAGCTGAATAGAGAAGTAGTTTCAACTTCTTGTTGGGTGTCTTGAAGTGTCAAAACCATCTCTTTTGATTTTTTCACATTTTTTTCAAGATGTTCACACAATATTTTACCTCAGACCAGATTTTTTACCTTCACTTAAATATCATATTTCATGCACTTAGTGACCCATCCAACTCTCTTTTCATTTAAATTTTGTTGATGATGAAATCCTTCACATTAGGATGAGCTACCATTAGTATAATATTGTTATTTGAAACCAAATTTTTGAATTTTTTCAAACCTATTATGACATCAAGCAGATGATTTATAAAAAAATAATACCTCTTCATATATTCTTCCAAAGCTTTACTTAAAAAAGCAATGGGTTTCTCTAAACCTTCATTATTATGTTGCATAAGTATGGCTGAAATTGTACTAAATGTAGAAAAAGCATACATAAAGAAATACTTAATGAAGTCTAGATTAATTAAAGTAGGAGCTTAGCTAATTGATTGTTTGATGGAATCAAATATTCTATTATCTTCCTTACTCCAAGTGAATTCTTGATGGTTTTTAGCATTTGAGTGAGTGGCCTTACCAACTTTGCAAATCCAAAAATAAATATTCTGATTAAGTTGATCTTGCCCAAGAAGCTCTACAATCCTTTCTTATGTTTTGGTAATGATAGATCAAGGATTGATTCTATTCCCTCTAGATCAATAGTAAGACCCTCTTTGTACATTACATGTCCAAGTAGTTTCCCCTTATGTACTGAAAAGATACATTTATTTGGATTCAATAAAACTTCAAATTATATGCATCTATCAAAAAAAAACTCTCAAGTGTGTTATATGATCATTAGGATCCTTTGAAAATATAGTAGTGTCATCAAGATAAACTAAGACCATTTCAATCAAAATACCTTAAAAGGCAACATCCATTGCCTTTTGGAAAGTGGATCCAACATTAGAGAGCCAAAAATGCATCTTTTGATAGGCATAAGTACCCCATTTGGTTGTGAAAGCTATTTTGTATTGATCTTGCTCTTTCACCAGTATCTAGTTGTAACTTGAGTACCCATATAGTGAGGAGAACCTTTTTGTACCTGATACCCTCTACAATATTTGATCTATAAAAGGATGAGGATCGTGGTCTTTCAGTGACACTTTTTTTAAATCTTTGAAATCCACACATAGTCTTATCTCTCCATTTTTATTTCTAACTGGTACAAGGTTTGCTACCTATGTTGAGTTCTTGATAGGAAATATTATACTTGACTCAATCAACATGGTAATATTTTTTCTCATGTGAATTTCAGCCTTGGTTTTGATGGGCCTTTGTTTCTATCTTACTGGTTTTGCATCTTGTTCAAGCTTAATAGTATGTTATGCTAATCTGGGGTCAAACCCTTTCAAATCATGGTATTCCTAAGAAAATAAATCCATGTAATCATTACATAATGAAATGAAATCCACTTTCTCAGAATCAATGTTCACTTTTCCCCACTTGAGTTGCTTATCTTCAGCTATGTGAACTTGTTCATAATGTTCTTTCTTAGAAAATATGCTTATCTTGTCATTTCTTAGCTGATCATCCTCATTGAAAATGGTCTCAAAAGTTACTAAACCTTTGGGAATATTTTTTTATCTCAATTGCACAATCTGATCATCATATTGGTGTTGTAATTTGTTTTTATTCTTTGAGCAAAATTCTACCTCATTTTGTAGGAAACAAGCTATATGTTTATCACTATCAAAGACTTGCCAACTTACCTCATTATTTAGAACTAAAGGCCTACATATAACCTTGATTTGGGTCTATTATTTATTGTCCTTGAGATGGTCCACTATATCATATTATGCTCCTATGGCAGCAAGTCTAGTTGCATGTTGATTAGCTCCTCTAGGAATGGAGTGGATATCAAATGCTAGGAAATATTTCATGAGGTCCCAAACTATATCTTTATAGGCTTTTATGAGGGGGTTATTGTTTCACTTAAATCTCTAACTTGTTTCACTACCAACTCACTATCACCTTTCACCTGCAAAATCTTAATACCTCTCTTTCTATATCACTGAAGGCCATGAATAAGATATTCATATTCTACAGTATTTGATGTAAAAATGAACTAAAATATAACTAAAGAATAATACCTTTGATTTTGAAGTGAAACTAGCATTACACTATCCCCACTCCCATTTTTTGATTTGGATCCATCAAAATATAGATTCCATACTCCCTCTTGATCTTGCTTTGGGTTGATGAGACTAGATAATGAGTCACCTTCTTCATGCATGTAGTAGACACCAAAAATAGCTTCTTAAATACCTTTGTATGGGTCATACCCATGGTTATCAATATCCCACTCATCAAATATTAGATTTGGTATGCCTTCAAGTGGCTTAGAAGGTTCTTGATCAATAGTACCCTCATCTTCCTCTAAAATACTATAATTCATATTAGACATATTTGGCATATATGGTTCAAGGTGAAATCTATAAATTGGCTCAAACCTTATAGTAACTTTGGTTCCATATCTGGTTCTAAAAATAATGTATGACCAATCTAAAGAAAGGTAACATCCTATCTTAGTAGTAAAATCTTTAGATAGGCATGGTCCAAAGTATAGAGGTAAATCAACAACAACTATATCCTGTGAAATGGTAAAATTTGGACAAGTAGCAAGTAAAATCTTAAGATCTTTAAGGATGGCCATAGTCTTAGTAGGAGAACCATCTAACTATAATACCCCCTGTTCATGAGGTTCATACTTGAACCCTAGTTTGTCAGCTATGGATTTAGGCATGACATAAGTACTAGCTCCACTATCAATCATATAATTGTGGACAAGACAATCTCTTATGACAACTGAAAGATAGAATGGAGGAGGCTTAGTCACCTTATGATCTTGAGGCTCAAAAAATGGATTAGAGTTGGTTAGAATAGTACTTACTCATTCCTTTTTAGGTGGTCTATCAGAGATATTAAGCTTTGAAAGCTCCTCTTGTAGATACTCTTTTTGTCTTATGATTAGCAATGTATCCCACATTGAAATTGATACTGAAGTTTTCTTCATATGATCCAGAACACTGAGTGGAGAAGTAATTATTTTTTACTACAATTTAGGAGCAAGAGGGGCTCCTAGATGTTATGTGATCTGAGGGATGTAATGCTCTTTCACATACTACCCATTTAAATCTTAAACTTGTTGATTTAATGTCTTTTAAGGTAGTTCATGAGTGGTGGTCCTTTGTGGTGGTTGAGATGGAAAAGGGGCTGCCTTATCAGGACCTACACCAAAACCATCACTAATTTCTCTTTTCTTGGATCTAGTATGGGATGCAACTAAATTGTCAACATTAGGCATATTTTGAGTTTGATTTGTAGCTATGTGTTTAAAAGAATCCTCACCTTCTTGAAAGTTCACAAATGTAGCTTCAATTAGTGTTTTACCATTCTCTCCTCCTTGTTGATGTGGCACTTCTACTTGGGTGAATGAAAGAATGTCTCCATGTAATAGAGAGGCTTCCTTATTTGAATAGTTTTCATGTGGATGAGGAGATAAACTCAGATGCATATAATATTGATGTGATCTCTCACTAGTTGGTGCCATTGTAATGTAATTTTCTTGATCCCATTGATTGTTCGATTGCCCTTCTTGAGCATAGTTATTCTGATTTGGCACAACAACTCTAGAATTTCTTGGATCATTAGGATTGTATTACCTTTATTAATAATTCTGCCCTTGTCCTTGTTGATTGGAATGATAGGATGGCATATTATATTGATAATTCTAACTAGTATTTTGGTATGGATTGTATGGTGGAACTTGTTGTCTTTCCATTGCATCAAACTTGTTGTTATGAGTCTTGAGAAGACTCTCTATCTTTACTAGTTTTTCAGCTTGATCACCTTCGATTTGATAAAACCTTGTTGAATGTGGAAGTGGATCAATAGTTAGAGCAAGAGGGTAGATATTTGGAAAGAGAGGCATTGGTGGCCTTGGAGACAACTTGTCTACTTATATAATGTAATTTTCAGCCTTGATTGCTACTTCAAAAGCTTCAAGTAGAGTGATCCATCCCATGGATTGAATCATCATAGCCACATCTAAATTGAGAGCCTTTAGATAGTATAAAAAATCATAATTAGGTTTACGCTTAATCACTATAGGAATTATGTTCCAACTCTTCTAGAACCTATAGTTGAAATCCATCATGAATTCATGATTGAATCTCTTGATTGTTGTAAGTTGGTCTGCCAGTGAGAGATTATCACTTTTATTTCAAAGTGATTACACATGACCTTTCCAAATTCATCCTAGTTATTGATTGATGCAGGAGCCAACCCTATATACCACTAAAGTATTTTCCCTTTGAAATAAGTTGCTAATAACCTCATTACTACATTTTCATGGGTTACATGATGCACTAAACAAAGGTTAGAAATATCTACAATATGTTCTATAGGAGTAACTGGGTTTTACCTTGTAAGATAAGGAAGAGCCTTCAGAGTAAAAACTACAATATCATCCCATTGAGCAAGATTCAAAGGACTACCACCATTGAATGGCAAAAAGTCTTGCATTCTGGGAATAGCCATCTAAGGTATGGGATTTATAATAATGGTTGGCTGAACAATATTGGCATGAATAAGAGGATTTTGTGCAACAACAAGGGGGACAAGAGGTGTAGGTGTAGCATTTGATTGAGAGGCTTTCTTCTTCTTTTTTGATTGGAAAGATAGCTCAAATAAATATTTCTCTTTCTCTTTTATAGAGGATCTTGTAACAACTCTTGGGGGCATGGAAAATATGCAAATATAGAAATGAAACTTTGTAATTTTCAACTATACTCAGATATGCAAGTATATGCTTCAAATTATGTAAATAGGTGGTCCCATTGGGTGTGTCAGAACTATTAGGTATCTATATAGCACCCAATAGAGGTCAAATATTATTTAAGTCTAGCCCATACCTAGACTAACATGGGAATGGTCTAGGGCTATGGGATGCCTATATCTAGACCAGACCCCTAAGATTTTTAATGAGGTTATTTCCTTAAATATGATATTTTGGACCTCTCTTTCTAAGATCTAAACAAGTTGGGGTGAAAATATTCAAGATATTGCATAAAATGAACCATATTCTAACATGTGGTGATGCACCGAATGTTCAAATATCCACTCTCAATATTGAACTCATTAACACACAAATAGACTATGAATAAAACTAATGTAGTGTCTACAATGGTTTCCAAGAAATAATGTTTCACCTAGAGGTCAATTTCATGGACTTAAGCTGGAGGGAAATGAGGGTAAGGCTTGATTGAAAGCACTTACAATCAACTATCCGCTCCATACTTGATACATCAACATTAAGACATGTTAAATGACCTACAAGAAAAGTTTATTAACACTTAGGTTGAACTTGGACCTATAAAGGGAAGATGAAAACCACTTTTTCATATCAAACAAACACAAAATGCTAAGCATAGATTAGTAAATAACTATAAAATGCTCTATTCATTACTCTAAGAGGTGTAGAATGCAATTTCTAGTAGAGTCTAGTCATACCAGCCTAATGTATGTTCAATAATAGCTCAAAGGCAATATTTATAGAAGAAAGGGGAGAAAGAGAGAGGGTTTTGGTGCTAAAAAAGGAATAAAAATGAACACAACTCCATTTGAATTATATTTATAAATTCCTCTACATTTACGCTCATTCAAGCTTCTTGATTGATCTAGGTCATTTTCATCTATTGCATAGCAATATTATTCTCTCATTGATGACCCCTTATAATTACAATAGCAAGATCAAGTCCTTTTGAGATGGGTTCTAGCATCAATGTAGTTATAACCATCAGATCAATCTATTAGAGTTTTGTCTTGGTGTTAACTACTCTTCACTAGTTTGTCAAGGCATGTAAGAGTGGAAAAAAGGGTCACTTTCATGCAGCTGGTCCTAGAGATGAAACCATTGGGGTCTACGTGTATGCCTTCATGGCATCCTTTGAAATGCTATCTCTTATTCAAACTAGATCATTCTCAAACTAATCCAAAGTTTATAGGTCCATATTAAACTTTAATGGAAATCCCTCTATGCCCTTTATACCTAAATGTATGGATATGTTTACTCCTTGGTATTTGATCAAGCTCTAATGATGGAATGATGACCCTAGAAGACCTTGTTTACCTTGATCAAAAATGGTTCCTTTGGTTTGACCTTGTCTGTTAAACATTGTTTGAGCTAATCAAAATGCTCCAACATTTCTTCACTTTCATTGGTCTCATAGATCCTCATTATCGAATCTTGAACCTTTTGACCTCTTATATGCCATTGGATCATGATATATGATGCAATGCAATCCTTTTATCTCTTGTCATGAAGATATTTTGACATGTTAACTTGAGCGCACACCATAAGATCAAGATGTACGAAGCAATGTGAGCTATATATCTCATTGGGCCCACTTTCCTATTAGTTCTTGTACACAGGTGGATCATTGGTATGAATGAATGTGGTCCATTAGATTTTCTTAGACCCACCTTATTGTTAATGAATGTGCACAATTAGATCTCTATTCCATTTATCTACATCATCAAATCTTATCCAACTTGTAGATATTTAAGGGATTTTAACCTGGGGACCTTTTGACTTATTTGACCCCAAAATAAACCATTAGATTTGTGTTTTCATTATGGGATCTCATGCATACCATTATATATTGATAAAATTTAAACCTTTTAAGGAATTTTTGAACCCAAATGGTCATTTTGTGAAGCTCAAACTTGACACTTGCAAGAACATCCTATCCTATAGGTCTAACTTTAAAGCTCCATAACTTGGGCTAAAAAGCTCATAGGGACATGAAACTTGCAAGGCATGTTCCTGGCATGAAGAAATCCATGGCACTATAATATTTTAGCTTACACAACTTTTCTAGTTGAATTTATTAAATACATAAGTGGACTAGTCCTTTTCTTTTTTAGAAGACATCCTGATGATGGTTTGGTCTTTCAAACATGCATAGTTCATCTTTCAATGTTCTATTAAATTTATTAAGATCCCTCCATGCTCCTGAATGCTTAGGACATATGAGAACCTATTTGGATCCCTCTATTTTCATCATTAGACCCATTTCTAAGCCATTAAATCTTCTAGTTTATTAGGACCCTACTAGGCTTCTTCCTCCAACTATAGACAAAGCTTGATATGTGGTCCAAAATGGCCAACAACATGTTCTTGGGTGGGCTCAAGGGATGGCATCCAACTTGATATTCACATGTTTAATCTAGGTTTAGTATCAAATTTCATGGTCTTTGCATGTAGATCAAAGGAAAGAGATTTATTCAAATAGTGGGCATTTTCTACTAGCAAAGATCAAATTACTCTAGCACAATCACTCCCTCAACCTACTATATTGACTCTTTTACAAACTGAAGGTAAATACAAAGGGTTATGTTTCAACTATGACAATAAATACAATAAAGGACATAAATGTTTTGAGAAGAAATTGTTTTATATTGAAGGTGTCAATAAATAATAATAGGATGAGTATGAGGAGTAATTATAAGATACCGAACCAACTATATTGTGTCATGCTCTTTCACACATTATCACTCCACAAACACTCAAGATAGCCAATTTCATAAATAAATAGGTGTTAATGTTGATTGAATTAGATAGTATAGATAAATTCATCAACAATAAGTTGGTGGCACACTTGAACTATTTTTTAATCTAGCTCTAATATTTCAGGTTTGGATTGTATACAATGGCATGATCAGTTGTTCGTGGAAATGCCATAATATCAAATTTTCCATGGGAGATTATATTATAGGCTAGAGTCTTTTTTTTTCTATTCCCATGGGTGTGACATACATCATTTTGGGAGTCCACTGTCTCGTAACCTTGGAGATGATAGATATGAATTTAGAGTATTTGTTCATATATTTTAATTCAAAGTATAGAACATTTGAGATATGTGGTTTATGTCCAAAATATCCATAGTTGGTTAGTTCTCACTAGATGAAAAATATTCTCAAAAGTGGAGCAAATGGGTTTATAGCAAAATTATTTTCATTATAAGCAAAACTAACAAAGATGTCTACATAGCCATATTTATAAGTGATTTTTAATAATCACTAAGTCATTCTTGTATATTTTTGTATAAATGCTTAAGGATTACAACCAAAAATGGATCATGATCAATCCATTCAACTACTACCATGGACTCAATTACAAAACATCAGATCTTATAGATACCCATATGTCTAGAAGAGTGATATCAAAAATATAGTATAGAAGATGTTGGAGGCTAGTAATATCAAAAATAGCTAAGTGCATATTCATATCCAATGATAATGGTGGGTAACAAATATGAACCTGAAGGATGTGCCCTGATTAAAAATAACTTAATAAGTACACCATTGAATATAAGTTTCCTATTCAGGTAATTTATTATTTAATAAATGAGTTACAAGCTGATGTCTACTTAAATAAATTAAATATTCATTTGGGTTACCATCAAATTTGAATTATAGATAAGGATATACATAAGAATACATTCATAACTCATGAAGGCCACTGTGAGTTTTTTATAATGTCTGTTTATCTCACAAATGCACCATATACATTTATGTGTTTGATGAACACTATATTTCTACCTTTTCTATATAAAATTGTATTATTGTTTTTTTTTACATCCTAATATAAAATGTTACATAAGAAATACACTTGCAAATTATGAATCAAGTACTAATAAATCTAAAACAACATTAGATTTATGTAAAGCCTGATAAATGTGCTTTGAAGTGAAAGAAATGGATTATTTGGGTCAAATTATTTTGCATGAAAGCATCAAAGTGGACCCTCACAAGATTAGGGCCATGATAGAATGGAAATTTATAAAAAAACTCAAGAAATTCTTAGGCTTCTTAGGGCTGATAGTTTACTATCATCTTTTTTTTAAATTAAGCTAGCATAGTAGCACCACTCACAAATTTGTTGAATAATGACTCCTTTCATTGTAATGAAGCAACTACCAAGACCTAATAAGTCCATGTGTGACACTTTGGTTCTAGATACCTTATATTTTTTAAAGACCATTATTGATTGTGATGTATCGGGGTATGGAATGGGGGTAGTAATCATCTAGGAAGGATGACATATTTCATTTGAGATTTTTCATCTCAAAGATAATAAATTTATAAATCATATTTATGAGAATGATATTATGCATATTCTTCATGTATTCAAACAATGGAAACCATATCTAATGGGTAGACACTTTAAGGTAAAGACTAGTCATGATAGTTTAAACTAATACTTAGAAAAAATCTTGTCATCTAAGTAAAAACAAAAGTGGGTGACAAAAATGTTGGGATATGAATTTAAAATAATATATAATAAATAAAGGATAATAAGAGATTTGATGTTTCACAATCCATGTGACTAATCAACATATTTATGGATGAAACTATGTGTTTTTTTTTTGGATTGACACGTTTTGAATCACCATCCATGATTCATCCTCAAGAAATTTATATGAATGGAATTACAGCCAAACTTATTTATAGGTATTTTCAAGGAAAATAGAGATTTGTAAATAGTCAAAAATGTTATTAATGAAAAGGAAACATTACAAAGGTAAATGAATATAAGAAACATAAATGTTGATGATAGCCTCTATAGGGTATATGTTGGGGGCGAGAGTGCCATATCCTAAGATAGTTTGATTAAGAGAAATGAAAAGATAGTTATATTGAACACCTAGTGTTTAAATTTGATGAGGAAAAATTCCAAATGTGATGATTTCCATGATATTAATTCTAATTTTTAATAGAGTCACCAAAGGTTCAAAGAGCATCACAATGAAACTAAGGACTTACTTAAACAAGAAGAGGGGAATTTTAGGTGTTAGTGTTCTTTAACTTATAAATTAATGGTTTCCACATTTGATCAGATCTTTTCCTTCATCATGATTAATATTAAGGGTATATCGATTGATTTATATGGTTTATCTCAACTTACACTTATGATAATGGTTTTCTACCACAAGGACTTTCATATTATTGATGAAAATGGAATGTTTGGTTTTTAGGGAGTGTTCCATGAGTGTTGATTTATCTGACTTCTCAAGTCTTATGTCAATGACATGTTCCTTGATCCTAGTCTAGATGGACCTTCTAGTCTTGCCAATATAGGTAATACCACATGAACATTAAATCTTATACACACCACTTTTTTCCAAGGATCAACATGGTCCTTGACTATTTTCAAAGCTTGTTTAATTTTTTTCATATGTATGAAGGTGGTGGAGATGTTTTGGATTTTCAATGACTCAATAATATTATTAAAAACACCTTTGACATAAGGTAAGAAAGCTACTATACCAGTTGATGAGGTTTCAATTATATTATGCCTAGTGTGATTTTCTTTGGCTTGTTTAAATGCTCTCAATATTTGCATACCTTTGCAACCATTCTTTTTAAAAACCTTTTCTTGCTCAAAGTTATTGTCATCATAGACTCTAAAGCCTATAGAGGCTAGAGTTTTTATCATTCCTAATTTTTAGGATGGGTGCTAATTATAAGGGGAATGTAAATAAAGGTATGCATGTGTGTTTTTTTTGGTAATATTTGTGAGATAAAGAACCATATTTATTACAAGCAAGGAGGACATCTAAGAAAGGTAAGTTGTTTCCATGTTTCACCTCCTTAGTGAATTGAATACTTGGAACCAAGTTGTTGAGATATATATGGAACTCTTCCAAGGTATCATAGCCATGTTGTCAGCACACATTTTTGTCATTGATGTATCTCTTCCACCATTTGGATTTTAGGGGGAAGGAATGGAGTTCTCTATCTTCAAATTTATCCATACATAGGTTTATTATTATGGGAGAGAGATAGGAGCCCATTTCCATCCTTTAATTTTGTTAAAAAAAGACCCCTTTGAAAGAGAAGAAAGTTGACCTAAGATAAATAACAACTAACTTGGTTATTTCCTCATCAGTGCAATCTTGAATGACATCAATAGCAATGTCAATCAGAATTTTGGTGTAAAGGGATACTACATCAAAGCTAACCATTAATTCATTAACCTCAATTTTTTTTCATTTTTGATGAAATTAAAAAAATTGGTATAATCTTGAATGAAGGAGAAGGTTGTCCCTACAAATGGTTTTAGTTTAGTATCTAAAAACACCACCAAGTTGTAGGTGGTAGAGTTTGTGGTGTCAATAATTGGCCTGAGAGGTATGTTAGTTTTATGAATTTTAGGGGACCCATAGATTATCAGTGTTACTTATTTATTAGGAAGGATATTTTTATTAATTGAATCCTCTAAAGAAGATTCTTTAATGAACTTAGTAACCTTTGTAGTTATTTTAGACATAGGGTTACATGTGAGTTTTGGATAACTCCTACTATTGTAAAGATGATCTTCCATTTGTGTGTCATAGTCTAATATATTAATTACTACTATAGAATTTCCCTTATCCTCCTTGACAACTATGATGTTAGTATTGTAATTTTAAAATTTATCGCTCTCCATTCATCCTTGTTAATATTCCTTGATGGAGGGTGAGCACGCCTTAATGAAACAACACAATCTTGCTTAACCTCTTTTGAAATATCTAAAGGAAGACATTTTAGTGCATGTTTAGTACTTATGATGAATTTATCATGGGGAATTTATTGAAGGGAAATAGTGATTCCTAATCCTTTTTTAAACATTAAAAACATGTTTATTTAATTGGACATATGATAAATTAACGACTAATTTTTCTTCCCAATTATATAAATTTATTCAAGGTGAAATGTAGCCAATATTATTAATATTTATATGATGATTATTAATATTTATGATGTTTTTATCATAAATATTATTATTGTTATTGTTATTATGTATGTGCACTAGTTGCATGTTAGTGTTAGATATTAAGTTAGAATTATTCTATGTCTTATATGGCCATGTACAATATTAGTGGAATACAACTTGAACTAACATTATGTCCCTCATCAAAACCAACATTTAGCTTACTTTTCCCTATCATGTAATGGGTTGAGTTTTCCACATGAGGAGTGTCCTTGGAGCATGATATGAATTTAAGAAAATGGTTGGATGAAGAATGTGATGTTTCTTGTGAGGTTTTGCATGTTTATAGCTCGAAAGGGTCCATGTGTTATTTTGACTCCAATTTGTCAACTAGCACTATGATTCAAAGGATATTCATGTGATTGTTGGTAGTATTTAAGATAGCCCACCAACCTTCATGAATGAGTGAGGAAATTATGGTAATAATTTAACACACATCCTATCTAATCTATAACAATACATGTCTATCATACTTGATGTTAATTTTTGATTGAATAAGGAGTGAGTGAACACCAACCTCTTCCTAACATTACTTAAAACTGTATGTTTGGTGCATTGAATCACATCCCTAGAGCCTACCATAAGATAAATTTCACAAAGGTTTGAGCCTCTTGTAGGTGTAGTTGATCTATTCTCAAGGAAGAGTTAATCATAAAGTATTCTTACCAATGAAATAGAAGATAGATGTTGGTCTGCCTATCTTCCAATGTTTTAATGATCTCAAGAAATGATAATGTTGTGGTAGATGCACTATTTAGGAGGAATGATTCATAGAGGCATTATTTTACACAATATCATATGGAATGAATATTGGGTGGATGAGGTAATATCTAAATGGGAGAATGACACAAATACACTAGTTTTGATTTAGAATCTCTAGAAAGATTCTAGTGTCTCAAAAACAATATGGAAATGGAATGCCCTATGGTACAAAGATAATTTTTACCTATGCAATAATTCTTCCCATAAGCACAAAGTACTTATATAGGTCCATACATCTGTAGTGGGGGGCATTCAAGATTATTAAAAACTTATCATAGAATCAATAAATATTTATTTTAGGCAAGACTCAAGGGTGATATCTATAAATGTATGGCCAAAATGCATGGTGAATCAACAAAACAAGGGTGAGACAATTAAGACCATATGTCTTATACAACCCTTATATATTCCTATCCAAATGTGGGAGGAGGTTTATATGAATTTCATAATAGGGTTTCATAGGTTAAGATTAAAAAAAATGTCATCATGGTATGCATATAAAAAATCATAAAATAAGCCAAATTTTGCTCCTTTTCACATCCATTTGTTTCAAATACAGTAGCATGTATTTTTTTGGATATAGTTTAAATTCTACATGGTACCCCTAAGACCATAGTAAGTGACCATGATCCTATATTTACTATTAATTTTTAGACTAATGTATTCTCCTGTTTACTTGCTTCCCTTATATCTCATCATATCATCCTCAATTTGATTGGAAAAAAAAAATGGTCAACAAGTTCCAATAGGTTTAACTCTATTATTTTTCATTAGATAATTAGATGAGATGGGTTCATTGGTTGCCACTAGAATTTTTTTGGTATAAAACTTCCTTCCATACATCCAAAATGTATCAATTTTTGGCACTGTATGGGAAACAACCACCATCCCTAACTTCATCCTTGAGAGTACAACTAAAGGTTAAAGATGTTTAAGAACACATTCAACACAAGTATGAGGTAGTATCTAGTCTGAGAGATGACTTGGCTAAGGCATAGATCCGAATGAAGTAGTAATAAGATTAACACACAAGTGAAATGAATTTTGAAGTGGATGATTGAGTTATTTAACCTAAAAACATACCAAAAAAATTTACTTCAAGAATCAATAAAATAATATATTTTTCTCCTAAGTATTATGGCCATTATCAGATCTTGTAAAAATTTGGAAATGTCACATACAAGTTGGAGTTACCTTAGTCTACATGCATACATCTATTATTTCATAACTCTTACTTGAATAAGGTAATTACATAGAGAGTATTTGTATAAAATAATTTACTATAGAAATATGAGAAGGGAAGAATCATTATGGAAATTGAAGAGATCCTTTAGACATGCATTAAGAGGTGACTAACAAGGGAGGTTAATGTTTGTTTGATGAAGTGGAATAATTTGATACTGAAGATGTAATATGGGAGGATGTATTATTCTTGAAATAACATCCATAGTTATTTAAAATTGGGGAAAATGTCATTTTTAAGTGGAAGGCCATGTTACATCCTTAACCTATAGCATGCATATATGGATCAAGTGATAAAATTATGGCTAACATAATCTTTTACCTTGTCATATCATAATTATTTATGTTTAACATCTATGAAGTAACCATAGTTGAATTATGATATATATATATATGTGTGTGTGTGTGTGTGTGTGTGTGTGTGTGTGTGTGTGTGTGTGTGTGTGTGTGTGTGTGTGTGTGTGTGTGTGTGTGTGTGTGTGTGTGTGTGTGTGTGTGTGTGTGTGTGTGTGTGTGTGTGTGTGTGTGTGTTAGTGGTTAGTACTTGGGGATGATATTGAGAATTTTTATTATTATTATATGGATTTGTAATTTCCCCCCTCAAAGTGGCATAGTCTTATATTTCCAGTATTTTGCTCTACTATCAACATTTTTTATGGATCTTCTTTATTTTTCTCTTATTATTGTATTAAATTAGTGTTGATCTACTCTTGATATTTATACTTAAATTATTTTTTTATGAATTGGATTGATTGATCTAATTAATCTTGCTACAAAATGGATATGTAACTCACCATGTATATGACATATAACATCAATCAGTCTATGTGCACTAACAAAGCATCTCATGCACAGGAAATGGTTTTGAATTTTTGAATATTCTTATTTATTTTTTCTATTATTTTATATAATATTATTAATCCTAGGAGTAATTTTAGGAGATATTTTGTCTAGTAGTGGTAGATAGCTAGTCTATGTATGAATATGAATAGTCTTCTTTGAAGATGAAGTGAATAGTCATTTGTTTTCTATAAATATTATAATCTCTTTTATTAAATGAATGTAATAAAAATTTTTTGCACCAAATTATCACTTTATTTATCATCCATTATTATGAGCTTGACATTGGTATCAGAGCACAAGATTCATTAATCTTTTTCTTCCTCCATTCATCCTCTTTGTTACATATTACACTTCTAGCCAATCAAATCAAGTTCAAACTCATCTTCATCAATATTTTTGTTATTTGGCCTACACCTTTGAAAATTAAGGTTTTTCATGCTATGAAAGGTGGAATTTAAACTAAGAAAAAGGTTTTTGTTATTTTTATGTACTACTACGTGTGGAATTTTACATACATGTGATATTCATTGGTTGTATATAATTTGTTAAATGCATTTTTTTCCTAATAGAATTTGACATAAGACTGCATAACATTTTGTGATTTTGCGTAGCTATTTTTGGAATGCATTTAGCTATTTTTAGATTATGTGGCTACCTTTTGGACATGTGTGGTATAAGGAGGAGGGTGTACAACAATAACAAGAGCTGCAACCAACCATTTTGGATTGTACACTTACCTTATTTACCTAATTTTGGATGTTACATGTTTCTTATTTACTTAGAACTACACTACATCCATTAGCTTTGGCATTGGTGTTCAATTTAGATTTATTTAAACATTAAAATTAATTGATTACATGGTAGAATTAAACTCAACAAGATAAAATTTTAAACATTTATATTTTTTTTCATTTTCAATTAAAAGTGTAAAAAGTACTGGATGAATATTTAATGCTATTGAAAATCATATAATCTAATTTTGGAGGATTTTTATAAATTATCTAAACAAGTATTTTTTCCAACCATGAATTAATTTCATTTTTCATAATAAAAAATAAAAATTTGTGAAAACAAAAATAAAATCACAACATTCAGTATCAATAATGCCTCTAGTTCACATTTACAATTCATGTTGTTTGTGGCGTTGTCCCTATAAATGGCCAAGGAAAAATAAGGAAATTTTCATTTTCCCATTCCCTTCATTACCTATTCAAAAATATTGCTAGACATAAATCCAAAAATCAATAATACTCTAGAGTATATAGGGTCATTATGCCCACATACAAGGACTTATCACTAATTCAATGTCATAGAGAGTGAATCATGTTCATGTAGGTCACTTAGGTACCACATACCATTCTATTCTCATGTAAATTAAATATCTTTCACATACCACTAGTTATATAGAAATGATGAGCTTAATCCAAGTACCATCTGGTATATATGAAGGATGAGCACATAGATATGTTTGGTATATCAGTTGGGAGGTATATATAAAGGGAACATTTTTAGAATGATAAGGAACCATTCCATCTCCCTATATAATAAATATGCTTTTGATCAAAACCATTTTTGGAATCACACTATATATGAATTATACTTAGTTATAAAGGTCAATACATATGTAGAATAAACTCATCTTCAATGGCTTTTGATTCAACATTTTTTATGGAGATGCATAACCTATTAAACCTAAAGAAGCAAAGATATACAATCCTAGAAGAAAAATAATTAAAAATTATATGCCTTGAAGTGGGCCTTAATTGATGTTAAGGTTTTTCATCACATACAAGGGTGAAAAAATCCTTAGGAATCATTTCAAAAATTGAAGGACCTACATATTATCACTCATAATTGGAGATCATACATTTACAATTGACTTTTATCTTGAATTTATAAATGGTGATGTCATGAGTTTGGATTTTGTAATTTGTACTATCAAATATGATGTTGATGTTGTTAGTGTAAGCAAAAAGATTATATGATCATATTCATAATCCTCTTTTCCCTACATACTCAACCTAATTGGAGTATTTGCAAGCAAGTAATCTATTGAAGACTCTCACCTTTGATCAACTAGTTATGAAGATGGCCAAAAGAGAAAAATCCTTCAGAATAAAAATGAATTATACATGAGAAGGCATTTTTTAGGTTAATCAAAAGGGAAATTATTTAAATAATGTAGGAAATGATAGAGCCAAAGGCAAAAAAATGGTGAGGTATAAAATCTGACAAAAATAATAGCCAACAATAGTAAAATAAAAATGAACAAAATTTATTTTTAAAATTTTGTGAAAAGAAATTGAATCATTAGACCCATGAATGAAAAACATCATGGGATAAAATAAAATCCTAAAGAAAATAAAATGAATAAAAGGATAATAAGAAAGAATCAAATCAATTTTATAGTGAATGTGTGTTTTTTATATCTGATGAAGCAAATAATGCCTCAAAGAAATCAACATAGGATAATTATTGCGTTCTAGACACTAATGCCATGAAACATATGAATTTACAAAGGGAATTTCATGAAGAAATTTTTGGTCTAGTATATTTGGTATAAAAAATAAGTTTATGACCTCAAGGCAAGGGTTAAATTCAACTCAAGTCACCAAGGCTTCTAGACTTCATTCTCTAAATGTACTATACCTTCCTAAGTTAAAAATAATTTTGTTGTCTCTTGTGCTAATTTGAAAACAAGGTAAATCCATTATATTGGATGATGGAGAGGTGAAGGTCATGAGGAAATTTTATAACACATTTTTTCTAATTGGATATGAGGAAGGAAATTTTCAACAACTTAGGGGTGAGAACTCAATTCCAAGGAATTTTGTTCATCTCATTAAAGAAGGAATGCAAAAAAATATTCTCTAGCACGCTAATTTTGGGCACACATAATATGAAAAAATTCATGTTGACACTAACCAAAAAATTAAAAAGTATGAAGTCAACATATTGGCCAAACATAAAAGGAAACCATTTCAAAATTTAGAATGGAAAGTCAATAGGAAATCACAATTATTTCTCTCTAAGCTATGTTTTCTACTAATTATTTCCATTGGTGATAATAATTAATTCATGTTTCACATTGATCACTATAGTAGAATGACTTGGATGTTTTTTTTGAATAAAAAATTATAAGCCTTAAAAAAGTTAAAAAGTTTTGAACAATGGTTGAAATTGAAGAACAATATCGTATTGTGACACTCAAGACTGACAATGGTGGTGAATTCATGTCAAAATGTTTTGAAACCTATATCAATCAGAATTGTATCAAGCATCATCTCATAATCCCTTACACTCCTTAATAGAATGTAGTAGTTGAGCAGATGAAAAGAATTGTGGTAAATTTGCATTTCTGGTTAGAATCATCTCAAATAGCATTATGTCTTTGTAATAGGTCACCATCAGTAGAAAATTAATACTCCATATTAATTTTGGTGTGGTCATTTGTATTTATTGTGACATATTTGGATTTTTAGATCCACATGATATTAATTTATTACCAATGAAAAAAGGAATAAAATAGAACGCAAGTCACAAATGCATGTTTTTGGGATACTTGGAGTCCTCAAAGACATACAGGCTATTTGATGAGAATGATATTAAGTTTCTCATTATAAGATATGTCATATTTTTTGAAATCGTAAAAGACACAATAATGATTAATAAAAAATGAATCAACTTGATAAATATGCCAGATTTTATGTTTTCAACTAGGTTGATATGGAGTTTTCAAATAGTGAAGGGTGAACCTCTGATTGGGAAACATTTGAATCTCTATTTACTCCTATAATTGAAAAAAAAATTAACCCTGTATAAGAAAGTGAAATTTCATTAGAATATGATCTAATGTCATAAATTTAAGGAGCTTCCAATCAATAAAATGAGACACTATCAATTCCATAAGCTACTCAAAAAATGATACCAAAATGGGTAAAATATAAAATAGAATATGTTAGACCTAATGAGGCCAAAAAAATAGGCAATAAAAGTGTGCATATAGTCATACAACAACCAAACAAGTTCTTAAATTTAATTTAAGATAAGATATAAAAATTTACCTTTGAATACCATCTAGAAAAATAAGTCAATGTTGATTTTGACTTTGAACCCACTTCCATAAAACAAGCAGAAAATATTCATGCATGGAGAAATGTAATGAAGAGTGAGCATGTTGCATTGGTTAAAAATGAAACTTGAAAATTAGTTGATCCTCCAATCAGTTGTAAACCTATTGGCTACAAGTGGCTATTTTGAAATAAGTACAAAGTAGATAGCTCACTTGAAAAACACAAATCAAATGTTGTCAAAAAGATATTTTCTCAAAAATAAGGAATAAAATACAATGAAACCTTTACACAAATATAAAAATGGACTACCATTAAAACTATGTTGTCTTTGGTAGCTCACAATGTATGTAAATTTGACCAAATGGACATGAAAAATAAAATTATGAATGGCGATCTCAATTAAAAAATGTACATGACTCAGCTTAAATATTTTGTAGTAAACAACCAAGAGAAAAAAATGTGCAAGATAGAAAAATCATTGTATGGTTTGAAACAATCCTAAGAGCATGGATTGAAAACTCACTAAACACCTCCTAAACATGAACTTAAAAAATTTCGAGTTTGAATATATAACTCTTTTTGTCAAAATAATTGATAAAATAGTTGTATTTATAGTGGTGTATATGGATGCTCTACTCATCACAAGAAATAATGAGAGATACACTATAAAATTCAAACTAGAATTGATGAAAGGATTTGAAATGTTAGATCTAATTTATCTTCATTAAATTTGGGTGTTGAAGTGATTCAAAAATAAAATTATATCTTCATCACTCAACAAAAATATATTGGTGAAACTCTGAGTAAATTCAGAATGATAGATTATAAACCTCTTAGTACATCCATGGAAAAAATAAATAAATAAATATCAGAATATACCAAATGTTAATTAGATTTTATCAAATAAATAAAACTCATTTTAAGTTTGATATAGTTGACTGCAACTAGATAAAATATTTATTTTATTGTTGGTGCTCTTTCTTGATTCATGTAACTACTCAAAGAAAGTTATTAGGTAGGACCAAAGAGATTCCTTTGATATCTAAAAAGAACACATAATTTTGGACTCAAATAATTTTGTAGATGATTAAATCTATATTTATATGTTAAAATATTATTTTACACTTGACAAATATATCTTAAGGCTCTACCCTTCATTTTAACCTTCCTCATAGTCAAAAGGCTTGCATTCACTACCTCACTAGGTCTAATTACTTATTTCTTAGTCCAACCTTGATTACTATAATTATCTAGATCACCTATAACAAGAAAACACCTAAAAATTGATATATATATCCTTCACTATTAGTAATATAACCTCAACAACTTTCCTCTTTGTATAATTTTGATTAGGATAGGACAGTAGCATTGATGCTACTGTCCCTGCTCCAACATGCCTATCCTTTCCCTAAAAACACTCAAATTTGCAAATATTTTGATGTGTATGGGTCATCCTAAAAATGCCATTAACCCTTCTATGAGGATCATTTCAAAATAGCTAATATAAATACAAGTCAAAGCTTACTCATTAAGCATCTAGCAAATATCAAGTAATCACCTATCAAGCTTAAAAATACTATTGAATTTCAAGTGTACAAATAAGTTTTTTGTCGTATTCATCACTATTTTCATATCAATCATAGGAGTAGTCATACTATAGGTTTTAATCACTCAAAATACATCCCATGAACCATATTTATTAAGTTAAAAACTAGATCATTATATGTATCTTCATATATCATATTGTACATACATTTCCACACATATGGGATGACTACATAAGTCTGAGACCCTCCTTGGAATATTTAATATGTAGGTAATTCTCATTTAAAAATGGGTATTTGAGGTTAGCTTGAAACTATGAGCCCACTAACCCATTTTTTGGCAAGGTAACCTAACCTAAGGTGAAGAGATATGGTTTGAACTATAAATAGTGATACATAGTTCATGTGCAAGAACCAGATACATCAAATGAAAGGTGATATAAAACCCATAAATACCTAGGTGGTCACATATTGATACAAAAAAAATCCATACATGACATTTGCATCTAGATTCAAATAATAACATCAATATAAGTGTCTAGAGTTCCACACAATTGTCTAGGCAGCCAAAAAGAATATTTCCATAATATGATGATAAGTTCCTGAACTTCAAGTGACTTGTTTTCACACCTATACATCTTAGATTTGTCTATGTATAATTCCATAAGTTATGTATTTTTTCTTCTTTTTGATTGTGAAATTTGAATACTATTTTGCATTGTACTCTCTATATTTATTATTTTTCATAATTCAACACTGAAATTGAATATCATAAACTAAATTATTTAACTAGCCTACTTTTAGGAATATTTTACCTCACTCTTGAATATAATATTCCTCTAACCCTTAATTCTAAAAAGGGTTAAATATTTGGTGAACTTGACCAATGTGTCTTTCCATGCCAATCCTAGTTTGCTCTAGGGTTTTCAGCCTCATAAGGTTTTTACTTGTTTTCTTTATTTAGATTCATTATTTTTTACATGAAACCTAGGAGTATTCCAACATTAGGCTATGTTCCTATTGAATATCTTTTTCTACCCATTGGGTGAGCTAAAATGTATCTAGCTAATACCATATCAAATTATTCTAATAATTAGAGTGAAAATAATGATAATGAGCCACAATATATATAAAAAGTTCTTATTAAAGATATATATGATCATGAGGCTAATGAAAATGAACAAGTAAACTAAGAAAAAGTTAAATATATTTCATTATTTCGAGAGCACATTTGTACAACTCTTGAAGATTCACACAAGATCCTACATACTATATCAACAAGTCAAAAATATAAAAGGATTGATGAAAAACCGTGTGCATATATTTATCATGCTATTAGAGTTATACGACATTCCCATATTCATGTCTCTCTCCCCTTGAGCACCATATTACATACTACATCTAGTGGGGGCATGAGATATGTTTTCGAACCATTGTTCCTCAAAATCTAATCTATTTTTGCTACATCATCCATGGGAACCATTATCACTTCAACCCAATTACCACTTTCAATGTCTATTTCAAAACAAGTTTTTGCATCCCCTTTGGTGACTTCTCAAAATTTAAACCTTAGTGGTCCAAATGTTCAAGATCTTGTACAAACTATAAAACTTTTAGAAGCTAAGGTTACTAGCATTGAGCAAAATTCTATGAAATCACCCAATGTTATTGATTCACAAGATGTGTTACATAACCCTCTTACACTTGATATATCTTTGTACCATTTTTCAACTAGTTTTATTGCACCCAAGTTCACAATTTATTATGGAAAGGGTAGTCCTAATAAATATATTAAATCCTTTTATATGGCATCCCTTGGTTATGCTTCTAATGACAAAATTTTATCAAATTATTTCTAAGAATTTTAAAGGACTATGCTCTAAGATGGTTCTATGATATCCCAATACAATCAATAAAAGCATTCAAACCCATCAATTTTTAGCCCATTTTTTAATCATCATTAGTGAAAATATGGCATATTCACAAATTCACAAGATAAAACAATGAACCAATTAATGAATATGTCTTTGATATAAGACAATGTTGTCCAAAATGATAAATCCAATGGTGGATAAAGATTTCTCAATCATATTCAATCAAATTTTGCTTGCTCCATTACATGATTCTATTGTTTTTAATAAATCCAAATATTTTGATGACTTATGCCATTTTTTTTAGACAAATAAATGAAGCTTATTTCATTAAACAAGCTCAATTATGTATCTAACACACCAACTACATCCACTAGCAAGTTTCTTATCAAACCATGTTATAAATTAAAACCTACCAAGGCTAAAATAGAAAAAAATACCACAGTTAATATTTTTTTTCAAAAAAATAATAAGTTCATCTTATCCAATTCACCTAAGAGACAATTTACATAATTACCTGAGTCTCTAGCTTCATTACTTCTGAAGTTGGTAGAGTTTCATCTCATATCTCTCCCTCCACCTATGGTGGTTGATATGAGTTGAAAAGGATATGATTCCAATGCCTATTATGACTATCAATAATGTGTGGGCATTCTATGAACAAATGTTATAAACTAAAGCACATGATATAAGACCTTATTGATAATGATCAACTTGCCTTTGAGGACCCTCCCACAAATTCAAGATCATAACCAAATGATCATCACAAATAAAATATATTTAACAATCCATTGCAAGATCATTCTAAGACAACTCCAAAAGTGGAATATCATGCACATCCCACTCTATCACATTATGGACACCCATTAGATGGTATTATTGGTAATTTATAAATGAGATACCCATATGGTTTTGAGACCTTATAATGATATTATTGATGATGACTCAAATCTTAATTCCTTATTTTTTAGGGCATATATTGATCATTAGCCTATAAATAATGTTATTATTAAAAATGGTGCCAGTGATAATATATGTACAATGACATTACTCAAACATTCTGGGATACACACATGATGATTCATTCCCTTTAACTAAAATGATGAAATCATTCGATGGGAAGATACAACAAGTTTTTGGTGAAATTAATTTACCTCTTCAAGTTGGTACAACACATGTGACAACGACATTTTTAGTTATACCACACTCATGAGAGTTTGATATGTTATTTGGACATCTTTTAATACATCCGCTCTATGTAGTACCTTCCAAAGTGCATGGTTTTCTTAAGTATATTCATGCTAAAAATGTATATTTTATGGGATTCCCTATGAACATCCTTTGTAATAGGAAAATTTTATTCCATGACAGTTGACTATACAACCTACTAAGGTTAATCATGCATGAAAATGTAAATAATATGAAATCCCCTTTCCTAGGTGCTCCATAATTGAGATATCTTTGCATCCTAGATATATAGTGGACTCTTTGGGATCCTCATTCACACCTTCATAACCTAGCCATTTACCTACATCATAACACCATGTTTAGAACTAGGTAGCAAGACCCACTATTACACTGAGGAAATGATAGAGCATAAAAAAATGAGTTCCACAAATCCCTACACCTTATATTACTACTTCACAATAACATAGTCCTATGAGACATACATAAAACATCACATATTCTACACATTTAGATTTAGCACATATACATGATCCTTGGCAGCAAGGCTAGTTTATTATACCACATTCAAAGTATATAAAATCCTATGAGCATCCCTTATATGGGATCATTAGCTATCACACTCTTTCAAAACATTCCAAAAATAAAAAATAAAACAAATGTTCAATAAAATACAAAAACTTTCAAATAATCAAAAATACCACCAATATTTATCATTTCACATGTTTACTATTTTTGCATATGTTATTTATGTTATGTAAGTAAATAACATATCATTTATATACACACATATATTTTTGTGGTAATTTATTATGATATAGACATACATTAGATCCATGATATCTCAATCAGGTAGATGTTGGACCTTTCATCTTCCAACTTAATACATTATGTTAGGGGTATCTTGATTCTATATGATTTATGATAATTTTCTATTATTTTACTAAGCTTATATATATTACACATGCCTATACTCATGTTGACATCTTACACAATGTATTTAATATGTTATTCTACATGACATTTTTCTAGCACATATATGTAGGGACAAGTATCACATGACTATGCTAGTTGCTTGTATCTCATTACTTCATCTATTTACATTAGCTTACTTGAGTGTACTTCAAGTTTGATTTTTTATTTTGCTTGTGTAACATTTGAATATGTTCCTTTGATTTTTTTCCATAGTTCACTGAGTGTTTCTTGGCTATTTGGTGTGTGGACATTTACACATATCCTCCACTTGAGTGTGTGGCATTTGAACATGTTCCTTATTTATGATCTCTTTGGACCCCTTTTTGTGTAATAATTGAGTACTCTTGTATGTGTGCTTAATTATTTATTGATCTTTTTATCTTATAGACATTTCCATGATTCATAGCATGCATGTTATGTCTTGTTATGTATGTATACTATGAGATTCATTTATATATCCACTTTGACATGACACTAATATATGCTTATTTTACTACATGATTCATATAGATATATAATAATCATCTTATCCTTTTGATATAATAAGATTATCAATTTTACAATCCCCTGACATTAGAATGGATGAATACCAATGGGATCATGTTTTATAATACATGACTCCACATACTTACAGTTGATAAAATGGTATAAGTTTGATTCAATTTACATAGTTTACATGATTAAGATATACATTTAGTATAAAATTTTATGCATTGGGAACATATTTGAGACATATATTTTTAGATTTGTGACACATATTATACACATGTTATATGGAAGATGTTAAATTTTGATAGATAATTTACCTTAAGACATATTTGATGTGCACATGCACCAAATTATAAATATACTTTTAGATTATATATACATTTATGTACTGATCTTACCAAGATGCACCATTTGAGATTTTATTTATTACATTAGTAAGCTTTTTTTTATTATTGAAATTGAGATTTTATTCCCTCAATGGGCTTGGCACTATGATTCTATTATTTCAAGTTGATATGGTTACACCATTAGACTCGACTGATATTTGCTAGATTGGCTAAATTATCTAGATTTTTTATATGAGCTATTGGTTATACTTGAATTGTGAGATTGAGATTTTCTGATCTTAATAGTCTTGGCACAATTCATACTTATTCTATATTGGGTACATGATCACCCTCTAATTCTTCTCTTCACGTCTCCAAGGTTCAATTTTGAACCTCTCTCTAATGCTTCAACTAGGAGGCATCTCTACCAAGATAAACTACTAAGGAGAAACATGGTTGCATTGACACACATATGTACTCCTTCCTTGCTTTGTTTCTTTAAAGTATTTTAAAATTATTCAATTTTAGATTATATACACTAATTAAAGATGTAACATACTCTTGGTTGAAAGTCATTCACATACAAAAATATCAAGTGGACTCAATCAAAGATAAGGTGTCTTGTACACACCATGGTAAATCTGATATATATATCATCCACTATTAGTTATATAACCTATACAATTTTCCTTCTTCCTAGATAGTTACATTCAAAATGAGATAGTATCATTGACACTACTATCCCTAATCTAACACAATTATCCTTTCCCTACAAACACTCAAATTTTCAAATCTTTCAATGTGTATGGTTCAACCTAAGAATGTAATTAACCCACCCATGAGGATCATTTCAAAAGAGCTAGTATAGATACAAGTCAAAGCTTATTCATCTATCATTTAAAAAATATCAATAAATCACCTATCAAGCTTAGATGTAATATTGAATTTAAAAGTGCACAACTAAGTTGTTGTACCCAATTCAGCCATATTTTCATATCAATCATAGGAGTAGTCATACTACAGGTATGAATCACTCAAAAGATAGCCTGTGAGCCATATTTGTCAAGTTACAAGATAGGTCACTACATGAATATTCATATAGCATATTGAACCCTTATACACACACATTCCCTCATAAAGGGGAGAAATACATAATTATGAGGCCCTCCTTAGAGTATTCTCTATGTAGAAAATGCTCATTGATAAATGGGTATTTGAGGTTAACTTGACACTGTGATCTCACTAACCCATTTTTTGGTAAGGTAACCTAACCTAAGGTGAAGATCTAAGATTATATATATATATATATATATATATATATATATATATATATATATATATATATATATATTGCATGATATCCAACTACATCAAACTAAAGGTAACAGAAACCAAAAAAGACCTAGGTAGTTGCATCTTGATACAACAAACATTTCATGCATGAAAGTTGCATCAAAATTCTAACATTAAAATCAACACAAGTGTCCATAGATTGACATGTGTGTAGGCATCCAAAAAAATATTTATAGAATCTGATGACTAGTTCCTAAACATTAGACAACATGTTCCCACACTTGTACATCTCAGATATATATATATATATATATATATATATATATATATAATTGAATAATCTAAGTATTATTTCTTATTCATAATTGTGTAATCAAAATATTGTTTGGCATTGTACTTTCTATTTTTAGAATTTTTTATAATTCAACACTAAAATTGAATATCATAAATTGAATTTTTAATTGGATTTTTTTTAGGAATATTTTACTTCACTCTTGGATATACTATTCCTCTAACACTTATTTCCAAAAAAGGCTAAATAAATTTAGGGTAGGAGAATTCAAACTCATTAGATATTCATATTCTAACTATGTGGGTGATTTTGAAGATGGGAAATATAATTCGGGTTTTATAATTATTTTGGGAACAACAATTATCATTTGGAAATCAAATAAGTAACTAGTGTTAGCAATTTTTTTGGTATAAGCAAAATACATGGCAGCTTTAAAAGCAACCAAAGAAATTTTGTGGCTCATAAGGGTTCTTTCATATTTTCATGAGCAACTTGTCTCATCAACACCTCTCATGGTTGACAACACATCTATAATTTAAATGTAAATAAACCATCTCCTTCACGACCTAACAAAGAACATTGATTCAACATTATGTGAAATATGGAAGTGTATAAATGTTATATTTTCCTACTGCATAACAACCAACAGATATCTTGACAAAATCACTTGGAAGAGAAAATTTTGAAAATTTAAAAGGCATGCTTGGTTTCACAATAACCCATACAAATTGGGGGGGAGGGAGGGGGGTATATTATTGCATATAATATTATTAATCCTAGGAGTAATTGTAGAATAGATTTTATTTCATAGTGGTAGATGGATAGCTTACATAGGAAGCTAAATAGTCTTTTTGGGAGATGACATGAATATTCATTTATTAAGATATAAATATTTTAATCTCTCTTCATTAAATTAATGTAATAACTTTGGTTTGCACCAAATTATCATTTTATTTATCATCGATAATTCTTTCCCTAACATTTTTGAATTTTTAAATATTTTTTACATTTTTGACCATTTATTTTTTTGTATTTTTTAATATTTATATATTTTAATTTTATTATCATGTTAAAATTATTTTGATGTGATTATTTTTAGTAATGATATGATTTAAAAAATTATATAGCATTGAGGCACAATGTATGCCTCGATAATAACTATCTGATGAGTTCATCACATTTAAAAATATCAAATGTGATGAATCCATCTAACCACCAATACATATGAGATAAATCTACTTCGCATATAGCTTTATATTGAATTCATTGGTTTAGCTTATAATTAAGTGAACCACATGGATATAAGTTTAGTTTTGAACTCATAGGCACTTATAATTGCATTTGATAACTATATTAAATCTACTTGACAAATTTTTATAATCAAATCTTTATCTATAATAACAAGTTAAGATTATTTATATAAATTAGTATTACGTACTAATTTCATAGTTTATTTATATTGTACCCTTATTAGGCTTAGTTTTATGTATGTTCTATCTTGTTAAAAATTGATCTCCATGGAAATCAAATGAAATAGTATTTTTTCACATTATCCAATGTTATTTCCATTTTCTCTAACCATGATTTTTGAATATTACATTGAGTTTTATAATGGTAGGATTTACAAGAAATGTTTTCTCCATTATCTAAGGCCCAAAAAATACTATGATAATGTTTTCTAATGACCCCTCGTGGGTGGTTGAATATTATAATTCACATTGATCATGCCCAAATTCATTAAAAAAATCAATTATGCATGTATTTGAATATATATTGTCATCAACAACAATTATTTTCATATAATCACATTCTATAAGAGCTCAAATGACCATTGGTTAATTCTTAGGTTCATATGGCAATGTATGACCTTTAGAAACTACCTAGGTGTTTTATCTTAATTTGGATTAATGGGTAAGATTAATATAATTAAGATATAACTTTGAAATTTTAATTTATATATTAATATATGGCATATAAATTTAAAAGGCTGAGATTGATCCTTCTAATTTGACAAGTGGCATATGATAAATATATAAATTAATACAAAGGGATAAATACTTAGCTATTACAGTTAACTATTTGACTATGACTATATTTTGCAAGTGAAATCAAGATAAAATAAGCTTGTGATTATTTGATTTTAGAACTAGTTATTTGCCTATAGTTGGGTCAATTTCACCAATCTAGGATAGTATTTCTAATCAATACTGACTTATTTCTCAGTAGTAACCTATGTGAAAGTAGGTAAAAGTGACTCTATGGTCACATGCACCTATCTCTACTTGCCTCTTTATTTATGATCTCAAACCTTGATGATGCATTGCTTCCAAAATCAGTTTCCTTTGCCTTGGAACCCTAGGTGTGTTTTTAAATGCTAAAAACCTACATAAATGGGGGAAAATATAAAGGGTCGAGTTGACCCCAATCACCCTCATTTGATTATTGGACATTTGATATGTATTTGATACTTTGAGGATGGAATTCAAGGCATAATTAGTTATCCCACCTATTGTGATTATGTAATTATGTTCCTTCATTATATGTATGGAGTTAATGATTGGCTTTAATATTTAGCAATGTTTTTTTTTTTTTAAATTGGACTTAGAGTGCTTCAGACTTGGCTTATGAATTTTCTTACTGATAGGTTTTATATTTGGGAGGAATAGGGGATATTTCCTCAATGTGCAATAGTGTATATATTTATATCAAATAAGTGCTAGATATGTTTCAATTGAGACCTCGATTTGTATATATATGGAACCAATTAAATAATCTATCATGTCATAACACACTAGGATGATGGGTTGACCATAAGGATGTGTTTTATTTTAAAAAATAGTTGTCAATGGGATTAGGCCCATACTGAACATATTAGGACAATATCAATTATAGCTGTAGACTAGGTCTAGTGGAACTGACCTACATATAGGTGAACTAAAGTGAGAGTTTGGATATGTTTGTGCATGATATTTAATAAGTTTGAAAAACACAATGTGGTTCATAGTAAAATGAATAAATTGACTCATAAGATAGCATGCAAATGTGAGAGAATGTCAAATATAGTCCTTTTTTGAGTGCTCAAGTCATGCATGGTAAATTGATTTCAATTTTGTCATTTTCAAGTATCGAAGACCAGATTTTAGTATCTACAAATGCTCCTTTTTTATTATAATAATAAATTTTATAGATTAAAATGATAAAATGTACTTAGGTGTGTACAAAACACTTTGTATTAGGTATGGATCTCTAATTATGTAGGTCACTCAATATAAAAACCTACAATCATGTGTAATCAATGTCCATAGAATGATTTTTTTAAATATAAAATTATTTTTTACTTTTTAAAACAATCATTCTATGGACATTGATTACACATGATTGTAGGTTTTTATATTGAGTGACCTACATAATTAGAGATCCATACCCAATACAAAGTGTTTTGTACACACCTAAGTACATTTTATCATTTTAATCTATAAATTTTATTATTATAATAAAAAAGGAGCATTTGTAGATACTAAAATTTGGTCTTTGATACTTGAAAATGACAAACTTGAAATCAATTTACCATGCATGACTTGAGCACTCAAAAAAAGACTATATTTGACATTCTCTCACATTTGCATGCTATCTTATGAGTCAATTAATTCATTTTAATGATATAAACCTCTATGAACCACATTGTGTTTTTCAAACTTACTAAATATCATGCACAAACATATCCAAACTCTCACTTTAGTTCACCTATACGTAGGTCAGTTCCACTAGACATGGTCTACAACTACAATTGATATTGTCCTAATATGTTCGGTATGGACCTAATCCCATTAACAACTATTTTATAAAATAAAACACATCCTTATGGTCAACCCAAAAACAATAAGGGTTAAAGTATGTTGGGTGAATATTTTGTCACCAGCAAACTGATGACAAAATAGGTATATCAACCTTAGCATAAGGATATTTGATCAAAAAAATGTGTAGGTTTACCACAGCATAATGAGTTAAATCTCTCCTCTCATCAAGGGGAGGTTCCCTATAAACTACTATATACTAATATAGATTGAAAATAGACTCGGGTGAGATAACACCATCCATCTCTATTTTTCTAGAGATGATGTTCACAGAGTAAAGGAAAATTCCTAGGTAATTACTGAAGGCATTTCTCTTCTTTCAAAAATGATGTTCATAAAACTAGAGAAAGACTTCTTGGGTAGTAATTGTAATCACAAGAAACCCATGAAAGCACAAAGTCTTTCGTTGCTTCTCCTACTGAAACAGGACGCAATAACAAAGTAGAATGAAGTGTAGCACAAAGTCTCCACCTCAGCTACAATAAGATAAATAGTTACAAAGGATAATGGGAGCTCAAAGTCTCTCCAATATCCTTTTCACTAAAACATAGACTAAAGATAATTGTGGTAGCACAAAGTCTCCCACAGTCAGCTTCAAGACACCTTTCAGATTATTTCCATTAATTCTACTTATTTGATTAAATGGACAAGACTGTATTTAGAAAACATACATAAGAATAATTTCCTAGATAACACAAGCTATTTCAACACAAAGTATGAAAGGTCACTTACTTTCTCATTCATTTGATAAAATATGATTAACAATCTGAGCTCAAAGTCTCAGGAATGCCTTTCAATTTGGGCAGAGTTTTACTTCTGATAACCGAGAGATCTCCCTTGCATAAAATGAGAGATTACAATATATATCAACCAAAATAAATACTTTGGCACTTCTTTCCAGGAAATGGCCCATGCTGCATTCAATGCCTTGAATACATTTGAAATTCTATGAAGGGGTCATGCTGGAACATGGCATCAGCCTTAACTTTGGCATTCTAATTCATCTCAAATGTCTCTTCCAAAGTATGGGCTGCCTGGTCCTCTTCAAGAAAAATAGGCCATGCCATTAAATGCTCGCACTCTCTAATGTCCACCTGGTGGACTGTTCCACCTACTAAAATAACTCTTTGCAGATATTTCTAGATTCTTTGTATAATTCCCTCTTTCATTGCTATATTTTGTCTCTTCCTGGTGATTTAAGCTCTTGGGCTATCTTCTCACTTTCTGCTAGCTCTTTCAGCTCTTTCCTCAGTTGGTCACTGAGTTTGTTCTCAGGTCTGCACCATATTTGAAAATCAATAGTTATTTCATAACCTTGAATTTGACATCTACAAGGACATCACCGGTCGCTAGTCACTTGAACCACTTTGAACCTTGAACCTTTTAGAGTGCACCAATTCAATGGTTCAATAGTTTGGGCAGTTCAATCAGCTTGTTAGTTCATATTTCTTTCAAAGAGCCACATTCACTTAGTCTATTTTGGGAGTTCAACGTATTGTTGAACCAATTATTTGAACCTTTGAACCACTTTGAACTCTTTAGGAGTTCAATGGTTCAATGGTTCATTGGTTCAAAGGTTCATTCCATATTATTTGAAATCTTTTGAAACTTTGCTCAAACCTTCCACTCAAACTTCTTTTGGAATCTTCTGCTTGAACTTTGGACTTTGAACTCTGTGAAGATGTCAAAGTTGTTGAACCTTTGGGAGTCATTAAACCCATTGAACCCTTTAAACCTTTGAACTTGTTTGAACATTTCAGAGTTAAATGGTTCAATGGTTCATTCCCACTCTTTGAACCATGCCAATGAACCTTTTGATTGAACCTCAGTGTTGAACCATCCTTATAACATTTAGGAAATTCCTAAGTGTTTGGAATTTTTTTCGTGAAAGCCCACCTGTTGAACCTATAATTTCCTTAGCTGAAAAGGCTTGATTAACAAAAAAAATTGACTGATCAGAACATTTTTTGAGAAAGAAAGATATCATTTTGTCCTGCAGGACCAAAATGGTCGACATGTTGTCCACAAAAACAAGTGACAGATTTTGGGAACAACAGCTGGCTCCAGTTGGGAAACTTCCATCGATTGTAAAAATGATCGAAGGGAATAGAATCCAGACTCTTAGTACCTTTATCTATGCCATTGGGATATGGATTCATGCCACCCAAAAATAAATATGCCAAAATGTAAATGAACAACACAAAACAAAACTAAAGACTATACAAATATACAATTGATCTTATCTGATACTTTAATGATTGAAGTTATTCAAATGTTGTCCACTGTGAGGCAATGAAAATGGCGTGCCATCTTGATACTTTAGCAAGAAACTATTCTCACCATTTACTTGGTGAATGGCAAATGGACCTCTCCATAGGGAATCCAATTTTCCATGCATCCCTTTTGGTTCTCTCCTATTATCCCATAACAAGGCTTGATCTCCAATCTGAAAATCATGAATCCTTACTCTCTGGTCAAAGAGCTTATTTACCAAACTTTGATGTGTATAAATATGGTCCATCACCATAGTTCACTACTCATTTAGTTCAATCAAGCACATGATCCTCTTGTCAATGGAATCTTCAAATGTTTGATCTTCGACAGCCTTCACCAACTTCAGTGCTGGTAGTTCCAGGGTGATTGGTATCTTTGCATTCAAACCATATAGAAGTTGAAGTGGTGACATACCTATTTCCCTCTTGGATGTAATCCTACCTTCCCATAAATCATCAAACAATGCTTTATGCCAGGTTCTATGATTGTCATCTACCAGCTTCTTGATAATGGTCACCAGGTTCTTGTTGCTTGATTCTGCTTGACCATTTCCTTGCAAATAATAGTTAGAGGAGTGGGAGAGGGTAATCCCATAATTTTAGCAAAACTAGGTAATCTCATGAGAAGAGAAACATGTTGCATTATTTGTTACAATCTTGGTTGGGACCCTAAACTAGAAAATAATATTTTCCTTAAGAAAATTACATACCACCTCTAAAGTAGCATGCTTGGTTGGAATGGCTTCCACCCCCTTGGTGAAGTAGTCTGTGGTTGTGAGAACATAGTCATGTCCAGCACTTGAGGATAGGTTTATAGTGCCAATGAAATCAATACCCCATTGTTGAAATGGCTCTTTGATCACCATTGGCTTGAGAGGCAATGCAACCAACTTGGGTCTCCCAATGAACTATTGACATAGCTCACATTATGCACTGAGGTGTATGTATCTTGAAATAGAGTAGGCCAATAATACCTAGCTCTTAGAATCTTATGAGTAGTCACAGGTGCAAAAAAATGTTTACCACAAGCTAGATTATGGAAAGACTCTAAAAGTTTGGACTATTGCACTTTGTCCACACAATGAAGGAATACCCCATTAAGGCTCCTCTTGTACAAACTGTTGTCCCACAGGACATAGTTAACAGCCTTCAATTTAACAGTTCTCTTTTCTTTACGAGACAGGTGGGTAGGACACTCACCATAGGTAAGTAAATGAGTGATATTGGAATACCACTCATCCGTAGTAGTGACAAAGAGAACTATAGGCATGCCTTCAACTTTTTTTTCTTCATGCCCTATTTCCTCTGATCTGTTATTAGCAATTATTTGGCAGAGGCCTCTTCCTCACACAAGCTTCATAGGTTTGATAACAAGATCAAACTCCTAGATTTTATAAATCTAATTGCCCCTTCTGGTACCAAACTCCTGTTGAGTTAAAATGGACTTTACTGTGGTATCAGGTACCAAAGCAACAGTGTGTGAATTCAAGATGTAGAAGCGAAAGTGTTTCACTGCCATAACCATAGCATAAGCATGCTTCTCCATGTTTGAATATTTCAATTCATGAGATTTAAGAGGACAACTCATGAATGAAATGGGATATTCCACACCTTCTTTGTTCTGTTGAACTAGAATGGCTGAAAGTGTGTGTTCAGAAGCATAACTATACGCTATGAAGTCTTTGGTGTAATACAGGCAAACTAGGACCAGGGCATGGGCGATAGCTTTCTTGATATCTTGAAATGCTGACTTGCCTTCTTCAGTCCATTAAAAGGTAGCTTTTCCCTTCATCATGTCAATGATGTGGCGAGTCTTTTCTGCAAACTCAAGAATGAATCTTCATAGAAAATTTACCTTTTTGAAGAAAAAATGACCTGCAGTCTTACTAGTAGGCAGAGTAAGTTCTTGGATGGATTTGACTCTATCTGAGTCAATTTTTATGCCTTCTTAGGATACGATGTGATCGATAAGTTTCCCTTCTGTAACACCAAAAACTATTTTTTTAGGATTAAGGGAAATGTCATTATATCGAAATCGTTCCAGCACTTGTTGTAGATGGTGCACATGATCAGGGCGATGTTTGGAAAAGACAGTCAGGTTATCAATATATACTACAATGAACTTTCCCATTTCATTCCTAAAGGCAAGATCCATGGCTCTCTGGAAGGTGGCACCAACATTAATCAAACCAAAAGGCGTTTTGTGATATGCAAAGGTGCCCCAAGGTGTAGTGCAAGCGGTCTTATGTTGGTCTGCTTCACCAACTTCCACTTGATTATACCTTGAAAAACCATCTAACATTGATAACATCTCTAAACTAGTCACTGTCTGCAAGACATGATCCATGATGGGTAGGGGGTAGTTATCCTTTAGAGAGGATTGATTCAAGTTTCTAAAATCAACACAAAGGCAAATTTCCCCATACTTTTTTCTCACAATGATTATGTTAGCAATCCAGGTGGAATGATGGATTGGAAAAATTATCCTTGCATTTAACATTTTTTGAATCTTAGATAGAATAGTACCTGATATCATGGGGTTGTACTGTCTTGATTTCTACTTGTGAGGTAATCAACCAATTTTGAGAGGAATTTCATGCTAAATTTCTTTAGGCCTGAGAGACTTCAGATCATCATAGGAGTATTCCAAAACATCAATTTAGGTGAAGCAAAGTAACAAATTTGAGTTTTTCATCAGGATTGAAACACTTCCTAATGTTGACCATCTTGGGATTTTCTTCAGTACTCAAATTTATTTGATCAAAATCTTGGGAGGAACTTGAATCCATTTGTTGATGCTTGATGAACATGTCATGATTATCAAACAAAATCTCAAGGGAAACCAATCCTTTTGGGATTTTATTCCCTTTGAGCTAAAGGAATTCTTCATCAGCATTTGAATTTGTTTCATGAGTTGATTCCCATAGTGGAGACTTACTGCCTTCAAAATAAAGCTCCTCAAAGCTATCCATTTATTCCAAAAAGTCAATGGTTTGGTTATCACCATTAAATACCTACCAATGGTTGGCATTATCAAGCACACTTGGTCGAAAGACCAGTTTGATAGTGTACATGTTCCCTTTGAAATCAAGGTGAGGAACCATGAGGGTCATAGAAATAGCCAATGAATCCACTTGATCATTGATCTCTCTCGGCATGGTAGAGATACTAAAAGTATCAAATCTTTCAATTCAGTCCCATACTAGATTGTGGTAATGGTGCAATCTTTCATTCTTGATTTGATATAGGTTCCTCACCTGACAAACCACTAGTTTAGTGTCTCCTTTGGCATGAAGAAGTTTAACACCTTTATCTTGAGCTGCGTTCAACTCGAGTAACAAAGATTCGTACTTGATAGTGTTGTTGGTGTTGTTGAACTACAACTTATATGAATAGGGAAAGATATCTCCTTGAAGAGATATCAAAACAATTCAAACTCTAGAACCAGCAGAAGAACAACTGTCATCAAATTCCAAAATCCAAACATCATCAAAAACTGATCTTTTCTCAGATTTCTCTTTGTTAGGGAGGGAGGATTATTTTGCACCTAAACTATGCTCTGTGAATTCTTCTAGTTTCCTGTCTGAACTTTTTGGATTGTCACCTATAGGACTTTAATTTGATGACACAGGAACATCCTCTATGGACATGAAGTAATTACCCATTCTTGAAGAGTCAAATAGAATTTGAGCTTTAGGGGTTGATGTTTGGGTGACAATGTACTTTGACTCCTTCTTAGGAAGCATCATTTCCATGACACCTTTCATAGGTATCCTCACCTCATACAAGTCCATTCTCAAATTACCACCAACATTATTACAAAAATTTCATCTCAGTAGAATGCCATAGGAAGCTGGAACGTCAGCCACCAGGACTATCATTTTAATCCTTTTTTCTGGAAAAGCTACAAATGCGAATTGGACATCTTTGATCTGACCCAATAGAGGCACTTGTTTATTTTCCATTTAAAAACATCTCCCAAAATTTTTAGTTAGAGTGAGGCCAAGAGATTCTTCCACCTTGGTAGGCATGACATTTTCTGAAGCTCCTGAGTCAATTATGCAGTTACTCAGCTTGTGTCCATTTATCAATAGGGAAACATAGAAAGGTTCTATTTTCCCAGGGGCAATAGGAAGAGTAATGAAAAGGTTATTTGCGGTGGATGTGGGAGTCACCTTTAGAATATATGGTCTTGTAGGGATGGAAGTATTCTTCACATATTCAACCAACCTATCCAACTGCTTAGGGTTGGCTTGTAAATATTCAAACTCAGTCATTTGAATTTTGGTCTTCTTAGTATGGTTAATTATATCAAATGACTAAAATGGACTAGGAATAGAGGAAGGAAGTCTATCATTTTGGTTTTTAGGGGGTGTGGTAATGGTCTAAGAAATTGAAGTAGAAGGTATAGGAATATTTGAAGTACTTACTTTTTTAGCGATCACCAGGTCTTTTGATTAGAAAGGCAAAGAAGTCCCTCATTTAGCAATTGAAATTGCTGGTCAAGATTCTTCTCCTATTTTCCCCTTATTAGCTTGTTGATTTGACTGGTTCTGGAACTTGGTAAATATAGCGTATGATCCATCAAACATTTCTCCCTTGCTTTGAGCTTTATCTTGGTAATTTAGGAAACCAATGTTGGAGTCACCAACTAATTCTTCTTCTCTTTCTGTGAAGAGATTAACATCATCTTCTTAATCAAACTCAGGTTGGAAAGAGGAATCATGTTTAACTTCATGATAACCAACTGCTGAGTTAGCTGGTGTTGCTTCAATGGCAAGCTTCCCTTATGGGGGAGGAAGATGCTTTGGTTGCCCTTGATTCCTGGCAGCATTACCTTGATATGACTGGTTGGGAAATGTCCTCCTTGGTATATCCTAATAAGAAGGAAGAGTAGACATCCCTTGTCCCATTTACTTTTTTAGAGCTACCAATTCATTTGCTAGCTTTTGCACTATAGGATCAGTGGTGCCTATAGAAAAATATTCAAAAGATGAAGAAAATTTATTTTTGTTTGGATCTCTTCTTATCTTTCTTACCAGGATAAGATCATCTTCAACCTCAGTAGCCAAATCTTGAGTTGCAGCAAGGTCTATGTGGCCAACACACCTCAACAGGAAACTCACTTCAGGAAGCTGAGAATTTATGAAGAAGCATTTAAGATTTTTAGGTGTTAGCTAAGCAATTGTAAGAATCCTATTCCTCAGCTTGTCAAATTTAGCAATGAAGTCTTGCATAGGCTCATGAGGCTCCATATTCATTTGTGTAAGCTAAACTAATAGGGCATGTGCATCTTCTATAGGTTTGAATCTAGCTTCAAACTTGGCTTTGAGAGTGTTTTAGTCAGTTACAGTCTATGCTTGCAGATGATAGAACTAGTTTGCAACAGCACCTTGTAATGTTTCTACAAATAGTCTGACTGCTATGTCTTCATATTCCATAACTATCACACCATAGGCTATGTAGAAGGCTACAATATGCTCATCAGGATGAACTCTCCCATCACTAAAGAACTTGGGGAAATTCTTCCTTGAACTATAAGATAGTTCATGTAAGGGTGGAGTTAGATTTAGGGGGCCAAAGGTGTTACCCCAGGGGCCTTGAGCTGCCATGATATGAAAATGGAAAGGAGGGATAAAAAATCTTGGTGGGGTATGTATAGACAAAGCTTTGCTAGCAAAGGAAAGAGAATCTTTGTCTGGTATTGGAGACCTGACGTTGGTAGGAGGAAAACTCCTAGCTTAGTGAAGGTGAGTTTGTGGAGGGGAAAGATCAAAGTTATTTTACTGCACAAACTCAAATACAGGGTCAACAATACCTTGAGCTCTTTGGCTTCGTGTATACCATAGATCTACCAAAGTGTAAAATCAAAATGTAAAAGAACTAAAATTGCTTCAATTTGAAGCTTGAGGCTTCAAACTGGGCATTCTTCCCCAATAAAGTCACCAAAAACTATTGGGTGAATATTTTGTCACCAGTTAACTAACAGAAAATAGGTATATCAACCTTAGCATAAGGATATTTGATCAGCAAAATGTGTAGGTTTACCACAGCATAATGAGATAAATTTCTCCTCTCATCAAGGGGAGGTTCCTTATAAACTAATATATACTAATATAAACTAAAAATAGACTCGGGTGAGATAACACCATCCATCTCTATTTTTTTAGAGATGATGTTCACAGAGTAAAGTAAAATTCCTGAGTAATTGTTGAAGGCATTTCTCTTCTTTCAGAATTGATGTTCAAAAAACCAGAGGAAGACTTCTTGGGTAGTAATTGTAATCACAAGAAACCCATGAAAGCACAAAGTCTTTCATTGCTTCTCCTACTGAAATAAGATGTAGAAACATAGTAGAATGGATTGTATCACAAAGTATCGACCTCAACTAAAATAAGATAAAAGGTTATGAAGGATAATGGGAGCTCAAAGTCTCTCCAATAAAACATAAACTAAAGACAATTGTGGCAGCACAAAGTCTCCCACAGTCAGCTTCAGGACACTTTTTAGATTATTTTCACTAATTCTACTTATTTGATTAAATGGACGAGACTGTATTTAGGAAACAGACATAAGAGCAATTTCCTAGATAACACAAGCTATTTCAACACAAAGTCTGAAAGGTCACTTGCTTTCTCATTCATTTGATAAAATATGATTAACAATTTGAGCTCAAAGTCTCAGGAATGTCTTTCAATTTGGGCAAAGTTTTGCTTCTGATAATGAGAGATCTCCCTTGCATAAAATGAGAGATTACAATATATAGCAGCTAAAAGAAAGACTTTGGCACTTGTTTCCAAGAAATGGCCCATACTACATTCAATGCCTTGAATGCATTTGAAATTTTGTGAAGGTGCCATGCTGGAATAGGTCATCAACCTTAACTTTGGCATTCTAATTCATCTCAAATGTCTCCTCCAAAGTATGGGCCACCTGGTCCTTTTCAAGATATTTACACAGCTGTCCGTTCACTTTTACTCAAAGGTAGAAAAATAGGCCATGCCATTTAATGCTCGCGCTCTCTAATGTCCACCTGGTGGACTGCTCCACCTACTGGAATAACTCTTTGCAGATATTTCTGGATTCTCTATATAGTTCCTTCTTTCCTTGATGTATTTTGTCTCTTCCTGGTGATCTGAGCTCTTAGGTTATCTTCTCACTTTCTGCTAGCTTTTTTAGCTCTTTTCTCAACTGGTCGCTGAGTTTGTTCTCAAGTTTGCACCATATTTGAAAATCAATGGTTATTTCATAACCCTAAATTTGACATCCAGAGGGACGTCACTAGTTATTGGTCACTTGAACCACTTTGAGCCTTGAACCTTGAACCTTTAAGAGTGCACCAGTTTAATGGTTCAATAGTTCAGGTGGTTTGATCGGCTTATCGGTTCAATATTTCTTTCAAAGAGCCACGTTCACTTAGTCGAGTTCAATGTATCATTGAACCAATTGTTTGAACCTTTGAACCACTTTGAACTCTTTGGGATTTAAATGGTTTAATGGTTCATTAGTTCATTCCATATTATTTAAACTCTTTTGAACCTTCACTCGAACCTTCTGCTCGAACTTCTTTTGGAATCTTCTGCTTGAACTTTGAACTCTGTGAAGCTTTCAGAGTCATTGAACCTTTAGGAGTCATTGAACCCATTAAACCCTTTGAACCTTTGAACTTTTTTGAACATTTCAGAGTTCAATGTTTCATTCCAACTCTTTGAACCACACCGATGAACCTTTTGATCGAACCTCAGCGTTGAACCATCCTTGTAACGTTTAGGAAACACCTAAGTGTTTGGAACTTTCTTTGCGAAAGCCTGCCTATTGAACCTATGATTTCCTTAGCTGAAAAGGCTTGATTAACTGAAAAACTTGACTGCTCAGAACATTTTTTGAGAAAGGAAGATATCATTTTGGCCTGCAGGACCAAAATGGTCAACATGTTGTCCACAAAAACAAGTGACAGATTTTAGGAGCAATAAAGTACACCTATGTGTTGGTGAAAATCATGTTTCCCTTGTAAATTTTTTGAGATGATTATTACTTGTTAAATAATTGGATAAACTTGTGCTTCCTTAGTGAATAACATGGAGATTTGGGGTGTTCTCCCAAAATGTGTGTAACTATGCAAGATCTTGGGTTGAGAAGATGTGATTCCCAGCCCTCATGAATGTGGGGTATTGTACACAATGTACTAAACCAAATAAATTCACAATTTAATGAATCTCATGCCAAATTTTCTCAAGAATTAAATATGTAAGTTAAAATGAGAGAACCATCCAACCAGGTTAGCTCAAATAAAATGAAACAACCACTACATATGGCTTATATATTCAATTGTAACATTTTGAATTCACTCCATGCAAATAGAAATATGCATGATTGAATGAAAATGGAAAATTTACATGCCCCCATCATGAATGTGTGTTTCAAATTTATGAATTTGAATGACAACCATTTACCATTCAACTATAAACTATGTTGTTGTGTATGTGTGCATGAACTAGTATCATGCCCCCTGAATTTGAAATTTATGTATATACATGCATGAACAAGTATCATGCCTCATGTGTCAGTGCTAATCTATATAGAATGTTTTACATATGTATATTTAATTTAAGATCTTTTATCTCATATGTATGTGTATGTGGAAACCTTTAATTCCTATTCTTATAAACTATGTGTACATATGCACCCAAGTGTATGTGAGACTATATATAAATCTATGTAAAGTGAGTGCATATACATGGCATATTTCCACATAATATATACTGATGTGATAGTATTTATCATGTAACTAAACCATTTTGAATCTCTAAAATCTATCAAATTTATACTTTGATCTGATTTCTACTTATAGAGGCTTATTTCTCTATGTTCCTAGTTTGAGATAAGGGATTTATTTTGTAAGTCACTCTTCTCAAAATAATAATTAACTATATTATGTCATTTATAAATATAACATCATTTAATGTTATTTGAACATGTGGAAAATATGCCATCATAATAAATGCATATATATCAATCAAGGCATGTATGTAACATATGGAATGCATGTAATTGTCATGTATGGATAAGTGTATCAATGATGCATGTAGTAGTAGGATCACATATTAAGACTACATATTAAAATTTCATGATGAAAATAATGGAACCAATCAATGTTATCAAGCTTAACAAGTGTAACAAGCTCAAGTGTTAGTGTCACACATAATTCCAAAGGATGCATACAAGGGACATAAAATGTCACAACAAAACAAGGCCAAGGGCCACACACAAGGGGACATGGAAAATGTCACAAAAAAGGGACATCAAGGATGTCACATCAATTAAGGCTAAGGGTCACACACAATAGTAAATCATAAATTATCCAATCATTAAAAGAGTAATATTATCAATAGAGCTTAGAATAAAGAACTAGCCTACACCATCTACATGTATCAATGTCACATCACAAAGTAATGGAATATCAAGTTTCATTATGTAATATATGAGTAACTAAAAATATATGTGTAATAGATATAAGTATCTCAACATGGTACAAAGTTTTTAGAAATATATAACCTATAATAATGAAACCTATGGAATAAGATGCTCCCAACATCGACATGGTCATTAGGTAGAGGAAAAATACATATGTATGTCCATGTGTAACTTGCATGTCCTACATATCACTCATATACCATGAAATTCATGTATATATGTAAATATTATTACATATACCAAAATTGTGATAAATAACATATGTAAAAAGTGTAATTTATCAATCAATGTCATGCCCATGTTCTGATTTTGGATTTTTTGAATATTTGAATGTTTTTATATTTTTTGATTTTTTTATTTTTAGAATATTTAAAAAATGGAAAGTGATCTCATGTGAAAAATTTTCCAAAAATAGAATAATGTTAGGGATCCAAATAATCTGCAACATGTGTCAAGACATAATGTGTACTAGATGTGACAGCATGGTTATGTGGAGGAAATGAGAGTAATAAGTATTTACCAATTATAATTATAGCTCATATATATGTGGAGAGGGGTAATGTGGAGGAATGAATTTACATCCTCATTTCATAATATGTAATTCACTACACAATCATTATGCACATTGCTAGGCATAAAACATTTATCTTGAGACGATCTTGTTCTAGACATTATGTATTCTATGACAGTTATCAAATTTTATGTATATAATGTAATTTGTTGTCTCAAAAATGAAGATGACTATGAGAAAAAATTTGGGTTAGCTCCATTGAACAAAAATATTAATTACAATTGATTATTACTAAGGTTACTAGAAGTGGTTATGAGGAAAAAATATAGTTTGTTTTTGTATAGGTTTTACATGCAAGGGCTACCATGAAAGATAGGGAAAAATATGATCATTGTTTTAGTTTTTTCAAATTAGGATAATAATGAGAAGGAAATAATAAATTAAAAACAAATCCAAGGGCTATAATAAATTTGGATGCGAGGATGAATGTATAAGATAAAAGGATAATCGAGGATAATCAAACAAAATAATCATGAAGATAATATGCATAATGATATGTGTCATTGCTTACTAAATGAGATCATGTGGAGGTCATGTATCTGCTGGCAATAATGTCTAATCATATTAGTGTCATCTATCATATCTCTTTGATGTATTATTATGTACATCATAATATAAATATGAATCTATAATTTGACTGTGTTGTATGATATTCTTTGTACTTATCATGCTTAATTTTTTCTTAGATATATTTCCCATTCATAATAATCATGATATGTTTGAATGGTGATTTTTATCCATTTTTTATCTTATCTCTCCTAAAGTTGGCCCAATATGAATATTATTATTTTAAATATTATAGTTTATTATGTGTCTCAATATAAAGCATTTATTCGTATAGTGACCCACAATCTGATGATAATCACAATATGCATTTTTATCACAGTTATTTTGTGTAGGCCTATTTGGATTGAGATTTTTTGAGGTGTAAGTGTGATAATATTACATTAAATTAACTTATTTAATATCACAAGGGGAGGTAATGGTAAATATTAAAACTACCTCTTTGATGAAGTTAACATGTTAAGTTGACTAGTAGGTTGTGATATATCTTGGATTGTACCTTTTGTTTCTTTTTCATTTATTGTTATAGGTAATGAGGAAATATTATATCTAAAAGAATAATTGTCTTCCTAACATGTACATAGATTTCCCCCAAGTGTAAATGTAACACATATATAATATAAATGATATTGCATTCATATTATGTATCCAAGGTTAGTCCAACAATAGGTTGTAATGTGCATCATAAAGAGTGACTTAAAAAAAGGAATGTACCTTATTTGGTCCTAATGTCACTTCCATTGAAATTGTGCCAAGTGGTTGACATAGTCCTTGATCTAATTTAGTGATGATGTGATGTACTATGTTTATATGTCGCATATTGATCCTTAATGCATGCAATAATGATATATTGAAAAAAAATAGTTGAATTAACATCAATAATGACTTGTTTGATGAGTCTTTGTGATATCATAGCTTGAATAAATAATTCATCATATTAGCCCACTATATACTTGATACTTGAATTATTTTTTAATTCATTTTTAAAGGAAATATCTTGAATAGAGTAACCTTGTCAAGCTTTGGACATATATTTATTAGGAGAGTCCCTATAATCTTATTTTGTTGGTTTTATGAAATTAATGTATGTATTTAACTTATTTGTTTCTAAACTGACCATGTATCTAAGACTTTGTCATCCTCTATGAGTATACATTTAGATGGGGTGAATAATACCTTATGCATGTTTCCATAATCCATTTCCTATGTATCCCATTTTTTAAAAATTTCTCAATCCAAAACCATGTTGGGTCAAATTTGTGCCATTGGTGCGATGAAAAATTTCGCTACCAAGTGTTTGAATATTGAATGTTATGTCTTTAATATCCTTTTTAAGAGATTGTATATCTCCTTGGAAAATCATGTTTGATGTAGTGGTGTTCATTTCTTGGTTATTCGTGAGGTTCCCCTTACCTTTTGAGGCAGTGGTAGCATAGACATTCATAGAGGGAAAATAGATAACACCATCTTGAGGAGAGGTGGATTAGCAAAATCCATGGGATAATGGCTAGGTTTTTGAGAGTATTTAGGCATATAAAGCATACAAAACCATAAAATACAAATGATTACAAGTGGAATGATAACCCCTAGAATTAAAGGTAAAATACATGAGTAAAGAATAGGTCTAAAATCTAAAACCCTATAAGGATATAAATATAAATGAAAACCTAGGATTTTTCATTGTTTGATATGTATACGGGTTCATAAAAATATTTTACACTAATTTGGATTAATGTGTAATATTAATCTAATTAAGATACACCTTTGAAATGTAATTTAGATATTAAGATATGGCATTCAAGCATATAACTAAATGTAAAATATTGAGATTGATCCTTCTAATTTGATAAGTGGCATATGATAAATATAGAAAGTATTACAAAGGGATCAATACATATATTTTCTAGTTGACTATCTGATTGTGATTGTATTCTAAAAGTGAAAATAAGGATAAAGTAAGCCTATGATTTTTTCAATTTTAGAATTGATTATTTTCCTATGTTGGGTCAGTTCCACTGATATGGGTCAGTATCACCAGTTGATACCAACATGTTATTTTGTACTGAGCTACAATAATTAGGGAAAAATGGTTGTATGATCATTTACACCTCTCTCCACTTTCTATATATTTGCAACTCTAGAAATCAGTCTCCTTTGTTGGGAGAGAAACCTACAAAAATGGGGGAAATTATGATGTGTTGATTTGATCCCAATCACCCCAATCTAATTATTAATCATTACCTATGTATCTAATACTTCGAGGAGGTAAATCAAGCCACATATAGTTCTCCCACTTAGTGTGATTGTGCAATTGTGTTCCTTCATTGTGTGTACATAACTAATGATGGGCTTTGATACTTGATAATGTTTATGTTGACTTAGATTTAGAGTGCTTCAAAATTGGCTTTTGACTACTCCTAGTGATAGGTCTATAATTTGGGAAGAATACATAATATTTTTTTAATGTGAAATAGTTTATATATGTATATTAGATAAGTTTCAACTCATTTTTGAATGAGACCTTGATTTTCTATATATGGATTCAATTAAATAATTTATCATGCCACCAACATGTTAAACTGATTGGTTGACCTTACAAATGGTTTTGATTTAATATTATAGTAATTTTAGGAGTATGTGGGTATTGACTAGATCATGTCAATATCGAATTATGATAATAACCAAGTCTGGTAAAACCAAATTGTGTATAGTTGAACAAAACTATGAGATTAGATATATATATGTAGGATATTTAATAGGTTTAAAATAAATAGTGAGGTTCCTATAGGTGTATATTTTTAAAATATATGGATTGACTCATAAGATAACATGTATGTGTGAGATAATGGTGTATTTAGACCTTGTTTAAGTGCTCAAGTTGTGTGGTAAATTTGTGTCAAGCTTATCATTATCAAGTACCAAAGACCAGATTTTAGTATCTACACTAGGATACATTGACATTATTATATTTTAAAATAGATGAAAATGGATAAGTTGACCCTTAAGGTGTGTCATGATATTTTTTGAATGTTATGACACCCTTATCCATGAGTTCTTAAATTTTTTGGTGCAATGTATAATTTTTTCTTTTATTTATATGCCCATTGATTTATTGATAGTTACAAAATGATATTACCCCAACTCGTGTCAAAAAATGTGTAAGATGTTATCAATTAAAATGTAATGCGATTAATTTATTATTAATTATGGTTCATAAAATGGCACTTGTTTCATCCTTGATTCTTTGAAATTGTATGGGTTAGTCAACAATAGACAGAGTATAACTTATTAAATTTGGTTCCTTATGAATTGTCTTATATATTTTTTCCTTCTTAAATGGAGAGTCACTCTGGATACGTGAGTTTGTGGACTCACAAGAAATTGTAGATTCATAATAAATAGAGTGTACATGTACAATATCACTCTCATAAGTGTAGGTATCAAATTAAATTCACCCAAAATAAGTATAGGTATGATATTTTCCCTAGGTGGAGGTAAAACCCCTTTACTAAAGATGAATTGATTTTATAAATTAGTTAGTTGATAAATTAAGCAATGTAACATGTTTTTAATCATAAAATTTAATATTTCATCAGTTCTTAATGACCCTGGTGAATTTTTTGGATATGTTTCAATGTTAATCTAGGACATTTATGCTTGTTACAATGAGATAAGAAAACATCTTCTAGTTTTAATAAGAAATTTATAGACCCATTAGGTAAATCTTAGAACTAATCTAAGGCTTTAACTTTTAGACTTTGATGGAAAGTTTTTAGCAATCTGATCCCATCACATGAATGGTTTATAAGATAAGATATAAAGTATACATGGTGGGTATAAGGATTTCAATATCCATCAAATAAATTAAATGTAGGCATAATAAATTCTTACATATGTGGATGATTGAGTATATTTCTTAATGTAGGTTGCCTTAGTATAAAAAAGTTATCAGATTTAGTATTATATGCCCTACATTCTAAGGGTAATGCAACAATGCATATTTTGAGTTCACTAATTGCATGCATCATGGATATTATATGACTAGTAGGCATGGTTATAGATTAGAAAGGTTTGATCATAGGTTTCATTTCACCATCTAGATATGCCTATCGTTGCATTGTGTGTAAACATCACTATTTTTTAGATCAATAGAAGAATAATTTCAACTCATTTTATTAGAAACATTATTGTAAAGCCTAGAATCATGAGGTCTATAAACAACCGAAATAGTACAAGAATCAACATGTGTGTCATCCACTCATTTTTTTATTGTATCTAAAAAAAATTTATACTTCTTAGTCATAATATTAATAATATCAAGAAGCATGTTTTATAATTCCATTTTATTATGTTCTTTTTCTACCTCAAGACTATTAGAAAGGTCTATAGATTGGGAATGAGAACTATTTTCTTGTATGTGGCTTACAACATTAATTTAACCTAATTCTCCTTCACTACCATTGTATAAGGAAACATCAATATCATACTAATATTATCTCCATTCACATAATAATAATTATCATATACATCATTATTATGTCCATTTATTGGTATAGTCATAAGGCACATCATGTCTAAAAAATAAGGAGTCTATAGGATGAGACATAATAGGGTTTGTGTAGACACATATATTTGGTCATAGGTACTTGACAATGTTAAATATTGACACATTTAAAACCACGTGACTTGCAAAAAATTACATGACTCTTATTCACCATATATTTATATATGAGTTTGAACATTTGTTTATCATTACCATTAAATATAACTCTCAATGTCAAATGGTCAAGCTATCTAAAATCACCTTCAGACTATCTCCAATAGAGGAAATTTATATTTTATCCTTCAAGAAAATTTCAAATTAGGAAAAAAATAGCACTTAAGCTCCTATCTACCTAGGTTGGCCACCTTCTATGCCAAATAACAACTAGTTTCCAAATTTTAAAAAATCCTTTTGGGTCTTCCCGCATGTTTCACATGGTTGATAAAATGAAATTCTCAAAATATTCACCTATAAATACACATAAATATTTAACCATTTTTCCCACTTGTAATTCACTACTTCCAATCTTACATACTTCTACACATTAAGCAAATATTCCAAATTATTTTCATATTCAAGATCACTTACAAGGAGTAGCCATAAGCCAAGTCAATAATCATTTAAAGTAATTCAAGATCTATCATTTTCAAGTATCAAATCCATCTTCTAGATACATACATATATTCAAAATATCAAAATCATAAATTCATTCTAGGTGGAATAACTACATGGGTTTGATTTCCCTCCTTAGATCGTTGGATGTGTATGCAGAGGTCAATCATCAAGGGGGTGATTGAAGTCAACTCAATGCATCACAGTCCTATATTTTTTTTTACAATTTTTTAAACTATAAAATTTACCTAAGGGTTTCAAATACAAGAGAAGACAAACAAATCATTATTTGAGGCAAAACCCTAAGTGTGATATCTCATATTAATCAACATTCATAGGAACAACTATCAGATTTTAAGCACAATCAATCTAGACAAGTCCATAGTCATCAAACTAGAATGCATTATGTTGATGCCCACTTATAGTGGTCGTGCATAAATATGTCTTATGATTATACCTTTGATATGTCATTTTCACAATTTTGATTTCTCTCTTTTCCTAATTGCCACCTATCACAGTCAATTGGGACAAGTTTATGGTCAACAAACTAGAATTCTCTATGTTGTTTTCCACTTACATCAACCAGATTCTATTTATGAATTTTTCCATTTATTAAACCTATACATTCATATTTTCTTATGATTTTCATTGTCAAACAATTATAACAATAAATAAAAATATATGTGCAAGCTAAGTATATTTCTTTTTAGTACTTTCTAAAAATAGTAGTTTCTATTTTTATAATATTGTCAAAATCTAAATTATTGATTATTGTGCATATTTATCATTCTAATATTCTCATGTTTTACATATATAATAAAATACAATTTATTATTTTTATTATAAAAAATAGGGTAAACCATATTGGTAAACCTGAACTATTTATTTTCGAGCCTTTGCTTTTTTGATTTGGATTTTCAATTTCATCTTTTTTTTATTTTGTCTTCCTATAAATTATGTTACAATAGTTTTAAAACTCATAGGAGTTATCATTTTTGGAAAAGGGATGATAAGTTTTACCTGAGTCATAGTGTGATGGGTATTTCCTCAATACTCAATCCATTAGACAACACTATATGGATTTTAGTTTTAACATACCTCACCCTATATTGGAAATGCCTAGGTTTATTTTCAACCATAAGAATCATTTAGACATTTATTCTTATAGTGCACTGATAATTAATTATCCTAGGATATTACTCTCAATGTACCCTAGAGATTGGATAATGTGGCTACATGAATGGATGAATCCTCTATAGTTAGAGCCTTTGCAACCATCTTCATTATTTACGACTAAGATCAAAATTTTAAAGATCCTCCAAAACAAACACACCTTTGACTAGTTTTACCCTAAATCCTTGTTGCATAAATCCAAATCACAATAATAATGAAAGCATCTTGCTTACACATTTTTAACATTAGTATTACGTTGTGTTTTACTTTACAATATGTTATCCATTATCTATATGCATTAATCAAATCCAAAAATCATAATAAGGCTTAAATCACTAATGTACAATCACATGCCTTCCTCAATACATATTTTTACAATATCTAATATAAGCTATTACTTATCACTTCCAATAACCAGGGGGCATACATGAACTATTTTGTTCCCATCGCTCCTTGAACTCAAGGTTATCTCAATCACCATCATGGTCATATTATTCACCCAAGGCTTGTACTAAATTCCAATGTCTATATTATCAATATTATATGAGGGCAGATACCAATCTACCATGGCATAATTAAGTAGGAAAACATGTCCCTCCACAACTGCCACCACCTACCATGATGAAATAACATCAATCTAAGGGTTATGATATCATAAATGAACTCTAGAATACCCCTACTACATGTCTATTTTGGGGTTACTAAAAATATCAATAATTTACAAAGATATATTATATGATGCTTTCTATGATACAACTCTTCCTAATGATATACAAAAAACATCATTTTCTTCTATCATAAACTTAATCAAAGATATCAACAAGGGCATACCATTCAATAATGAAGATTTACCTCCAAAACAGATCATATAATAATATCTTCCACTATTCCTTCAATTCAGATAGATGGAAATGTCATCAAACTTGTTTTGGTTGAAAATGGTTTAGGATTAAATATTCATATCTCTATTGTCTTACAAAAATTGGGCATCAATATGAACAACATTAAAAAATCAAAACAAAGTATCAAGGGATTTTAAAATACTCTATGTTAGACAATTGAAGCTATGACATTGGATTTAAATGTAGGACCCAAAACAATGTCGATTATTTTTCAAGTCATACCCAACCAATTACACTACAATTTACTTTTAGGGAGACCTTGGATTCATGACATGGATTTTGCACCTTTTAAACTCCATAGATGTATCAAATTTATAGATGACAGATATGAATATTCTCTACTAATAGATGGCACACCTTTCAAATACTGAAAAATAACTCAATGACAATTCAATATCATTCTTTTATATAACCAACATAAGCAATCATATTCAATTATATGCATACATATGAGGTTTGTGAGTCAAGCACAGAACATGAGGAAGTACCAATTACAAGCATTTAAGAAGATACAAAAATCATTACCAATCACTATCCAACAAGAGGAGAAAACACCAAATATCCCTTCTTTGGCCAATTCAGAAGGTCTAAATTACATAATTACAGATTGTTATGATAGTGATGATGATGATATGGAAAATACATGATATGAAAAGTTGTGCAAATTCAATTTCAATCATGTTGATCCTAAAGAATACTTATCTCATACTCTATTCACACTCGTAGGAGTCATAACATATAGATAGGATTTAGTGAAAAGGGACAAATCAAACACTATCATGGAGGCACCATATTCTAAGGACAAAGTAAAAGATATAGCTCACTATAATCATCATAATCACAAATCTAATACTTCTATTTTTTCACAGTAATAGAAATAAAAAATTCAAGCTTATATTTATGTGTTACATCAATTGAAGACAAGATCACAAATACTCTCAAATTTAAAAATATTAAAATTAATGACACATGTCTTCAATAACAATTACAAGCCGAACAAAGAATCAAGTTACATAAAAAATAACACAATGTAAACATGGCAGCTTACCAATAGAACAAATCAATAAAGAACTGATGTAAGTAGAAAAAATACAAAAAAGGAGATACAAACAGAACAAGATGAAAAACATAAGTCACAAAAAAGAAACTTTGAAAAATCAAAATACAACTAAGCAAGATAATATCTTCAAAATAGAATTTATTATAAAGGACATTCAAAATCAATACAAACCACATAAGGTGAATGTGGTTCGAAAAGAGGTAGCTAAAAATCTTTCATCATATCGAGAGTCTTTGATTCTTAGTCTTCATATTTCCTTTATTCATGAGGCCAATATATGTAGCATGACACTTCTTCAATATTTAGGGTATGATAAATAACATTTGGGTAATATTATCAAGCCTAAATGTCTCATTGGATCCCTTGAGCTAATTATAATTCTAGGGCCAAAAACATGTTAAATTACATTTCATATTGACCCTAATGCCAAATTGGTAAAATCATAGATGAGATGACTCTGTCACATTTGAGCATGAAACAACAATGATAAAATTCGCAAGAATAAATGAGTCCAACAAACAATGAAAAATAAAAGGAAAAAAACTCTTTAGTTACTATTCTATCAAAGATAGATAATAAAATCACAATATAAGCACATAATAACACATTCAAAAAATCAAAAGACATTAGAATATTCCATAACATACTAAGGTTCAGTTGGATTTACATATAAAAATATAGATAATAATTAGAGTAATACTCTATAGTTTTAAGACCAAGAAAATGATTATGATTCTAATTAAAATTACAAAAAATAATGGTATGACACTCATATTATCACAATATTTATGCATCATCAACCCATCCACATTGGCAACCCATCCACATTGGCAATTTAACATAGAATTCATAAGGTGATTAAAAATGCTATGCATGAACTCCATGGTAACATCTTGTGGACCAATTTATTGGTTAAAATTACCATACTCTCTAATGTGCATAGATTACGCATTTCTATTTCTCCTTTTATCTTCTCCCATTCTTCTAATTCTCAGAATTAACTCATCTAGCCTTGGAAAATATTCAAAAATCCCAAAAATATTCAAACTATTTTCAAAATGTCAAAAATCAAGATCTAAGCATAACATAAGATTCTAGTTACTTCTTTGTATACATTATTTATCACATATTTTAGTAGATAACATATTATTCATTTTGTATACACACATGCATTTCACGAGATATGTGATTATGATGTAAGACATACATAATACATACATTATTATATGTTGGATTCCCTTCTACCCAGTGGTTATGCCTATGTTGGGGACACCTTATTCTATAGGTTACATAATCTTAGGTTGTATCTATCTGTGACCTTAAAAACAATATTGAGTTACATATCTTATAGTGTCTTGCTAATCACTCATATTTTACATTGTGTTACATGGATACTTTTTTTTAACTAATAATATGAAATTGATACATATGAATGGAATAAACTAGTTTCACTTGTTCTATGTTCCTTAGATGTTGTATACTTTCTTTTATGATAGGCTAAATATTGCTTGCTTAGCTTATTGTGTGTAGCCATTCTTCCTTGTGTGAAAATTGCTTGAACATATCTATGAGATTTTTGCTTGGTATGTGTGACATTTGAACATGTCCATTGCTTGTGACCCTTGTATTTATGTGTATAATTTTTTATTATGAAAAATTTTAAGGTCCCTTGTATGTGGCCCTTGGCCTTATTGTTTGACATTACATGACATTTTTGTGTGGTGTGCTTGTGTTTGTTGAGATTGATTAGTGATTGTATGATACATATCATGTATCATTATTGCATAGTCTACTTCAGATATGGTTACTTTACTACACACCTCAATGATATATCTATCTAGGCATGACACGTGTGTTCCTCAGATTCATATATTACATACACGCTTTACTAACAATTAAATTTTATATGATGGCATACTCTCAACATGATGACATGATTATACATGATAATATCTTTATCACATAATATAGTTAACTTTTATTTTGAGATGAGTGACTTGTAGGCTATATCCTTTATCTAACAATGGGGAATCATAATGGATTTGCCTTAGAGATTCAATCCTCCATGAACCAAAAAAAAATAGAGTTGGGATAAAGTACAAGTTTTTAAAATATAAAATATAGGTTTTCAAATATTCAAAGTAATGTAAAATCAAATTCTATAACAAAGTACAAGTTTTGAAAGATTTAAAGAGATTCAAAAATATGATATATGACATATTGGCACATTGATAAAAATTATGGAGGCATATGACATGCATATGCACTAAATTTAAAAAATTTCAAAGTACATAATCATAAATACTTGAATGCATATGCATGGGCATATGCAAATTAGTTACGAGATCAAAATTACAGGTTGAAAATATAATTATAGTTAAGAATATAGGTGTATAATATTCTCTATCATTTTGGCACAACTCAAGAGGAAAAATACTCATTTATGCTCATGTTTATTTGAAGTTACAAAATGAAAAGTTTCAAAGTTTTAAAATTACAAATTCAAATGCAAAATATTCATTTCAAAAGAAAATGTATGAGCAATGCAGTGATGATGAAGGCATGAATATACTTCATTATCTTTTAATCATGTAAAATAGAATTTAGATCCATATGTAACCATGTGTAATTTTTATTTTTTTGGGTGATGTGCATTCAAGTCTAGTGACACTCAATGGCCTTGGCATCACTTCTAGTGAACCTAGCACAGTTCCACGTTTTTGAATTAGTACATTGGGGACTTTACCCTTTCATGAAGATTGGAATAATGCGTCTTTCCAACTCAAGATTTTGATTAGTTATTAAAAAAGGGACTCGATCACTTTCAATTCACCATTGATTCAAATCCTCCAAAATACTTCAAAAGGGGGCACTATTCTCCATTATCAGTTACAAGTTATAAGGAAATTTGGTTTCACCTATTTACAAGTGTACTCCCTTTCTCTCTTTGTAATTTTCTAATTTTAAAAGTTTGTTTTTTCAAATTTCAAAATGCACAAATGACTAATTCATTATCTATTGTAGGGTTTTCTCAATTTGAGTGCCATACACAATTTAAATATCTGCTCAAAGACAAATTATGCTATACACACTTAGGTTAAAATATTTCTCCTTTACTCTAGAAATATCATTACTAGAATAAAGGTGGGGGGGCAAAATTTAGACACATAAATTTGGTCATAGATACTTGGAAATTCTGAATATTGACACATTTCAAACCACATGAATTATGCACAATTACATGACTATTATTTTCCATTTCTTTGAAGTCATTTATCTATGTACGGGTTCGACCCTTTTTGCCATTACTATTACATAGAACTCTCAATGTCAAATGCTCAAGTTGTCTAAAATCACCTTCAAACTATCTCCAATAGAGGACATCCATTCTTGAACATTTTGGATAAGTCTGCACTAGGTGGACAATTGCACACTATGCTCTTGTCCACTTAGGTCAGTTGTGTCCTGTAACAAATAATGGTTAGTTTCTAGAATTAAAAACATATTTTTGGGTCTTTTTACACATTTAACATGGTCAAATAAATGAAATTATCAAAATATTCACCTATAAATACACATCAAGAGTCACTCATTTTTCCCACTTATAATTCACTACTCTAAAGCATACATACTTCAAATATTCCCTATTCTTTCCAAATTTTTGATATAACTTACAAGGAGTAGCCATACGACAAGTCAAGAATCCTTCGAAACAAGTCAAAATCTATCATTGTCAAGTATCAAATGTGTCTTATAGTTGCATACATATAATCAAAAGATCATAATTGCACATTCACTTTAAGTGGGAAAACTATATGGTCTTGATTTATATCCTTAGATTATTGGATACATAGGGTAACAATCAATCATTAGGGAGGTGATTAAGTCAACTCAACCCATTACACTGCCCTCTTTTACTGTAAGTTTTCAAGCTGTCAAAATTCCCTAAGGGTTTCAAATATGAAAATAAAAAAATGGCTTTTTTATAACAAAGTCCTAAGTGTGATATCTCAAATTACTCATCATTAACAGACATAATGATTAGTTTTTAAGCTCAGTTAACCATGACAAGTCTACAATCAATGGACTAGAACACACTATGATGTTGTCTATTTATAATGATCATGTCCAAACATATTTTTTACTTCTTCCTCTAATTTATCATTTTCATAATTTTGTTTTATGTCTTTGTCTACCTACCACTTGTTGCATTCATCTAGAACAAGTCTATGGTCAATAAACTAGAACACACTACATTGAAGTTCACTTACAATGAACCTATCCAGATTCTATTTCTAATTATGTGCCTACTATTAAACCTATACGGTCATCTGTATAGCCATATTTTCTTTAAATTCCGCTATCAAATAGTCAGAACAATCAAAAAATGTGTGCAAGCTACATATATCTCCTTTTAGTACTTTCAAAAATATGAGTTTTTATATTAAGCATCTTGTTAAAATCAGAATTGTTAATTATTGTACATCTTTAGCATTCTAATATTATCTAGTTTAAAACATATAATGAAATATAATTTATTTGTGTTTTATCAAAAATAGGGTAAAACAATTTGAAGGATGCACATGCAAGTAAAATGATGCAAACCCTAAGAGGATGAGAAATAAAACCATAAGTTCAAACCCTAATATAAGTGCAAACATATAAACCCAAGGGTTTGTAAAGAATGTATATATAAACAATTGAAACCTAAATGTAAAAAGACACCTAATAGGGGAAATAAAAAATTAGATGTGAAATTAAAACTCTAATAGAGGATAAATCTAAAACTTTAAGAAAAAATGAAACCATGATCTAGGAGGGAAGCTAAGGTTTTTTGCACTCAACTCAATGATCAGGTTCACCAAAATGTTTTATTTGTTTTGAATTTAAGTGATCTAAAATATTGTAAAATGATGCACTAACTCAAATGGATAAAATGACATGAAATATACTAATATGAGTTGAAATGAATAAGTATATGTTTCATTGTTTTGATTTATAATTGACAAAGTAAGAGAGCATAAGTTTACTTAGCTAATTCTAATTATGTGTTGCTCATAAAATATGCCCTTGTAGCTATAATTTTTTTGTACCTACATCTTCAGTTGTTTAGACCTAAAATAGAGACTAAAAACTTCTCTGGATATTGTCAGCATAGTCTAAGCCCTACAATAGTCGACATTACTGAGTGGTTGTTGATAGTGTCCCTGTGCATTATGTAGGTATGTAACTCCTAAGACATTTATGCCTGCACTTATAAATTTAACCTATGTGTGTGTTAACCTTCAATCTTATGTGGTGATCTTTGTTTTCCTTATCTTTTCATACAAACCCTAATAGTTCTTTTGACAATAAGATTTTCCTTGAAAGAGGGTAAGTATTTTAGGTTTGACAACCCCAACCATTTTGTGTTGAATGGTTTAGTGTTACTTGCATTCCAATAATTGAAATATGACTCAAACCATGTGTGTTTATCCCACCAATGTCTATGTGTTCAACATCAAGAACAATCTAGAATGCAATGTAATGTTTTGATCTTTGACACTTGGCACCATTGAAATTTGACTTTTGCATAGTCATACTTAGCTATAAGGTTTTTCCTTTGAGGGTTTTTCAGATGTGTATACCTTTTTTATAATGTCTCAAGACAGTGATACTTGATTCTTCAAGTTTCTAAGTGATTCTCAAGGTGATGGTCAAGTGAGTATAACCTTAGGAATGATATGTATTTATAACTAAGTCTTTGTTATTTCCCGCTATGACTGACCCATGAAACATGTCCAAGCCAATGTAATGGAGACTTTACTATTTGGAAAATAGCCATTGAGTGTGTTTGGGAACTGTTGATAGAAGCAGACACTTGTAATAATTGTAAATATCTATCCATTAATGGTAATGTCCTAGGAGTATAAATTAGTGATCTAAGCTATGAAAAAGGTATGTCTAGGATTTTAGGATATTCTTGTATAAACTAGGTTTATCCTGGATAGGTGTATTTAGTCAATAGAGTTAGAAAATAAAATAGATGGGTAGATGAATATAGGAAAAGTGTGCACAAGATTCAAATGCATTTACAATGTCTAAGTATGTCAAGGATGATGTCGCCAAAGTGTCTAATATTAAATTTAAGTATCGACAGACACACAAAAACACCTAATTTTTGAGAAATATTTGTAAACCACATCATTATGCAACCATTTTTGGAATTATTTTTAATGGAACAAACTATACATTGTTCCGATTATACATGAAATATTTATTCATTTCACAGGGCCTTATTGGATAGTTTTATGTGCCTTCACATTGTGACCACTATGCATCAAGGCTGAATACTTGTGATATTATTTATGGTCATCTAATGTTTTATATCTCCATGTATATACATGACCATCTCTCACACATGGAATGACCATTCACTACCTGGAAAATTCTTGATCACATCTTCAAATACTTTACATATGATTTAGATGACACTTTATTTGAGCTTGAAGTTTCTACCACTTTTCCCATTGATTGAGGTGATACCTTATTGTCATATATTGCTCTGGTTTTTGTAGAGACCCCTTTATGGGATAATTTTCTGTGAAACATAATATTTATTTTCACATATCGCTAGTTTAGGGATGTTCTTAGACATGATGTTTCGTCTCCATTAATGGTTGATATTTTTAGGGCTTCCACATTTTTTCACTTTGGTGATTATCCACTTTGTCTTTTGGGTCCTCATTCTTTAGATGTATTGAGGATTGATGAGATACACCCTCCACTTCAATGAGGATTATTTCAAAAAATGTTCCATGTTTTCCTACCATTTGTTAAACTTCAATGGCATATCCTTCATTTCTTGTGCACAATATTGCCAATAATTCTCTACCACATGTTTTCTTTGGACTAGATTTGGAGATCTTCAATATTTTGCCTTCATATTCTATCGTGGAGTGAGTAAATTTTCACTACACAACTTCCACTCTTCCTTTTTCTAATGGCAAACATGTCGTTGGTGCAAGTACACCTTCTTTGGTCGTTAGCCAGAGGCCCTACTCATCGATACTCTTCTAATGTTGATTCGATTTATTTCATATTAGACATTTGTCTTGAAGGAAGTAATCATTGGGGTATCTTTAAGCCCTCCTTCCTTCAAGGATATTTCATTGTACATGGGTATGTGATCATGCTAAATTTTTGGGACCCATTTATGAGATATGTGCGTTCTATTTTTGTACTTGCTCTTCTAAAATGTAATTAATGGGGGTGTTGGTGCAAGTCATTAATCACACCTATTTTAATTTTACTTAATACATATTTTATAACATGAGTTAGATTAATTTATCATTTTTAGTTTGAAATTATAAAAAGTCTTGCCACCCATACAAGCCAATATGATTTAAGAATGGAAAGGCTAATCAAATTTACCTATCTCTTAACCAATCAAAAAATTCTATGTAGGAAACCTTTGGCTTTTTATAAATTTAGCCCTTTCCCTCACCTCTAGATTCATTCAATTCTATCCAAACATTTTGAGGAGGATGAGAATCATTATTTAGAGTCATGTGTTTGCGTGGGAGCACTAAAAAAAAATTATATTTTATTCAATGCTATCCGAACATTTCGAGGAGGATGAGAATCATTATTTAGAGTCATATATGTATGCATGGGAGCACTCAAAAAAATTATATTCCTCCTTGAAGAGTTTATGAGAGATTCTCATATATTTAGAGTTTATTTTTTTTATTTTTTTGTGGTCCTTTTTTTTTTTTCTTTAATTCACATATTTGTTTATATTTATAGTTTTTATGCTTAATTGAGATATTGTGACAATAATTTTGACGTTTTATTTTTAAAAAAAATTATCTTAACATATATTGGAACTCTTTGATTAAATAGGGATTGACCATAATATTACAACACTCTTTCAAAGTGTAGTTATTTTGTTTGGCACAAATAGAATTTTAAAATATTTAAAAATTAACCAAAATTTTAACATTCTACAAAAATATATGAAAAATACCATTGTTACTTAAGGTAGATTTTAGCCATGGTTTAGAAAGCATCTTATAGTGGATTTAGTTTAAACATAAAAATGATTTTTCTTCAAACTAACTTCCTCCATATTTTATATTTCACAATGAAATAATAAGTAAAGAGTGAGAGCATGGCTCAACTTAGATTTGTCTTCTCCTCCTTTAATGCTTTCCTTGGTTTCCCTCTTCTACAATTTTAAAATATAAAATGTTCATTTCTTTCTTCTCTTTTCTCTCACATCCCATAAATTGTAAAGCTGATTTGTACAAAAGATAAAACATTTGATTTAGAGGAGATAGGATTTCATCCCTTCTTTCCCCAGTTTCACTTACCTTGATCCTACATTAATTATAGGGGGGTTCTCTCTTTTTTCTTGTGCACTCAAATTCATAATTTTCATGTAATGTTATTATTAACTTAATTATAAAACTTACATTTGGCATCTTCAAATTACATTACAATCTTACATCATACACCAACAATCATATTTGTAAAAGAAGACTAATCTATGGAACAAACATATAAATTTTAATAAAACGTTGAAGAAGCTCTAATAAAGTTATAGATTACCTATAGATTTTGAATTCTGACATCTAAAAATCCTCTACTGAACCCCATTATCATGGAGAACAAATAATCATGAAAAAGGATTGAATTATTCACAATAATCATTTCATTTAGAAAATGTCTGACATTGTTAGAAATTGCAGCGACTTTGGTCCATTTCAGACTCTTTCTAAATGTTTTCCTACATAAGAGGAAGCCAGCATTTATCTCAGCATACAAAATCCAAAATGAATAGCCAATGGGAGATATAAAACCTTACCTCCAACACCCTCAATAAAAGTTTAAACAGATGACCTTAGCCTTTACACTGAAAAACAAAATGGTGGATAGAAACAGACAGAATGAGCTACACAAACCACCATGAGATGTTTGAGCAGAAAATAATAAGATGGCCAACTCACTACCCTCAAAATCGATCAGCTAAACAGGTGGCATGGCCTACTGTCTTGGGAATCTAACATTAAATGCTCTGTACATTGTGCTGGATATTGAGTCTTAATTTTGTGTATGTTTATATATTAGAAAAACAGAGTGCAGAATCCAACAATTTGAGCATTAAATTCTCATTTATTGACATCTTAATTGTCAATATAGTTTAAAGGAAATGGAAGCATAGCAGCTTTCGACAGGTTTTACAGGCTTTCCATGTCCGCTGCAGTTGACAGAAGCATCAATGAATGAAGGGAGCTGTTACCAATCCCTGCCAGTACCCATCGGTGTAATAACACTGCTATTCTAATCCACCAAACTGTATTATGGAGGAGCACAAGAAGTAGATGCAAAATGAAGTGGCTCTGCATGTTACCATTGTTTTTCATCTTCTCTGTGTGGGCACTGGCCAGGACCCATCCTCATGGTACACGCTTTTTGAAACTGACAGTGTTTGTTTGATCTTAGATTTTTTTTTCCCGTTTTAATGTCATGAGAATGTGTTTGTGAAATTTTTAGTCTTTTTTTTCCATTTTAATGTCATGATAATGTGTTTGTGATTTTTTTCTGTAATTGTGCAGACCATGAAGAACTTGTTTGCAACATGACTTTGGCCTGTACCCCAGGAGTTATGGTAAGGGCTTCATATTATTTATTCATGCTTTGAATTTTAAGCTTCTGTGCTGCATCTGTTAATTTCAAGTTTTTGAGTTGGGAAGGAGTGTTATTAAATTGTGGAAATTCTGAAATGACAAAAAATGTGTGGGTGTAGATGTGAACGCTACACTGGGTCATTGAAAATAATTTTCTTAATACCTTCCTTCGATCTTCCATGAGCTAAATATATATCTTGGCGGAATGGATACTTCTCAGTGCTTGGCACAATGTTGAAGAAGGTTGTGTACCCATACCTACTGATGCAAAAATTACTCCAAAGGATTTATATGCTCCCCCTTTAATGGAAAAAAAAAATTACATCAATATAAAGAAAAAAATACAACAATGCAAAGGGCAGAGCAAACATTTCAACAATAACCTTCTCTATTCATTTTTTGGGTAGATTTTATTTTAATTTTTTGGTTTGGGCATACAGAGGATTTAGAGAAACTTGCTTCTAAAAAAACAGTGGGAACGATTTTTAGATAAAGTTTTGGATCACACTCCATGATCCATCATCCAACTGATCTTGGAATTCCATCTAACCCACACCCCAAGGAACAAACATATGAAGGTAAACATTAGGGCAGAGCTCCAGGAAAAGATTGGATAGGGTTGGCTACTCTTCACCATGCCTCCTGGCAGTCCCTCAATCACAATGGAGTTTGTTATTTTCATATACAGAATACTTTGTTTCCGAAAACCTTATCATCATTTTCTTTTTCCAATTTTTGCCTTTTCCAATTAATTCTTGAAAAATAATTCATATGCAGAATTCACATAAACCGCAAAGCAACTGTATGATAGAACCTACAAAGCTCTTATGAAACCAACTTTTTAACATACTAAATGAAATTGGTTTCTCTGTTTAGTGTTCAATATGTCATATTAAAAGAAAGACTACAAAGGGTTGCAGTGTGTGTTTGTGATTGTGAGGGTGGGTGTGGATGGTTTATGTTCAGAAATCCTGTGAGAAATGAAGTTTTGTTTTGATCTAGGATCTCAGTGTAAATACTTGATGCCCTTCAAATGGATTCAAACAGAAGTTGTAGGAACTTTTGGCCAACTCAGAAGTATATGTTTTTGCTTACAAACCTGTAGGATGTAATTGCACCTACATGTTTTATCCTTTGAAAAGAGATTTTGTTGCACCAACATGGATTATCCTTTTCCATGCTTATTGATGATACTTCTTTTACATGCATGGCAACAGATGGCATTTGACACCAAGGAGGCGGTAAATAGAGTAGGAAGGAGCATCCTTGAGAATAAGGGTGGCCATGGTGGAGATGTTTCCGTCCCTATGATTTCTGAAGAGTCTGTTAACCGCGATTATGCAATTTCAGATCCCTCACCTGTTACAAGGAGACCAAGCAAGGAGCCTGTGCACTATAGGATTTTCAGTGGTCCTCCATCTGCCAGTCCTATTCCGTAGCATTTGTTACATAATTTAACATGGGATCTGTTTTTTGAACCGTTTACCTGCATTTTCTTGCTATTAGTAGAAATGCATGGAGGTGTGTATATATTGCATCTGGAGATTGGGATTCAGTAGCATATTTAAAAACTTGAATGGTCTCATTTGTCTCTGCATATATATATATATATCTCTGATTATTCTACTCTTTTCTATTATTAAGGCTCGTCTTGTAGTAAGACTTCCATAAATACAATCATGGTTTATTGGGAGATTTATGTAGATAATACAACTTGTCTTTGTGTTGGCATAGAAAGAATTGATATGGTAATTTAATGACTTTCCCAAGAAGGAGATATGACATCTATTACCAAGTTGCATTGTAGTTACATCTTTCTTGAGCTCAAAAGCAGTGCATGTGCCTAAAAAACATGGTGATAACATTGAAAGTGTAGTAGAGATGATGATAAAGTGGTCTTTTCATATCGTCTGCCAAAGTACAAATCTTAAAAAATACTAAACAAAAAGTCGGTTAGGTTCAGTCTTTGGCTTTAGGTCAAAGAAAGTTTTCCATATATGTAGGCTTGTTGGAATTGAAGAATTTTCAACGGAAGATGAATGTTACGATTTTTTGCTTTTAAAATTCTCTCATTTGAATTAATATGATTTGAAGAAAAAAAGAAAAAAAACAGTTGACAGTTCATTTTATTTAGTGTGATTTATAAGACTGTAATTTTAAAAAAACGAGTTGACAAAGCTCCACCAAGCCCAACTATTGTTTATCTCAAAAGGTGAATGTTTTTGGAGGCCATGTTACACTCTTTTTGTATGATCCTAAATCACTTTTCTTTCTCAAGGTCCCTGCCTTTTTTTTTAAAGAATAAGTAATCACATTAAAAAAAAAGTATTGAAAATGTTGAGATCTACAGTAGTTGTCCAAACAGAGATAACCAAGAAATCAAAACAGCAGCAAGTACAATATCACAAATTCAGTTACATTTTTTATTTTTTCTTTAATCTAGAAAGGTTTGCTTCATCTGCTTTAAATTTATCATTTGTTTTTCGATATTTACTATTGCTAAGCCAGTTTTGCATTAGAAGCAAGGTCTTTTTGGAGCAACTCAAAAAAAATTATGTATCTATAAAATAACGTTAAGAGTAAAGCTTTTGAATTACAACTTATATGAAAGACAAGATTTATTGAAAATAATAATGCATCTATTATTCTACTAGTAACCAATAATTGACTGTCTAAATGATTTGGTAATCACATTATGAGAAATATTAAGGCCCATAATTACTTGTTTCCAAAACAACAAATGTCCAAAGATAACAAAAAGAGCATTGTGAACAGAAACCCAAGTATATTTGACAAATCTATTACTCCAAAAGATACGAATAACAATTTCAGGAAGGTTGCAAACAAGACATTTAAGAGGATTGGTAGCAAGAAATTATATTATCTCCAATAGACAACTTGTGGAAGAGAAGTTTCTAAGCAGTGGTTTGAGCCATCGTATCAGCTTTGGATTTTCAAATGGCAGCTTCAAGGTGCTAGCATTTATCTTCAATAAATTTGCGTTTCCACTTTGTGTTGAACCTTTGTTCCAAAGGCAACCCCATGATGAGTTTTTGATAAAAACATTAGAGAAGAAAATGGTCTAACATGTTGCTATTAGGCCATCTATAGTCCTTCTCAAAGTTGCATTGTACAAAAATACATTTTAACAGGGAGTGAGTTATCCACAAGCTGAAAATTGCAATCATGTCAATGGCATGTACGTGAAAAAGACTATAAAAGAGGCTAATGTGTCCATTGGTAGCAAGATAGATGCCATAAATCTCCAAATTGTCATATGCCTTTTTTAAGCAAGCATTTTTCATTCAATCTAGAGTGTAGAGTAAGGGATATCCCATTGATTTGCATGTATCTATTCCACCAAATGGATGAGGTGGGAAATCTGAGGCTGTATCTAAGTGAGGCTGTATCTAAGGGAGTTGAAGATCTTTAAAATGAAAAAAAATATTCTAGGACTCATTATATCCTCTTTCATAAATAAAACCTTGTGTGGACAATACCAATATTCATCTACTTACTTCCCTTTAATGATTTTTCACTAATTATATGAATAAATGTAAACTACTATATATCATTAAACTTTTCTTTGGAGGTGAAATATGGATAAATTGATTTTCATTAAATTGTGACAAATATCAAATTATAATTAAAAGTTAAATAATACGTGCAAAATAATATTTTTGCTTGTCTAAACTACTATATACCATTAAACATTTCCTTGGAGGTGAAATATGGATAAATTGATTTTTATTAAATTGTGACAAATATCAAAATTATAATTATTTAAGCTAAATAATATGTGCAAAATAATAATTTTGCTTATCTAATTATTTCAAAATATATAAGTAGGTTAAAACATAGGGTTTAATCATATTGATTTTCGAAAGTGATTTGGTATAAACTATCAAGATTTGATAGTAAAAATGCACACCCAAAAGTGAAAGAAACTTAACCTGAAAATTTGATGATGAATGGAAAAGTATCTTACGAGGAGAAGACAATATACAAAGTGATAGACACTTTCTGAAAAATGCAAACATGCTGAAATTGATTTGACGACTACGCTCTTGTGGTCTTGATCTCAAAAAACATTGCCTAGTTTTATGTGTTTTGACTAATCACCTACAAAACAGATTCTTGTTTATTTTGGGGAGCAATATTTGAAAATTTAAGGATTTTTTTTTTTTTTTGAGACATACAGTAAACTAGAGAATAATCAAACTATCTTGATATTTTTCAGGACCCTAGATGAAAATAATATCATAAAAATAACCTAGTAATTGTTATAGTTCTAATAACATGCAAACTAATGCCATGTATGGGGTGTCTAACATCAACTTGTGTGCTTTAATAAATACTCTATTGATTGTTGGAATTCCTTTATAATGCTTGTAAGTGGTCAACTTATCCTTTTGAATGATAGATAAATATAACTTCAACAAATGCTCTAATGATTGTTTGATTTCCTTTAAAATACTTGTAAGTGCTCAATAGATTCTTATAAATATAAATAGATAATGTGTGTTTAAATGAATTACAATACTTGTGCATTTATAGAGAAATTGATTTCAAATTAAGACCAAAAAAATGAATGAAAAAGAAAAAACAAATGGCATATGAATAATAGAAGGTAAGAAGCACATGAACAGGTCTACGGGTCTCCCAACACTTTGTACAATGTACATAGCATTGGAGATGCGCTTGAAACCAAACCCAGAGGTAGGGGAAAGAGGTACAAGAGAGAAGGGTATATATGAAGGGTAATAGGAGAAAATGGGGGGATAATCAAAAGTCAACAAAATACCTAATTTGTAACAAAAATCAATCATTAAATAAACTTCATAAAGTAATGTAATTTATTGACTAATAAATACCTAAGGATTATTTTTAAGTATCTACATTTTCATGTGTATATATATACATATCAAAGTATAAAAATTACATGACATGGAAATAAAAGATGGAGCTCTGAAACAAAATCCAATGTACCTAATAATCTATTTTAAAAAAATCATTTTCTATACATTCACAAAGTGTAAAATTTTGAAAAACTAAAAAAATAAAATCTAATTATGGTGAGGAATGGCAGTAGTTATAAGGCACCCTATATTCATATTTAGGCCTCAAAACATAACTAAAGTTCTAGATAGAGTTCAAAATAAAATTTTTAATGATATCTCAAATCAAGTTAAATACAATTTTGAGTATGATTTTAAATAAAATATGAATTGCATCTTGAGTATATCTTTTTATAGGAGTATTGTTAAGTAATTCAGGTACATTTTTTATATGAAAAATTAAATAAAATATGAGTTACAAATTTTTTAATGTAGTAATATACATGTCCTAATAACATATATTTGAATATGATGAGTGGGATATATACTTCCATTTTGAGGATTAAGATGAATTTGTAAAATTTGCATCTGAGTAAGATCAAAACACATGAGAATACGGCATACTAAATAACTCAAAACATAAAAACACATAAAAATTTATATAATGTGAAAGCATAGTAATATAAAAATAAAGAATATAATAATAACCTAGATTTGAATAAGGAAATGTCCTATATTTCTCCTATAATTTCCTCAAAAATGAACATGGGATGTGCTCCCATTCTACTATGAACTCAAAGTCATGAACTTATAATTTACTTAAAAACTATATCTACTTCTACCTTGGTGAATGAATTAGTAATATATAAGAAAAGTAGTGAACTAAAACCTTTATCTATATGTATATGATATGAACATGAAGTGTACATTTAACATAGTCATGATGTACCAAATATTTTACAATTACCACTTAACAAGATAATGGTAAATGAATTTCAAGAAACATATAATACTTAATATATATTGTGACAAAAATATGAAAATTGGCCATAATTAATTGAAGAAAGTTAATTAAAGACAAATACATAAAATAAATAAGAAACAAACAGAAATCTTTACTTATACATTTATTTTATCAAAGTCTATTGGAATACTAACATGTTGTAAAGGAAAGGTCTTGAATCATCATTTAGAAGTTATAGTAAAGGTCTTGAATCATCTAGAAGTTATAGTAGACTTTTGGGATGGGAAAAAGTAAGGAAAATAAAAATAAAATAATTAAATATTATAAAAAGAAACCAAATAATTTTAAGAATAAAAAAAACTTAAGATAATTGAAGAATAAGGATAAAAAATAATTACGATATCTTTACAAAAAAATCAATGCAAAACAAGATGAAGATAGCCTATAAAACATAAGAAAAAAACAATATTAAGTGAGAAAGTGACTCTTGAAACCATAGTTAAATCTGAATTAAAATAATAAGCATCAATATAAGAGCTTTGAGGTAGCAAAAACATAAGGTTAAAGTGAAACAAATTATAACAAACAAGAATCCAATGGGGTGAATTAAAATTGAAGAATTATATTTAAAAGGAAAATATTTAGATAAGCATATGTTTAAAAGCAAAAATGAAGAAGAAAATAAATAAAAATAGAGAGAGTTCATTTTCAAGCATAAGTGATTAGTTAAGTAAATAAAATAAATAATATAATTAAATTTAATATATTTATATTAATCATCAAAAAATATATACAAATTTAAATATTAAAATTATTAGTAATAAAAATAGGGTCTTAAGGCATTATTAATCAAGAATGAAAAATTATTCTCAGTGTCATTAAGTTATTTTCTTCCACATTTTCGACTAATTGATTTGTCTCATTGATAATATCTTGAATAATTGGATCATTTTTTAGCTTCTTTTTGGTATGGTAACTATAGGCTATAATAGATTTATTTTTTTCTGATAGATGTATGTACTTGTACCTTATAATAATTTCTTACTTTAAGTATAAATTTTGTTTATTCTTTTGGTATTAACTTATATAAGACCTTTTATTAAACTTGTTTTTTCAATATTTACACCAATTTTTATTCTAATGATTTTGTATTCATGTAAAAAATTTAAATTTTTATGTATAGTAAAAGGAGCTATCTTCATTTGATGTATCCAAGGTTTACGAAGAAAAGCATCATAAGATGTATTATTTGATACCATATGAAATGATCTTTGGATTGTCTTTGGACCCACTTTAATAAGAAAGATATTTTTATAACTCATAATAACTATTGAATCATATGCCAAGATATTGTTATAACTAATTTTGGATTTAGTGATTTAAATAAGTCAAATTATTGATAACTCAGATTGTATAAAATATGTATTAAATTATGTAGATCTGAATGTAAAAAATAAATTGATATTAAGCTTAGTATTTATATAGATGATAAGAGGAGAGGGTACATAACTTGTTTTTGTTCTTTAAAAGTCTCATTATTATAGTTGTTAGAAACTATCTGTAATGGCTATATGATTAGTTGGCTCAAGAGTCTAATCTGTCATAATCTACCAGGATGCCTTTCATAGGGCAAAATATCTGCAGTAGTCAAATTTCATCCACCATTTAATATAATTGTCTCTATGTAAAATTATGGTATGTGTTGTCACTCAATTTTACACCCTTGGAGAAGTAGTTTAAGCCTTATCCAAATTGAGTGGAATTTGGGATTACCCATAAGCCTGTGGGTTGCCTAAAGTAGGGGTAAACCTCTAGATTGAAGGGCTATCTCCCTAGATTTATCTTAATTACTCATCACCTATGCTACTAACTTATTTGGATGACAAGAGAAAGAGAAAATACAAAGTAAACTTATCCTAATGAGGTGATGCACCAAATGTAAATTGATCACTACCATCCAACTGTAATTGCACTTCAAACAAAAGGCTAACCTACACATGGCACTAATCTAAATCTTCCTTATACATAATTATTTTTCATGGAGGTTTGTGAATCAATCTTGAACTAGGAAGACAAAAAAATGTCATAACATGACACTAGTGAAGAGACAACTCACTGAACTAATGAACACTTCATTATAACACTTCAAGAGACCTGCAAAAGACTTCTAAAATAGAATATGAATGTTGCTACTCATAAATAGGTTGATCAAGATATGGAAGAGAAGATGTTTGAGGTAAAAATCACATTAGCTAAGTTTTTTGAATCTCATGAGTATGATCAAGAGATTGACTTTGAAAAACCAATTGAGAAAAAAAATGTTATTGACTCTATAGATCAAGAAGAGTTATGGCAGAAGTTCAATGAGATATGTGATGAGTTTGAGGCCCTTCAAAATCCTACACCTCCTGTTAGTCAGTTTGAAGAGACTCTTTAAGATGCCTTGTCTCTTGATGGTGTGTTTCAAAAAGAATATCATATGCCATCCAAGCTTGTTGAAGTTGCAACCAACCTTGAAGTTGAAGACAAGCAAGTTGAGTTGGAAAAAATGCACAATGGTTAAGAAAATTAATTTGAAAAATTTGCCTTATAACCTCATGACTAAATAAAAAGACTTGAATTTTTTGATAGCCCTGTGATTCTTGAAGAGAAAGAAAACAAAGGTGATTGGCAGTAACATATTGAACTCCTTCAAGAGATTGAAGGTCTTTGCAAAGGTATGTTGCCTATTAAATATCATGTTCATAAAGAGATTGTATAAGATATCTTCATTGAGAATAATGATGAAGATTAGAGTGAGTATGCAAATCTCCTTAAAGATCTTGATGAGCTTGCATCAACTAGTAAGAACTTTAATGTTATTCAAGATGCCATGAAGGTCAAAGAAACATGCTTAAATGAAGCATCATTGGACAAAGTTTCAATTGAGGAGCACCATGAAAATATTGTTGAAGTAAAAAATGAGTTCATCTTCATAAGTGACATGTTTTCAATTGTCATTATTTCATTTGAGATCATGCCAAGAAGATTGACAAGCATGAAGGAGTTGAAAAGATCAAGAGCATGGCTCAAGAGACAACTTGTTTCTTTCCCTCTTTCATTTCAAGGAGCAAAAGATTGTTCAATATTCCCCTTTGATCCAAGAGGAAGATATTATTTTCAGGTTAATTTTATATAGTTTAGTTGCTTATGTTGTTGTATCCCCTACGTGCTTTATAGCACATGTGTATGTGTCTCGTTCTTTGTTTTATGTCTTGTTGTCTTTATTTATGTGTGTTTTAAAGGTCAAATTAGATTTTTGTGTCATGATCAAGGTCTATTCAAGTCTAAAACTGAGTGTAAATGACTCCATTGCCCAATGGACAAACAAGCCTACTAGTCTTTTAGTATTGCAGGCATGTTACCCCTATGAATCACCAAGAATGTTGACCAAGTTTTGACCTCAAGTCAAAAATGGTCACCCCCTCTATAATGAAAATTTCATAGATTTGTCATGTAGTCTTGTCATGCATTATATGGTCCCTAAAATTCTTCATAAAACCTTATTAGCATTGTTTAAGGTTAGTTTGGAGAAGTTAAGGTAATGTCATGTTTAAGTCATATAGTGGTCTAAGCATGTTATGGAGAGATAAGGCTTGGTAAAGTGGTGTCATAGGTGATTAGGGGTATTTCAAGGTTATTTTATGATCTAATCATCTTTTCATAATATTCCATGATGTTTTGAAGTGTTTAAAGATCCTTTGTAGACTTGAAGGTGTTGAAAATTAAGGAAATGTGATTTTTATCTAACTCTAATGTGTGTCAAAGTTACCTAAGTGAAAAAACCATACCACACACCTTAAAAAGAGCTTTAATTAGTTACACAACTGCCACATATGTTAGAGAGTTAGAACAAGGTCAAATTCTTGAGTTTCAATGCCATCTTGAGGAGTTAAGAGAGTTGTATGAACTTGTGGAGGTCATTTGCAAGTGAAAAGAGTTTCAAAATGTCATTTGAGTTTATAAAAGTTAGAAACAAGCATGGAAAGAAGTTTTAAGCTTTGCAGTTGAAAAAAATATTTCTTTCTCCTTTATCACTCCATTCACAAGCTCTTGAAGGCCAAATTCAATTGCATGGTACAGGGCATATAGGTAGATTTGGGGGATAATATTTTATAAAAAGTTTGGTGCCCCTATGAGATTCCAATTTGTGTCATTGGTTTTTATATTTATGTCTTTAGCTTTATGAATAATCATTAAAGAACCAAACTACTTTTTGAAAGCTTAAATCCCCATAGGATGAGTTTGGTGAAATGCTAGTGCAAATTATGAGCCCATGACTACATAAAACCAATTGGATTGAATTCTTAGAGGTTTGTAGATTTACTATACAGATATATTAACCATGGTGGCACGTGTGGATGGTCTTTTGGCAAGAAAAGTCTCTCTTGTGCATTGTTTGTAAGTGATTGTCAATTTTTTATGTTTTATAGTTATTCAGGTGGTATAATATATCTAATTATTTATTCATGGTCTTCTAATTCCCTCTTAATTCATTCATGCCCCTATGATTAGCTAGATATTTTGTACTAGTCCCAAAAAGGTCATACCTTCATTCACCTTGTGGACTATGTCTAAGTGATTGCATAGCAGGGTGATTTGAGTAGTTTGAATATGAATTTACATGAAACTTGAGAGTTTTTAATTCATGTTAAGTATGTTTATTCAATGGATAGAAAGATATTTGAGCCCCAACTACCATATTTGCACTTTTTAATTGCTTCTACATAGGTTGTAGACCTATAGGTTTGCAGGCCTGGAGGTCTGCAACTTCAATGGAAGTCTAATTTGTCAGTATTAAAATTTGAATGCATTAGACATGAATTAAGGTTATGGTTCAATTTTAAAAGTTTCATGGACTAATGGAGGTCTCTAAGCATCTAAAAGTCAAAGAGTTGAGGATTGAACTAACAAGCCTAGTAACACATACCTACATGATTGTATGTGGAAACAATGAATGCAAAGGTCTAGTAGAATATCTTGAAAATATTATATGAATTTGGTAATGAATTAAGAGAGAATATATAAAAAAATTTCTCATTGTTAAGATGTTTTGGTGGAATTGAATAAGCTAAACTCAAACTATAAACTCGGGCCTTCCAAACAGTCAGTTGAGAAGACTATTTTGAGACAATGATGTTGATAGAATTTAAGAGTTAAAAGGTTTAAAAAAAAGTAATCAGATATCTCAATAGCATGACAATATTTTGGTAGTTTCAATGTTGTAATAAAGGCTCTTAAAGCTCCCAAATTTTAGACCAATTCCAAATGAATACATATAGGCAGTTGGTCACCTGTAGGTCTGCTTGAGTGACTCAAGGTCTCTCAAAATATTGAGACAATAGTGTATGAGTATGTGGAGGTTAGAAGATAACTTAAGGTTCTAAATTCATTGAAAACACTTAATTCATTTACAAGTGTAGAGAGGGTCATGGAATTGAGTCTATAGTCTTAAGATTATACACACAAGTTTGCATACTTTCACAAGAAGGTTGCTTGTTTGAAAGGTCTGAAGGATTGCATGATGAATAAGGGAGAGATAGGCACTTGAAGAGTTTCATAGTGATTATATATCCTCACAAAAATCTTAGGCCCACCTGAAGTATAAGAGAATAATGGACACTTTGCCTAACTCAACCAAGGGAAGACACTAACCTACTCACTCTTGAGAAGGTTGTGTTTGTATGGAGAAATCTAAAGATCCAAAGAAATTGAGCCAAAACAAGATGATTGAATAGTGATGATAGATGATTAATAGTTATATCAAAGCCTTAGACACAGGTTAGAAATGAGATAGAACATGGAAACTCTCTTATAGCCATACACAAGCCTAGTCACAAACACAGGCCTATAGGGTAGACCTAGAGATATGGCTAGTCAGTTGCGGTCAGGATGACTTTGGAGACCCTGAGACGACGGTTAGAGGTCTGCACAAACATTTCATGGGAACTAAACCCTTGATAAAGAGAGAAACAAGTAAACATAGGCAGTTAGGGTATACTAGGTAAATTGGCTTAGGAACCCTAAGCTTGAGATAATGACATTACAAGGGACCTAATAGTATAAATGTGGTAGGAAATCCATTGAAATAGGTCAAGGAATATGTCTCAAACCTCATTGAGGTAATTGGATATCAAATCAAACTCAAAACATGCAATTACAAACCTCAATCTTGCCTAGACCTCACAAAATGCCTAGTTATAGCATGAAAGGCCAGCTTTCATTACTCATTATAGAACAAAAGTGTTGCATGGGACCTTAGGCTCTGAGGGGAAGTTAGATACCCTATTTAAATTCCATTTTGTGTAATTGGTTTGAGGATTCATGCTTCTAGCTTTATGAATCATTCTTAAGAACCCAATGAGAGAGAAGTGAACTTCTATACCTCTATATGGATCATAAAAACTTCCAAGTGACCTGTAACATGTTCAAGACTCCCTTGAGCATCACCCCATGCCATTGGATTTTACTTTCAAGTACATGATTGTATGGAATAAACCCTAAAATACTATTTTATGCTAATTGACAAGTTCGTACAAGTTGTCATAAATTAAAAATTGGTATGGAGAACAAATATGAGGTCATCTAACTAAATCAAATGCTTATTTTGGGTTTGTCATGTGTAGGGATCCTATGGAGTCATTTTTCAGTCTCTTGGCAGGGAGACCTAATTAAGGCCTAGTTAGGAGAGAAGCAAAAGAAAAGTACATCTCCACTCACTTTCTGATCATAGAATTTAACATGGAACTATAAGGCCATACTAGATACTAGTATATGTCCTCATATTCTTATCACCATCCGTACAACTTTCTACACAATGATGTTTGTATGATTTTAGGGCTACAAAGAATGAGGCCTAATTGAGGCTTTTGGTAGAGAATGAATTCTTGGGTCTAGTTTGAGACCTCCAAATGGATTTTTTTAGGTCTAATATGAGTTTAATAGGCCATCCATGAAGATGGAATGAGCTGAATAAGAATAATACAAGTTTTGACACATGTGTACAAGATTGGCCTAAGGAGATGAAGAGTCCTCTAGACACCTAGCAAGAAATGGAAGTGATGTGTCAAAGAGAACCTGATGGGATCAGTTGAGAGGTTTTAAGAGTAGATAAAATATGTAATAGAACCTGATATGAACATCAAGAAGGCCACATGTCCTTCAACATGCCAAGGCAAAGGGCAATTTTCAAGAGCTAGTCAAGGTATCAAGCAAGCATTTCAACTCCTATGCCACATGAAAGGTTAGAGAATCTTTATAGGGGATGCAAATGGAATCTAGGACTTGTTGAGTTAGTTTCATAACTCCTCTCTTATTTTGACTCATGAGACACTTGTCTACTCTCTCTCTCTCTCTCATGCCCTTCTCTTCTTCTCTCTCTCACTTGTGCTATATATTGAACCTTAATTGGATAAGTTTTAAGGATCCTCCACCTGAGTATGGTGAATCCCTAATCATTTTTAGTGTTTTACCAATAAATAATAACTTGGTTTACCTTATCCATGGACTATTTCAATGTGTATGTAACACTAGTTGATTTTGTTAAGCGATAGATTCACTTTTTTGGCATGTTGTCCTTATTTACATTCATATTCAATTTTGAAAAGTCTTTTGCAAGTCTCTTGAAGTGGTCATGAGTTCAGTGAGTTCTCTCTCCATTAGTGTCATATTATGACCTTTTATTTAGTCCTCCTATCTCAAGCTTGCTTCATAAACCTCCATGAGAAATACTAATGCAATAGGCATATTTGGATTAGTGTCATATGCATGTTAGGATCTTGTTTAAAGTGCAATTGTAGTTGGTTGGTAGTGATCAGGTTACAATTGGTGCATCACCTCTTTATAATAAGTTTAATTCATGTTTTATCTCTCCATTTTCATCCAAACAAGTTAGTAGTATAGGGTAAGTGCATAAATTTGGGGGATAAAAAGTGGCCTACCCATGGACATAATTTTCTTGAAATTTTAGAAATCTAAACTTCTGTAGATAATTTAAGATATCTACACTCCAAATTTGAAGATGGTATAACAGCATGAAATGTAAAATTTTGAGTCTAGTTTCTAAAACACTATTTTTTTAAAAAAATGGTTAAGTATAACTACGTTAAACATCTAAGATTTGAAGAGGAACTCCTATTTTTTTTAGAAAACATAGTAGATAGATGACCGTGTTATGCACCTTTTTTTTAGCAGCATTTAATATTATTTAAAACCCTTTAGGAAAAATTTAGATAAGATCTTCTAGTATGTCACCTATATTTTTTCAATGAATACTTTTTTTATGAAGTTTGCAAGTAAATAGATCCTAAAAACTGACAAAAAAATGGATAGTCATCTGTGTTGCACACCTAACTACCTAAAAAAATGAAAATCATTTTTTTTTTAATGTGTGTAGAATTAGGCTTAGTTTTTTACCATATTACTTGTTTCTCACTTGGATCAATGAAATAAAAATTACATGAACATGTATAGGCATGTATGTTTGCGGCATGTAGTGGCCTAAAAAAGGCATAGTTAGAAATCAACATTGTTTGAAACCTTAAATTAGTCCAAAAATCATAAAATTCATATTTTTGGAAAGAAGAGTGCATGATCATCATGAAAGTATTAATTTTTTGAATTTTCACATCAAAATTCTTAGTGTATTTGGCAATCAAAGTTGATTTTTTTTTTTTTTTTTTAAAATCATACCTTTCAATACTCAGTTGTACAATGACAATCCAAGCCTTTGGCTTGGGAATCTAGGCCATTCTCGAGTCAAAAGGCAAGAGAATTGAATTCAAATTTAAATACCATGATTATGTTAATACCTCATTCATGTTAATAACATGATCATGTTCTTAACTGCGTTAACAATGTGATCACATTACTTAATAATGTGATTACATTAATAGTGTGATCACGTTATAGATTCTCAACACCCTAAAACCAAATTAGGAGCCATTAGGCCTAGTAGTCTTAAGATCAAATATTGGTTGATTAATATTGTTGTTTGGGACCAATGCTATTGTTAAGAATTGATAGCATTAAATGGTAAATGGAGATATATTAACTTATGAATCAATTTATTGTTCCTTTGGTCCAAATATGGTGTGCAATCAGGCCAATAGATCCCAAATTGACACTATATGAACATATTTCCTTGGGTGGAGCTTGATTGGCCCCAATTAAGTATCAAACTAAACTAAATACTTGATTTTTTATAATATGGTGTGAAATTAGGCACCCAATTGACATCATATGGAATAATTCCTTTTTCAGGGCTTATTCAATCCTAATTGTGTATTAGATTGAACTAAATATTTAATTAGTTTAATATGGTGTGTTATCAAATCCCTAATTGAAATTATATTGAAGGAATTCCTTGCACAAGGAATAATTACTCTTAATTATAGATTATAGTGAAGAAAATACTTGATTGGTTAAATATGATGTGCAATTAGGGAAAAATATTCACAATGGACATTAGATGGACACAATTCCTTGCATGGGGTAAAAAATGCCTTGATTGATATTAGGTATAAGTAGTTAATTACATAAGACTTGGTTGTACCCAATTGTGTATAGTATTATAAAAAATATCAATTGGTTTAAAATGGTGTAATTAGAGCCCCAAATGACATTAGATAGATGTAATTCATTACTTGGGGATTGAGTGGCCCCAATTGCATATCATATCAAACCTCAATACTTAATTGGTTCAATATGGTGTGTAATCAGAGCTAATGGAACCCAACCAACATTATATGGACAAAATTACTTTCATGGGTCTCAGTTGGTCCCAATTATGTATAAGATAAAACTAAATACATGATTAGCTGGATATAGTTTACAATTGGGGCCAATGAAGTCGTAATTGAAATTAGATGTATTCAGTTACTTTCATAAGCCTTGGTTGGCTATAATTGCATATTTAAGTGAACTAAATACTTGGTTGATTTAATATGTTATGTATTTGGGACCAATAGATCCCCCTATTGATAGTAGAAGGATGAAATTTTTTACACAAGGCTTGTTTGGACTAAATTTCATATCATATTGAACCAAATATTCTTTCAGTTTAATTTGGTGCACAATCAAAATCGCAATTGTTATCAGATGGATGTAATTCCTTATAGAGAGTTTAATTGGTCCTGATTTCATATCAAAATGAATCAAACACTTAATTGTTGGAATAAGGTGTGCAATTAGGGCCCTAATTAAAATTATGTTGACACAATTCCTTGGGAAAACCTTGATTGGCCTCAATTATGTATCATCTAGAAATGAATACTCAATTGGTTTAATATGGTATGCAATTAGAGCCAAGTAAGCCCCAATTTACATTATATATGAATGTAATTCCTTGCACACGGTTCCTTTAGACCGAATTACATATCAAATTGAAAAAATACTTGTTTTTTTAATATGGTGAGCACTTGGATCCCTAATTGATATCATATGGATGAAATTCCTTACATTGAGACTTAGTAGGTCCCTGGGATTAATTTATCCCCAATTAACATCCTTTATATATAGCAAGAATTAGGTTCATAGGGATGAACTTGGTTAAAATTACATCACTCATTACCACAATTGACTTCATAGGCTCAATTTGTGATGATGTGGGGGATAATTGATCCCAAATTCACATTCTTAACTCACCAATATAGGAATAAGGATCTCAAATTTACCCTAATCACCATCATAATTTTATCTTATATACCCTAAAACCTATACCCTAAGCCCTAATCCCTAAACTCTAAACCATAAATGTATATTCTTTAAACTAGGAACCTATCATTTTAGCCCAAATTAACATCATTTAGAATAAGAATTAAGTTCATAGGGCTCTCAGTTTGGCCCAAATCACATGATTGATTGTCCTATTTGACTAATTCACTTAATCTACACGATGACATCCATGGTATAATGATAACCCAAAATAACATTCTATAATCACAAATGGGTCTAAGTGACTCAAATTATCCTCAATTATCTTTGCAATTGACCCTGTGTACCATAAACTATATATACATTAAAACCTAAGTTGTAAACCATAAACCCTAAACACTATACCCTAAATTGTAAACCATAAACTTTCCTTATTTACCAATTTTAATTTAATCCCAATTATCATCATTTGTAGTAATAATTAGGTTTGAACATGGCATAAATCGATTAGACATTAATATATAGGTCCTTAAACCTAAACCCTATGCCCTAATCCTTAATCCATAAAACATAAATTATAATCCCTATGCCCTAATGCCCACTGCATGCTGCAAACATACATGTCTTATGATATAGTTGATTTTATCATGAGATGTCATAAAATGTAATTTTTAAACCTATGGCCAAAACTTAGCCTTTTGAGTACCAATTTGGTTGTGCATTTGAAGTAAATTGGGGCTATTTCAAGCCCCTATAACCTAATTAACCAAAGAGGAGGAACTAGTTTATTATTTTAATCAAGGAGGTATTTGAGGCTAATTTGAACCCCTTTAATATAAATATATGATTTGGGAAAAAAATCAAAATATTGATCTTCTATCATGAATTGATCCAATTAGTCAATTTGTGTAATTCCTTGCATGATCTAGGAAAAATTGAGCCCCTAAACCAAATTTATGGCTCAATCGATTGTATAACATGTATGAAACATGTACATGGCATAATTGACCCTACTTTTATCAAAAAATGCAAACATGAAGGTCATCAAGTCATAAATAGGTTAACAAGCAACTCAAATGTTCTTCAATTACCTTAGTGATTGGAGCTTATATCCAATATCTTAACCCTAAGCCCTATACCATTTAAATTTAACCTTGAACCTTGTACCATTTACATTAAAACCTAATACATAAGCCCTAAAACCCAAACCCTTTAAATTATAGACCCTAAACCCTAAACCAATAAATTTAGCCCCAATTAACATCCTTTATATATATAGTAAAAATTAGGTTCACAGGGATGAACTTGGTCAAAATTGCATCACTAATTAAACCAAAATTAACTTAATTGGATCAATATATGATGATGAGGGGGCTAATAGAGCTCAAAATCACATTCTTTACTCACTGATATAGGTTCAAGGAGCTCAAATTTGCCCCAATTACCTTCACAATTGTACCTTATATACCCTAAGCCCTAATCCTTAAAGTTCCTAATCCTAAACTCTAAACCATAAATATAAACTTTTAAAACCTTGAACCAATCATTTTATCCAAAATTAACATCGTTTAGACTAAGAATTAAGTTCACAAGGCTCAGTTTGGTGTAAATCACAAGACTGATTGCCCCATTTGACTAATTCACTCAATCTTCACGATGGCATCTAACATATAATGACAACCCAAAAACACATTCCATAGTCACAAATGGGTCCAAGTGATTCAAATTATCCTCAATTATCTTTTTTATTAACATTGTGTACTCTAAACCATATATACATTAAAACCTAAGCCTTTAAACCATAAACCCTAAACACTATACCCTAAATTATAAACCATAAGCTTTCCTTATTTACCAATCGATTTAATCCTAATTAACATCATTTATAGTAATAATTAGGTTTACATGGCATAGAGTGATTATACAAATTATATACAAGTCCTTAAACCTAAACCACATGCCCTAATCCCTAATCCCTAAAACAAAAATTGTAAGCCTTATGCCATAATTCCCACTACATGTCGCAAACATACATGCCCCAAGCCCTAATGCTTAAATTTATTAATCCTCAAACTATAAACCATAAATATAAATTGTTTAAATGTTGAACCAATCATTTTATCCCAAATTAACATCATTTATACTAAGAATTATCTTTACGATTGACCCTATGTACCCTAAAGCCCTAAACACTATATCCTAAATTGTAAACCAAAAGCTTTCCCTATTTTCCAATCAATTTAGTCTCAATTAACATCCTTTGTAGTAAAAATTAGGTTCAAACATGGCATAGAGATATTAGACCTTATATACACCCTTAAACCCAAACCCTACATGGCCTAATCCCTAATCCCTAAAACATAAATTGTAATCCCTAATCCATAAACCCTATGCACTAATGCCTTAATTTATAGCCCATAATAACTTATTTATATTAAGTATAACTTGATCATGTTATTCTTAATATAGGCAATACTCAATTCTCATTGCCAATTACTAACCCCAAAGCTTATATTAATAACAACGTAATCATATTATTGTTAATATAATATTCTCAATGCATCAGATGGAGTAGGATCTTATACAACACATAACATGATCTTGTTATATAATGTGATCATGTTATGATTATTTTAGACTAAGATCACTTGTCAATGACTATTTTTAACCCAAATTGAGAATTCTATTCCCACAAACATTCTCTAAGTACTTCTATGAGATCTGCGGTACTTGTGTACTTGACCCCACCTTTGAAAAATGGTCAATTGTCCCTTTTGATGGGTGATGGATCATGTTCAAAGAGGAAGAGGAAGATGTTGAAGAACAAAACACTAAATGAATTAGAATATTTGAGAGAGAAACGAAATATACAAATGCAAAAACTTTATGGTAGACAAGGTACAAACCCTAATCCTAATGAACCAAATGCCATAGATAATGAGCCAATTAACAATAATAAATTAAACATTGATGAAATTGACCATAATCAATATAATAATTTTGAAATTGACCATAATGAAATTAAAAATAATGAATTAGTTAATTTTGGAAGTTCACATTCAAATTTCTAAGTTTTTGATTTTGTTGATGATGAGTCTATGTATGTTGCTTCACCCCCCATGAATAAATAAAATTTGATGGAAACAAATAATGATGAAATTAACCATCAAAAAAATTTCATGGAAACATATAATGAATAAATTAAAAATGAATAAAATGTCATCCTACCTCTAAATAATGAAAGTAATAATGATTTCAAAACACCCTCTCAACAAATTCCACCATTACCAACACCTCCAAGAATTATTCATAGAAAAGACAAGTACTTGATTGAAGTCAATGAAAATATTTTAGAACCAATGCATAACAAAATGTTTGATCACCATTCAAGAAAACTAGCTCAAAAAATTTGGGATACTTTCTTTCATAATTTGGAGTATGATATTCAAAGATGTCAATTATTTGTTTCATTGATAAAACTGATTAAGATAAGACCTATAATGTACACATTAGGACTAAAAGCATTTAACATGGATGATGAAACTAATGAAATTGTTGAAAATCTACATGATGCATATCATACAGTAGGCCCAAAATCACACACCAAAGATTGTAATGATGCCCAATGTATACTTACAACTTATATAGTAAGTGACAAAACAAGAAAAAAATGAATGGTTTCAAAAACAAGCCAAACACTTAATATAAACAAAAAAACAATAATGAAAGTAATTGAAATATGTGAAAGGCTTAATGAACCTAATACCAATGATATCTAGGCATTCTATGGTATACTTCTATGAAAGGGCAAGGCTATAGCTGATACTCTCAAAGAGTTACTTGCTCAATTTTCGAAAGACAATATAAGAATTTTGGCCAATGCAAGAGATGTTGTGAAAACAAGAGTTGGTTCTCGTAACCATAAACTGCATCCAAAACATTTATTGGATATGACTCAAACATAATTATACTCTAAATTTTTGGAAAAACATCCATAAATTTTTATTTTTCAAAGATATTTTGAGATGGAAAAACCTTTTTATGTTAAAATAAATCACACATGCACCACTTGTTGTAGGCAACATGTTGAATTTTCAATGCACTATGACATTTTTTTATCATATTCATTATACTTTGCATATTAACAATATTTTTCAGGAGTGTGGCATTGAATTGCCACCAAAATCAGCTAGGGAATTTATTCCAACTATATTTTACAAAAGATCGAATGGGCAATTATTTTACAATAAGTCATGTTTAAATGAAAATTACAGCATTTGTGGTAGATTGCCAAAATTAAAAAAATGTATCCATGAGAAGACTACAAGTGCAATTGGATAGGAATTAGTTAGTTTAAACAAATATAAAGTAGTGACTTATTAAGTAAAAGATGACAAATAATTTAAAAGGTGTGAGCTTGTTATAAAAAAGATACATGTTTCTAAATTTTTAGTCAAATTTAGGGAGAAGATTGTTTATGAGTATGCAAGGCACACATAGAGGGTTAGATGGTTGGATAAACATTTCAAGATAAGCAAGGATACATTCCCACTTGGTTCAATTGTTTCAGTAGTTCATTTTTTTGAAAATTACATATTCAAACCCCAAATAGAAGTTCAATCATAGTATTATAACTCAGCACAAGTTGTCATATTCATGCATATAACATTCATGCATGCACCTGATAGTACAAAGTAAAAATAGAAAATATTAAGGGAGTAGTGTTTCTATATAAATGATGATAGATCACATTGTTTAGAGTATGTGCAAGGTTGTTTTCAAAAGTTCTATGAATAGTTGAGTTAGAGGAACATTACTTTCAATCAACATTACATTTTATCAAAAAATTACACATCGTAATTCAAAAATGCATGGATGTTTTATTGGTTGACTAGGATGCACGTTACCATTAATATTTAAAGTTTCACCAAGGTTGGCCATGGAAAATGGGATTATGACAGTGATGGAGCATGTGTAAAAAGAGATATTACAAGAGAGAAGTTGAAATTTAAAGAGAGTGTTCATTTGATAGATGCAAAAACTATGGTTGAATGGTGTAATGAGAACATGTGTCATGGTGCTCAACCAAATTCTACTATTCATGGACATTTTTGGTTAATGGAAGAAGAAAACTTGGCAAAGTACGAGGATTATATGACTCTAATGGGTTCAAGTGACCTCCACTCATTTCCTAACTCAAATACAAGTTCTTGTACTATTCATATGAGACACTTGGCATGTTTCTATTTTGCATGTATGGACTCTATTTAGAATGAGTGTGAGTCACAAGAGTGGGTGGATGATTAGAGTTACAAACCTCTAATTTCAATCAACACATATCAGGTTCCAATAGTGTTTTAACTTATAAATATGACATCATCATATGACTTTGACCATGTATATGATCTAGTGCAGCCAGGTAGAATAGTTTTCATTATGTACAATTTATTCTCATTATATATCTTCATATTGTCACTAAAAATGATTTTTTTTATATAGAGCATGTTTTTACAATTATTAAAGATTAGGATAATGAAGAAAACACTGATTACTACTTGTGTCAGTGTGTAGAGAGAAATAAAAAATTGACTTCCCCAGTTATAGATGGAGAAAACATTGACTTTCCCACTGGATCAATAGTAGTCACTGGAACTTGATTTTGATGATATCTTATAAAAAATTCAGATCAATGGTTGTTTGAAGAGTTTGAAATGCACAAGAAGATACTGCACTATTTAAATTTTATTCTTGTAATGAATATTTAGTTACACAAATATCATGGGAGGCCATTAAATAGGAAACTATGGAAAGTTTGGGAGTCAGACTATGAAGGTATTCTTGATACTATCAAGGTTAGAGTAGATCCTAGTGGTCCGTTGGATTGAAATATAGAGGTATGTTAACTTTTCAAATGTAGATGTAATCAATTTTACCAAATGTTTTTTATTTTCTAGGTAGTACATATAAATTTTATTTTAAATTACTTACTAACAATTTTTTGTAGGTTATGGTTCCAGATAAGCTTCCACCTTCAGGTGGTTGGCACTATTAGTAAAGCATTTTATATTCTTGAAGCTAAGAGAAGCTTAAGTTGGATGTGATCGAAGCTCAGATTGGATGTGATCAAAGTGCAAGAAATGACTTACAGGTTTCATTTTATGGGTATTTGAAGTTAGGCTTCAAAAGTATTTTTTTTGTATTGAGAAGGGTGTTCTTGAGGCAGGTATAGGTGGTGGGTGTTACATCCTGATTTCACCCTAAGACAAATAAACCTTTAAATATGTTGATTAGTATGGTTAGTATCTGATTACTATTGCTTTGATATTTAGATTTATAACATATACTATGATGGAACAATAACAATGTTGATTTAAGTACATGATGTGATATCTGTAGGTTATACTTTATACAATATAGATATTTATTAGTTAGTTGTGCATCATTAGTGATATTTTTGATGACTCAGACTAACTACCTACTTGTTGTGAGGTTGATCTAGGATAGTTCCTACCCTTAGAGATTGATGAGGGAGGGCATCGTCGGAGAGGATCGGCTAGATCAAGTGAATAGAAGAATATCAATGGAAACTGCTAGTAACCCTACGTACACACATTAGAATATAAATGATATTGGCATAATGATGTTAGTGTGTATTGTTTGGGATTATAAAGGTGTGTGTGAAATTAGATCTAGTATGTATTTGTTCTTGAGTTTATTTGACTTGATTTTTGAATTAAATTTGGAAAATAATTATTCATTATAATTGAAGTATTATTGTCTTAAATACAATTATTTAGCAATTGAAAAATCCATCAAATGACATAATTATCTGGTAAAGGTTATTTTTTTAAATATAATTATGCATGATTTTTATTTAAAATTTTAGAAAAAGGATATTATTATTATTATTATTATTATTTTTAGCATGTTAATATTAGAGAAAGAAAATAAATTAACTAAAGTTAATAAAAATACAACTTGAGTTGAATATGATTTTATTTAGCATGCAAAAATTCACTTATAATTAGAAAATAAAGATTTAATTAATTATTGAACTAACTTTAGTTAAAAAAAAGGGGGAGTAATTAAAGAATGGCATAGCATTTGAAAGAGGGGATTTAACAAGGATAAAATTAGAAAATAAGAGGGAGTTTGCATGAAGATAGGCAGCGTGGGAAATTATAGAGTTTGGGTTATAAATAAAGGGGGTGTTGGATGAAAAAAAAGACATGGAGATACAAGAAAAGACAAAGATGGACAAATAAGGAGAAACGAAGGAATTGAGGAGGATAAAGATCATCACAAAGGCATTTAATCAAGGTAGGTTATGTCATTATCTTTGATATGTTTGATTAAAGAATATTGTCTAGAACCAAAATCCAAATACCAATTTTGAGTTTGGTGTCTTTATCCCATAAGACGTGGTTGCGTTATAAATTTGTAATACAAATAAAATCTCACTATTAGATTTGTGTAGTTTTTGCTTGGATCTGAGTTTGATCTAGATTGGACTGCATTTAAATTTGAAATCTCAACAATCATCTTTTATTGATAGTATTAAAAAATAGGGATTGCATTGTGGGTTCTTAGGTGTAGTTGTGTAATTTATTACAAGTCAAAAACTGTGCTTTACTTGGTTATTCATGTTATGTATTTTATGGTCAATGCCTTTGTAAAGCCCATGGCTTATTTGTATATCCAACATCTCCTTGCCTTATATATTTTAGGTTGTGTTCCATATATTTTAATGTTGAGTGTTAATCTGTGAGTAAGTGTTTTGATTTGGTTACACCCTAGGTACTTTTGGCCTGTGTAGTCACATTATGGATTTGCATTTGGGTCTAAAGGACATGTTTGAATATTATTTGAGATTAAATTTGTTTCTGAAGTCCGTATTATGGTGTTTTACATTTGAATTACAACATTAAATCCTCTGTAAACCTACATTTTATTTTAATAGTCTCTCTCTCCTTTTATCTAGGCATTTCCCCTTGGTATGCCATGTTGGAATTACAAACATGAGTTTTCTTTAAATCTGGGTTTATTTTTTGTATTTTACCCAAACCTGGACCATGTCTTTATAAGTTTGCAATTATTTCAAGAAATTGTTTTCCATGGATATTTTAGCTTTGAGAGATATTTAAATTGAGTTTTCATAACCATTGCCTCTTTATTTTAAATCATATTGGTTGCATCCCATTCTTTAATTAATTGAGCTTATTCTCTTAATAATTAACAATTGATTACTAGAATTGAATAATAGAGTCCTCTTTCTTTATTTTATTTTTATTTATGTTTGATTCTGTAAAAGAAGCAAGCATCTCAATTGAGGAGGTGGCATCCAAGTGGTTGTGGTTAAAACCTTAGACCTATGTTCCACTTATTTTTTAGGTGATAGTACTTGTCTATGATTCGATTAGTTGCTAGTGCTTTGTATGAGCTAGATTATGGTTTAATTTGTGAAGATAGATTTTATATAAAGATAACATATTCTTTTTAATATGTAGTTATATATGTACTTTGATATATATATTTTATTAAGTATAGTTATGTTTTAAAGTTTTCGATAAAAAACAATTATGTCTTAAGTTTATCTTAAATTTATTACCATATGAGATAGATAATAAGACACTTAGTTCCTTTAAATAAACATACTAACAGATCATTAGATTGACACAAAAGTTTGATTGGCCACAAATAAGGTTATTCTTATTAAATTAATTGAGTTTTGAATTCATCTCCTTCCAATCAAGAATTTGATGCATGTATGATGTATATTTATATGATTAGTTACTAATATTGTTTTAGGAATATTTGAATGAAATTTATGGAATGATAAATGAAATAGTAGGTTATGTTACCTGTGTGTCATGTGAGATTTTATATAAACATATTTAGATGGTATGAGGTTCATGAATATGGTTGTTAGTAGACAATATTATTATATTTTTATTGTGATCTTTTTCCTAAAGTATCTTTGTCAAAATTATTATTATTGAGATGAAGTTTTTTTGTACTTTGGTAAAATAAATGATTATGCCAGTTTGTTTTATGCTAGTATAGGAGAAAAATTATATGGACATTGATATGTAATTTTTATTATAAATATGCTTATTTTATAATACATATTGATGTTTCTAATAGGCAATGAGATGGGTCCTACTAGCCTAGGTAACACCCTCAATAGATAATTCGATCAAATGGTGTGGAAGAAATTGACCGATCTTGAGATTGTATATTATCTAAAAACTTTGGCCAAAGTAATGTTAGATGTACATTTTGATTTCTTATGTTTGACTTTGCATGTGTGATATCATGTTTGAATCATATTTCTTTCTTTATGATACACATTTTGTAGTAGTATTAGTAAATCTTACAACCACATGGGTTACTAGCACATTTCACTGAATTCTTGCATCGTTTTATCTACCTGTCTATGAAGGGAGGGCCATTCCCTAATAGGGAGTTGTGTGGGGGGTGTTTGGTCTGTAGTTGGAGTGGTAAAGCACTCAGATGATGCTCTCCCTCTATCACTATAGTACTACTTAGAGATGATGTTTGTGACTATCATCAATACATGAGTCAGCATGACTCAAGATTTGGGAGTTTGGTATCCATTGTTGTGTTAGGCTGTATGCCTAAATGAATGTAATTATATTATGTACTTTTATATTTGGATAACAAATGTTGTACTATGAGATCAGCCATAGATGTGTCCTTTTATAAATTCTTTCCTTAAAATCCTATCAGATTATTATTTTGAGCATTATTATAACTAATAGTATTTTTATTCTTAGTTTTATTTTTAGTTATGTAGTATTGTTTAATTCAGAAGTTCAAATGTTTAGTTGATTATTTTTTTAAAAAAATTATCACTTTTTCTTAAGTATAACTTGAGTAGTTGTAAGCCTGATGGGAGGCCAAAAACTTGGCCCTAGACATTATCTACCCCCTAGATGTGTTGGTGATGTTAGTATTCACTCAGGAAGCATCAGAACTAGAGTTCTACAGCCATAACTTACACTTTGATAACATTTATTGTCAATGTTTCTACTCTCTAAAACAGTAGTGAAAATGCACTTCTAGGTGGATTTGAATATTATGGTGGTTTGATAACATGTAATTTGCCTATTTGGATATGATCAAAGTGATATATTCATAGGTGGAGGTCTTGGAGGTAGAAATGCCAATTGGAGCTCAAGAAGTTGCTTGTTCACTAACAAAAAGTTACATTTTTGGACCCATCACTGTAACCTGTCTAATAGATTGATCTTGAAGCTTCCACCTAAGTGCTTCAAGGTGTGATTAGAGGTGTTAATGAGGTATGGGAGGGATATGATGGTTCATGGAAATGACTTACAATTTTTTTTATGCATGTTTTAACTTAGGCTAAAAATTTACATTTTTATTGTATTGGGAAAGGTGTTCTTAAGGCTGGAATGGGTGGTGGGTTTGTCGATCAGGCCTAACAAGAGGCCAAGAACCTAGTATTAGATGTTATCCACCCCCTAGATGTGTTGGTGGTGTTAATTTTCACTCAAGAAGCATCGGAACCAGATTTCTTTAACCACAACTTACATTTTGACAACATTTGTCGTCAGTGTTTTCGCTCTCCAGAACAGTAGTGAAACTGCACTTCCAAGTGGATTTAAACATCATGGCAGTGTGATAACATGTAATTTTCCTATTTGGATATAATAAAATTGATAGATTTATAGGTGGAGGTCCCAAAGGTAGAAATGTCAGTTGGAGCTCAAGAAGTTGCTTGCTCACTACCAAAAAGTTGCATTTTTGGACTCATCACTACAATTCGTCTAATGGATTGAGCTCAAAGCTTCCATCTGAGTGCTCCAGGGTGTGATTAAATGGCTTAAATAGGTATGGGAGGGATTTTATGGTTCATGGAAATGACTTAAAATTTTAGTTTTATGTGTGTTTGAACTTAGACTAAAAATATATATTTTTCTTATATTGGGAAGGGTGTTCTTGAGGTCAGAATGGGTGGTGGGTTTATCAATCAGCCCTGACAGGAGGCCAAGAACTTGGTCATATACATTATTTACCCCACTAGATGTGTTTTTGATGTCAATTTTCACTCAAGAAGCATCAGAACTAGAGTTTTGCAACCATAATTTAAACTTTTACAATTTTGACAACTTTGACAACTTAAACTAGAGACCTAGAGACTTAATGAGTAATTGACCTATTGACCTATTAGGTAGTGGTATAAACTTAATTTACTATTAACCTATTAGTTGGTGGTAGAAATTTTATTTACCTATTGACCTATTGACATATTAGGTAGTAATTGACCTATTATGTGGTAATTAACCTATTGACTTAGAAAGTGACTTGTTGTGGATTCTCCATTCAGTGTATGTGATTGAATTAGTTTCATTTTATCCTTGAATGTCCTTGAGGCCATGAATATTTTGTCATTTGTTTAAGGTTTTAGGTGGATGAATGATTGTAGGTGGTAACCAAGAAGTGACTGTAGGTCAAAATCAAGGAAGGGAACTTGGAGTGATTCCACCAGGTTGGTAAGTTGTGAGTCATGTTGCTATTATTTTTAAATGTGTTGAACCTATATAGACCTACAGATAAATGAGTAATACATTTATACATAAATAACTCAATAAAAAGGGTTACCTCTACCCATATTCCCTATTTTGCCTATGACAGTCCAATATGCAAGTGAATGGTTATTTCTCATGAAATGAGTATGAATTTGGTGTAGATAATGATAAATAGATTGATAATGATCATTGATATATAAGGTTAATTATTTAATATACAAAATATAATGGTAAATAATCAAAATTCAGTCCTCTAGAACAAAGAAACCCTATCTATACCCTATTTTGGGTTAACAGTCACATTGCAAAGGGAAGTAAGAGTTATTTCTTAATCTTGTCAAGTATGCCTTAAAATATATTGACTTGGAATATGGTCCCATAATAAAATGAGCTTTTTAATCTATTATAATATGTATGAGAGGTTTTTAATTGAACTAATACTACATGTTGTTGTCACAAGCCTGTAGGGTGCCTTGTGCACAGTCAAGATAGAGAGGAGAGATTTTTATTCTATAAATGTGTATGATAATTGATATAATGGTTTTTAATGTTTGTGATATGTGTAAATAATTTTTTGAGAATTTTAAAATCCCTTAAGAGAGTCCTTGACACTCATTGATACACAAACCTTGTTGTCACAGTCCTAAATAGGACTCAAAAACCTATGTTTTGATGGCTAGAAGAGAGAAAGAGAGAGTAAAGAGAAATGAGATGTCTCACATATTGTATAAGGTTTTTGGGGTGAAAAAAAACCTATATGTGTAATTTTTTTCCTTTTAAACTTTGTATAACTCAATATATTGAACTATAGATCTCCTCAGCATGTGTAGAAGCCTAACTAGGGTTTCAAGAGCAATAACCCCATAGAAAGAGTTTTAACCCTTAGAAATTAATTAAACTTCATAATATGACATGTTTTGATGTATGGAAAATTAATAAAGTGGTTATGGTGTGGTTCAAGGCTATATAGTACATATTTGGTGACTGTGGATTTAAGATAGGGCTAATTAGGCCTAATTCAAGGGTGGTTTACAAAGGAAGTGTGGTATAGGTGTGGAGTTAGGTCATAAAATTTGACACACACCTGTAAGGAGATATATGTTTTCTATAAAAGGTTTTAAATATCCATAATATTTGACATATTTCTCAAACCAATAAAATTTTCACAAAAAAAGGTTACAAGCCTAAGGAGACCATTGGGAGCCCTACATGTGGAATTGAATGTTAAAGTGTGTTTGAGGACTTATAAGATGTTAAGTAAGGTGTTATTTGACCATATAAGAACATATATTAAAGAATAATAACTCCTTGAGACCTATATCAAGTTTTGGTACTTGAAACCTAAGAGGATTGCCTAGTGACAAGATAATAAAAGAGTGAGAGGATGTTTGTGAATGGAATGTATGAAATGAGTTAGAGAATGAATGTGAGAGGTTTGTAAGAGGTCTAATGACATCAATAAGTGTCTATAAAGTGTACAAGAAGAAGGTATAAAGAGAAAAAGGTCATTAAACCTAAGTGATAAGAGTGTCATTAGTCATTTCCACTACACACAATTATATAGAAACTTTAATTTGAAAAAATATGAGAGATCCGAGATTTATATCATTGAAAAGAATAATTGTTTAATCCTAATTTGTGTATAACATTAAATATGGGATCCAATAGATAATAGTTTGGAAGATCATTTGGAACAACATTGTACAATAACACACAATGAAATAAAAATTGAATATAAATTAGATAGATTATCATGATAAGCATACAATATAGGCACATGTTTCCAATGCTAATAATACATAGATTGTCATGATAGGCATACAAAAAATTACATCTACTAACATAGTATCTAATGTTGGTTGAATGTCATATGCGCACATATAATGTCAAAAATGCATAAATTACCATATAGGCATACAAAAAAGTACATCTCATGTACATAAGACATCCTAATAATCAAATAGCTTCCTTCTCTTTTCCTTCCTCAAAGAAGACTCTCCCTGGGATGCCTTGATAGTAGATGGAGACCCCTCTAATGCCTTGGATTGCTCCAAGATCCAATTGTGGGTCCTATGCTCATAGCTATCTTGCAACTGAGCCTATCTAAATACAAGAATTATTATGAAATTAACATAAAATACATTCAAAAAATTGTTAAGAAATTAATTTTAAAATACAATAAAAAAATCATTTAAATATTCACATCCTACAAGCTCACGATCCTGCTCAATCTATTTTTCATGCTCAAATAAGTAAATGGTAGGCTCAACTATCTGTATAGGCATCTCAAATATAGGAAGAACATGAGAAGTTGCCTACTCATCATCTAATTGGGACTATTAGATGTCATAGGACAAACATGCATACATAATACATTTACATAAGTTATATAGATGCTCCAAGTACATGTACTAAAACTATTAAAACAAGTTTATTTTTACAATTCAAAATTATAAGAACTAATATATACCTCTGTCAGTGCCTATGTAAATGACATTACAATAACAATGCCTATGTTTATCTCAACTCGTAGAGAGGGAGGAGTGTCTACTCGATCCATCATTTATTCATGTAAACAAGATCTCGCTTACTTTTATATAAAATATCAAATCTTATATATGGAAACCATGCATATCATGAAAAGATAATGTAAACCAAGAATAATGGAAGTGTAACTACCATACAACGTGCATATCATGAAAAGACACTATAAACCAAGAATCATGGAAGTCAATAACTGCCATACAACATGCATACCATGAAAAGACAATGTAAACCAATAATAGTATCACTTCGGCAAGGCAAAGTTAGGAGATAAATAGAATAAGAGACATATCAAGAACTATGTCCTTGTAAGGCTTCTTTGGATAGAGTAAAATACCATTATATATTTACTAGGGAAAGGTTGAGCTACACATGTATGGCCATCATCCTTATATTATATGTGTGATATATATATATATATATATATATATATATATATATATATATATATATATATATATATATATATATTACATGGATTGATATCACATTCATTTATAATAGATAGATGACAAGTGATTTATGAAAAATCACCCAACCAATAGAAAGGAGCACAAGACACGGTGAATCCACCTCTTGATGAAGGTGTGTGTAAATAACATTCTACCAATAGGTTGAGCAAGGGAGTTCCTTATCCAATATATCAAGTTTTAGCCATCTAAAAATATATTGTCTTGTTTTGGCTCAAGAGAACAAAACTGGAAAATAGTTTGGATGTTGAATTAGAAGAAATTAAAAGGTATAATTGTTAAGGCTAGCACATACTTTAGTATCAACACAAATGGTGGCTCTCCCCCCAAACTTGTATATTACCTTAAATTCTTCTCTTTTAGTATGATTGGAAGGTGTATCAAATAGATGTGAAGAGCATGTCCTTGAATTAGGATTTAGGTGAGGAAGTTTATAAAGTATAGCCAAAAGGATACATGGTCCCAGAGAGTGACCATTGGGTTTGTGGGTTTGTGAATTCATTATAGAAACTTAGGCATGCTCCACAAACTTATTACAGTAAAATAGATCAACACCTCCAAGATTAGGGAATCATAAGAAGTCTTTATGATCTGAATTTACATGTTAAAAGTGACAATGATATCATAGTGATACTCATTGTCTATGTTGATGATATTGCCATCATAGGTAGCATGGCCACTACACTTCAGCAATCAGAAAATAATTTATGTTCTATTTTGGACATGGGTAATTTAGGCCTCCTACATTATTATTAAGGCATAGAGTTTTGGAAATTTTATCATACTATATGTACGATAGATAAAAATATGCCAAAGCACTTTTGTAAAAGTTCATGACGACAAAGAACAATCCATCAACTTAATCCATGGATGTTTATTATCTAAGGGAAACATTGCAATTAGATTGGTGTGGGATATTTATTGCACACGCCTACCATAATATATATATATATATATATATATATATACATATATATATATATATATATATATACATATATATATATATATATGTATATATGTATATATATATATATATATACATATGTATATATATATGTATATATGTATATATATATATATACATATATATATATATATATACATATGTATATATATATATATACACATATATATATATATACATATATATATACATATGTATATATATATATATATGTATATATATATATATACATATATACATATATATATATATATATATATATATATACATATATATATATATATACATATATATATATATACATATATATATATATATACATATATATATATACATATATACATATATATATATATATATATATATATATATATATATATATATATATATGTTGGGTGCAAAAATATAGATGGGAAAGAGAGAAAAGGGTTTGCTTGTGTTTTCCCATATCAAAGATGAGGAAGTAAATTCTACATGTGCAATCATGTCAAGTTTGTGTCCTTATGGTTTTATATGCAATATGGTCATATGAATTTTAGTTTGCATTATTAGGAAAGTATTTGGGAAAGAGGTATATGAATGATACACCCATTTAATAGGATATTATCACTTCCAGTATAACTTCTACTAGAAAAATGGGTGTATATTCATAAGGAAGATTCAAATATTTTGTGGTAAAATGTGCTTCATGTTTTATTCAAAAATAATTTCCTATCCATAGAAGTATATAATAGATTTCTTGTAAAATAATGTATTGACCTTGGGTAATAGAAAGAGAAAATGTACCATATAGGTAATGGGTAGAAGATATGAGTACAATGTCTACATCCTTAATTAGTGACCCTATAAGAGCATTGTAAGATGTTACTCCCAAGGAAGCATGGTCCAACATAAAACCATTAATGACTTTTATGCTTTTGGTTGTGTTATTTTTTCATTAATTCTTGAGAAGATAAGTAAATTAGATGTAAAGAGCAAAACATATATGTTTGTTGTGTTATGTCTATTGTTAATTATGTGTATTTCTTCTCTTTTACCTTAAATTCCCTTATTATTATCACTAATTTTTAAGGGTAACATGTGGATTTATGTATAATGGTAATGATGGCATAAGTCAAAATGAGAATATGACTATATTGATCTTAGAAACTTCATTTTCAAGATAGTGTTACCTAGAAGGACCCCTAGATAAGTGTTCTTCATTTTATAATTATCCTCGTGCCATGTGAACTATCCTTATCTAATATTGAATGAGATTATTCATGGAATATTTATGGGATTTTACAAAAGTAGTTATATAAATACCAATGATCCCATTATCATAGCTTTCAACTATTGTAAAGAATAAAGCAAGGATAAAGAGAGATTTAACATGAAAATAGAGAAAGATAAATTTAACTTAAACTTACAAGTCAAATATACATAGACTAATGTACATAGAGCATAATATTAACCCAAAATTTTACCTTTGTATAGGTAAATGGTGTCATCCTAACAGAGATAGATGCAGTAGTGGATGACCCAACAGCTAGATCTGAATATGTAAATAATGGCCGAAATAAATCAAATGTTGTAAATGTCGACTATGATGATGAAGGAACCATCACCTCCTGCAACATAAAAATGACATATATATATTATATTCAATTTATATGTAAATTAATTGTTATCTAAATTAAATTTGTAATTTAATTATAAATTAAATTTAAAATGACATTTATATAAAATATACTTACATTTGTGTGGTGGATGTTGTCTGCACACCAAATGTGCATGCCAAAAACTCATCACTCATAATAATATTATCTAATCCATGTAAACCACAAATGTCATCATAATTAGAATGTATTATGCACATAGCTCCACATAAATGACAAGGGTGGGGTTGGGGTCGAGTAGGTGGTGTATCTATAGCATCACTCTATGAAAGCCTACTCATATGCTAAATGAGTGTGTTGGTGAGTGAAATAAGAGCATAGAGAGTGTCGATCTCTATGACCTACTAAAATATAAAAGGGATATTAGGATTAAGAGGATTTTGGATATGGATCCATGTAGGTTAATTAGATGCACAATATGCGCCTGGTCGATCCTATGTAGAGCCTTTTCCTTAGCCCTGAAACTCACTAAAATTAAAATAATTAGGAATCTCATTGAGGACAAACTCATAGTAGAGTTTCCTTAAAAAATATAATAGGACCCCATGGTTGTTACATGGTGGATCATCAAATACCATCTACTATTAGTCCCAAACATTAGCTATGATTATGTTATATACATAGCGATGGATAGGAAAACATTTAATGGTTACGAGAAATGGGGCATTGGTGGCTAGGTTGATGAATAGGGCACAAATGGAGGGTTTTGAAATTTATTTGTTATTGACCTAAAGGGTTGACAATTTGTTAGCATAATATGCCCTAAAAGTATCCTTATATGAGGTCCATTGGTCAATTTGACTTGTTATAGAGTCAATTTGACCCAACAATCTCTCTAAAGAGTTAGCTAGCTAGGTGCGATGGGGGTTGGTTGAAGTGGTATCCCTCATTCTACCAATTAAATCTTAAATTTAAAGTTTTTTTCCCATAATATTGTCAAATATGATCTCTTGAATTTTAGGGGTTTTGGATAACTATAAGAGGGTTAGGTGGATGGATAGGAGAAACAAGAGGGTGTTATGGAGGGTTAGGAGGAGGAACAACAAGAGGGTTCTATGGAGGGTTAGGAGGGTTAGCAGGATGGGATGTTAAAAAACAAATTACAATTAAAAACTAGCGTTATACAATGGAAATAATGAAAAATTAGGATTAAATAGGGAAGACTTTTATCACTTACCTCTCTTATGTGGTGGCATCATCAATCAATAATTTCCTAGGATGAATTTGGCAACTTTTTGGCACTCTCTGGTTTATTCCACATAAAATGTGATCATAAAAATTAGATGAGAGCAAGGAAACTCGAATTCAAAATGAGTTTTTTGCATTTAGGTTTTTATTTTTATTTTTTTGACACACAGGTAACATTATGGCATTATTAACACGATCGTATTATTGAAAAGGATAATAATGCAATTAAGTTAATAATGCAATCACATTATTATTTAATATAACATGATCATATTATATAATAGTGCGATTATGTTATATAATAACACGATCATGTTATGGCTCAATAATCACCAAGACATAATTCAAATAACATGATCACGTTGATTAAATAATATGATCGTGTTATATAATAATGCAATCACATTATGGCTCGATAGTCACTGAGCCATCATTCAAATAATGTGATCACATTAATTAAATAATATGATCACATTATTAATTAATGTGATCACATTACCTATAATGTCCATAGAATTGTCCCCTAACTTTGTGCACTTACCCTATAGGTGATGAGCAATCAAGACAAATCTATAGAGCTAGCCCTTTAATCTAGAGGTTTACCCCTACTATAGACAACCCATAGGCCTAGGGTTAATCCCATATTCCACTCAATTTGGATAAGGATTAAACTACCTCTCCAAAGGTGTAAAACTGAGTGAAAATAATATGTTTTTCCATAAATCATTAGGTCTACCTATCAATATACTTTATGTATGATTCAAATTTATCTGCCTTTACATTGAAGCCCTAACTTTACTTTAAACATTTTGATTGGAATATAAAAAGGGTTTAAAAATATGGGATTGACAAGGCCAACCACACCCCACTGATTGGTAGAGCATATCCTATATTCCAATACTATGAAGATAAATCAAACATCATGTAAATTCCCTCCTATGTGAAAGTGTGCTCAAAAGTGATCCACTAGAATGTATGCAACTTGTATGGCTTTTAAAATTTGAAAATATGAAACTTTGACCTTGTTTTAAGTTTTTAAACTTGGATTAGTGACTAACAATTTGAGGTAGTTTCAAATTTGTATGTTTTATGGGAGTGCCTCAAGGATGTGTAAATGCATTTCTTAATGTGCAAGTAGTTTTCCAAGTGATCGTTAAATGAGAGCTAGATATTTGATATAGTAATAGTATTAGGATTTATGTGTTTATATATAAATATTTGGGTAATTTCCTTTATAATTATCATTTGAAATGTGTAGGCTATCCCAAGGGAAAGGTTTGAATTATAAACTGGCCATTTAGAGAACTTGAGATACTACTAGTGAAATTAAATGCTATCGACAACCAACAACATTTAAATATTTTTGGCATTGTCCAAGAAAGAAAAATAATGATCCAAAGAATAGAAATAGTATTCATGTGATAATATAATAATTAAGTGTAGACTAAAGAGATCATGTATGTGCATGAGAACAAACCAGGAAATGCAAGCTCACAGATAGATGAATAGCTAGGAGAAAATTTGAGAAATAGTCAATTATGTACACAAAATTCATGTATGTTAAGGATTGGTCAAAATTAAAATTTTCAAGTGTCTAATACTAAATTTATATGTTTACAAATTCCCTTATTTTATTCTAGTATTGAAAATGCTACATTAAAAAAGATAAATTAATAAATTTGGTACTTAAGTGTTGGTGTCTTCAATTATGCTTTTAAAATACAAATTGATCCATGCAAAACATTGAATGAAACATAAAAAAATAAACTTTCACTCATGATATATAATCTAAAACCATCTAGATCATTGAAATAATTGAAATTAAAAAAAATAATGAAAAAATACGCTTATAAATATGTGAACCATGCTTCCCTCTGAAGTTATTAGAGAATGAGGTGATTATTCCCTAAAGAGATGACATGTATTTGAACCATGTATTAGGAATAAAATCCCCCAAACCCCATTAAATACTGAGAAGTGCTAGTGGTTAAGTGACATAGAAACCTCAATTTTGCCTCTCAAAATATGATCATATATTATTTAGTGGAAGTTGTACCAGGTTCACATGTCAAGGGTGAAGCCTCAAACTAGGATCTTATGTAAATTTAAAAATTTTGAATCAATTTTTATAGACATATTTTATATTCAAAGTGTATATGCATTTTCCTTTGTTACCATCATATAAATTAAAAAAGTGTGTGCATTAATAACATCCATGCCCCATAATCTAATCCATATGCACCTCATTGTGATATATAATGTCATAAATTTATATGTCACTATGTCTAATCTGATAATATAATCCAATATGATAATATGTCCCATGTAATTTGATAATTATATTCAATTTAATGCATGTAATATGTCACATCATGACATAGAATCTATCATATGTTCTTTTAAAATGCCCTATATATGCCTTACATATGTATAAATTTGTCAATGTGTCTCAATTTGAATTATATTTTATCTTGGTATGTGTCATCTAAATCATGCAATCTAACTCAAAATCTGATTTTTTTATCAATGTTTTAATCTCTGTGAAAATCCCACTAGTATGGCCCCTTTTGAGGTGAGGGATGTAGCTTATGAGTTACTCATCTCAAAATAAAAGAGTTATATGCATCATGTTATATAAAAAAACATTTATGTATATAAGTCATGTGTTATAACATTATTAAATTATGTCATATAAATATTTGATCATTCATGCACATAAGGAATAAAAGTTCATGCCAACATAGATATAGCAATTAGGAATACATTAATAATCATCATAGTAATGATCATCATAGATATAAGCACTCAGTATTAAGCCATGTATAATATTCATGATATGAATCATGGTATCAAACATAAGTATTATAATGTATTATATGAACCTTGGCACCAAAAACTTAGAAATAATGTAAATATGCACACACATATGCACATAATGTTATGATCATGACACACATAAGCACTCAAGTAATGACATGAATCTAACTTGAAATAAAACCAACAAACACAATGTGATCATTAGATGTAATGGAGGATATTTGACATAACCGATGCATTACATGATAACATATAAGCAATGCACTCATATAATCATGCAAAATATCACCCAATATCATACACATTAATGATCACTCAAAGCAACACTCATCTATAGTCACTCACGGATAACTCAATGTAACACACAATGATCACATATTTCACACATATAAATCATAACATAATGTAATATGAAATTAATGATCACACCATGTAATAATCATCAATATCAAACATGCATAGAACAAGTAATGTTAGTCTACATAATTGATTCATGCCATCATTGTACATAGGAAAGTATAATATGCATATGATCACTCTAAATAGTATACAAAAGTGAGAGTCATGTGTAATTAGTATAATTGTATTTATATGATCAATGGAATGGCCATATAAATATAAATCCTATATAGTATACCAAGATATCCCCATCATAGGCATGCCATGTAGGAAGGTATCCCCTAGTTGTAGGAATGTCTCACATATGTATGTTCATATCATATGTAACATGTATCTCATACATCCCACTCATGTATGTAATTAAAAACATGTGTGTAAAAAATGAATATGTAATCTACCATTCATATATGATAAATAACATAAAGTAACCATGTAAACTAGCAACACATGTCATGCATAGGTTCTAATTTTTTATTTTTATTTTAAATCTATAGGACTTTGTGAAGTTCAAAGGCCTAATATGGGATCTAAAGCATACATAAACTCATTTATAGACTCTAGTGATAAAGTGCTCAAATATTTAAATATAATCTCATCAAATGTCCATATGTCATCATCATTAACATCATCCTATCTTTGTATGTCAATTAACTTCATCTTTATTTTTATCCTTCTCAGAGTGATACATATGTTTGTATTTTTTCTCAAATATAAATGATGGTTCATGATTTGTCTTATACAATAATATTCTCATTTTTCTTGAGTTTTTTAATCTTATGGTGCTCATTGTTTCCATCATGTTGAATCTTACCCTTAAAAATGAGAATAATACACCTTTTTGGAATATCAACTTATCTTTCATCTATTGTAATCATTTCTATCCAAGTGTATCATGCAATTTTTATATATTTTTGATCATAAATATCAAGGTATACACAACCTTCATCCTAAAATAAATCGATAGTGTAATATGCCCTATAGATCCATCATAATGTATAGTGTGTTCCAATTCATCTACCTTATGACCCAACTATTGTAGAAATGGAATCCCACGTGTATTTTTCCCCTAATTTATATAATTTTAAACATTTTATTAAAAATTAACCTCAATGCATACATAAATAGTTAGTGGGTAATTTATTGAATGCTTGTATTCTCCACAAAATTTGTTACTACATTGATTACTATTAGAAACCGTTATTAATGGATTCTATTGTATCTAAATTATCATGATGATCCATTTAACCCACAACTTATAAATATTCTAATGTAATTTTTTAAAACTATACGTCTTGTGCCTTATTATTCTATGGTAATTAAAAAATTATTCCCCTCTTGATTTTATAATCTACCCACAACTCTATGTCTAGTGGTAGGTAAAGCAATCAAAAGTTTATCAAGTAACAATTATAGTATAGTTCTTAACTTATCTTTTGCACTAGTAATATATATTATGATATTAAATTATATATCCATGAGATCTACATTTATTATTGAATCTATCATAAACACTTGATATTCACCTTTGATGCATCATGTAATATGTTATGCCTCTTATTTTGTTATGACCCCTCAAGTTATAATTTAGAAAATGCAATAATTATTTTTATTTTTAAAACAATTAACTTAACATTTCATTCCATAAAATAAAACATTACAACATATCTAAACTATAACTTAGAAAAATAGTACTTCTAAATCAAATATCGCATATAATATTTATCTTATACAACTCCAAGGAAA
>JARHVA010000231.1:3065000-3087500 GCA_037957365.1 Torreya grandis | reverse complement strand
AAGCCATCTTTAATGTTTAATGGTATGAGTTTTTATATGAAAATTTAGCCAAGAAAAGATAATCTTCCCATTTGTATTACTAATCCATGCAATACATACATAGAAGATCCTCTAACACCTAATTCACTTTACTTAATTTGACCATCAGTGTCTGGGTGATATGTGGTACTAAAATTTAACTATGTACCCAAGAATAAGTTTAGAGTTACCCAAAACCTATAAATTATCTTTGGGTCATGATCCAAAATGATCTTCTCTGGTAATACATGAAACTTATACACTTGCTTTACAAACCTCTTCATAAGGGTAGGTGCCTCATCTATTAAATTACCTGGTATGAAATGAGCCACATTAATTAGTTTATCCACAACTACCAAAATCATATCATGACATGATATCGATAAACCTTGGACAAAGTCCATACTAATCATCTATCACTTCTACTCTAGTATATCATGTGGATATAATAATCTATCTGGATGCACATGTTTAGATTTTAGTTGCTGACATTTCAAATAATGTGACATAAAATTTGCTACATATTTCTTGATTCCCTTATTGAAATACAAAGGTCTAAGGTTGGCCATGAGATTGGTTACTCCTGGATGTACTGAATATAGGGCATTTTGTAACTCTTTCAATACTATGCTCCATAGATTCTCTTAATCTGGCACATACAACCTTCCATCTTTTGTCACTCTCAAAATTGAATCCTTTATACTACAAATTCTAAGCATTGTCAAATAATATTTTTCTAACCTGATCATAGTATTCATCTCCTAGTGAGAATTTAACCACATAATCCCTAAAATTAATCTTGATAGTAGCTACAACTGCTATGTACCTTATTTGACTCAAAGCATAAAGTACTCTATTTTATTTACCTTTGATGTAATTGATATCAAAGTTATAGTCAGAAAGAAACTCTAACCATCATCTCTAATGAACATTTAGATGTGGTTGGTTGAATATATATTTGAGTCCCAATTTGTCAAACTTGAGCTTAAATGGTTATCCCAACAAATAATGTGGCCAAAATTTCAAAGTATGAATGATTGATTCAAGTTCAAGATCATGAGGGGAATAATTCACCTCATGAGTTTTTAGCTTCCTTGATTTAAAAGCCACTACTACACCATCTTACATAAGGACTTCACCTAAACTCTCTCTTGATGCATCTATGATCACTAAAAATTGACCATTGGGATCAGGAACTCTCAAAATTGGTGTTGACATAAGCCTTATTTTCAACTCTTGAAAAGTTGCTTCACATTTCTCTAACTAGACAAACTTTTGGTTCTTTTGATGCAAGGAGGTAATTGAATTAGTTATCTTTGAAAGGTTTGGAATGAATATCCTATAATAGCCTTCTAAACCCATAAAACTCCTTACTTCATACACATTTATAGGTATTCACCACTCCATAATTGCCCTTATCTTAGATAGATCTATAGAGATACCATTTGTAGAAATAATATGCCCTAGATATTGCATTTTCTCCTAGAATAATGCATATTTTGATAACTTGTCATATAAATTGTGCTTCTAAAACCATTGTAGAACCAATTTCAGATGTTGTAGGTGATCCTCTTCATTCTTAGAATATATAATAATGTCATCCAAAAAGACCAAGATAAAGTGATATAAATAGTCTCTAAACACATTATTCATGAGATTCATGAATGATGTTAGTGCATTGGTCAACTCAAAAGGTAACATTGTGAACTCATAATGCCCATTGTGATTTCTAAAAGTTGTTTTTAAAATATCCTCATCTTGAATCCTCAACTAATGATATCCTTCTGTAAGATATCTCTTAGAAAAGATCATTGATCCACACATTTGATCAAAAATATCATCTATACGAAGTAGTGGATACCTATTTTTGATATTTACCTTGTTCAACATTCTATAATCAATGCAGAGTCAAAGGGTACCATCCTTATTTTTCACAAAAATAATTGGTGCACCCCATGGTGACACACTAGACCTAATCAACCCTTTTGTCAATAGGTCCTAGAGTTGTGCCTTCAATTCAACCAACTTAGTGGTTATCATATTATATAGTGCCTTAAATTGTAGTTCTAGTCTAGGTATGATGTTGATAGAGAAATCAAACTCACATTTAGGAGGTAAACCTAGTAACTCTTTTGGAAACACATCATGAAAATCTCAAAGAAATGGATAATCTTCTAGAGATGGTTCTATAGGTTCCTCCATTTCATTTATCTTGATGATAAATTTTTGGCACCCTTTTACTTGAGCCCTTCTAAGTTGCATTACAAAGATCTATCTGAGCCTCAACTCTCTCTTTTCTTCTTGAATTTGTGTCTGATTTCCAAGATCATCTAGACACTCAACTTTCTTTAAAGATTAGTCAACCTTGGCCTTGTGTTTAGCAAGCTAGTTGACTCCTAAGATCATGTTATATGACCCTATTAGTGCTACATATAAATACACTATAGTTGAAAATTCAAGTGACTCAATTACTGCTTCAACTAGACACTTATCAATCATGACTTTTGAGTCATTACCAGTTGTATCGACCATGCATTTGCCATATATCCAATTGTTCTAGGAAATTTTCTAAGCATTCTAGGAGCTATAAAGCTTTCAATATCCTATGTATCTTTTAAAATAGAAATTAGATGTTCAAATAAAATTCTTGATAGCTCTATAGGAGATGCTTGAAATTTAACTTGTCAATTATCAATTACTACATGAATATGCTACTAAAAATTGCCCTGCTAAGTATTAGGACCTTTATTATTTGAAATATCATGAGAAAATTCATGAGCATAATTATTTCCTTTTCAATTAAAACAACTCCCAGGTGGACCTTTCATGTTAGTTTGAGTGTTTCCTTAGAAACTACCCTTGGATCCATTACCTAGATTCATGTTAGCAATTTTATTATTGAATTTGGTATTTTGGTTATTGGACTACCCCTTGGAGTCTCCACTCCTCTACCTCCAGTTCTTCTTCTTGAAATATGAATTAGAATTACCAAACAAAAATTGAACTATTTCATGGCCTATGTAATAGACTTCATCTTTTACTCTTGCTTCACTACCTTCTCAAAAACTTGGTCCATGGTGGGAGGTCCATGAACATCTATCTCACCACCAATTTGGGTTTTTAATTTCATGATAAAAATTTTGATTCTAAACCTCTCATCGACTTGGTACTAAGGTACTACTTCAGAATTTTGGTAAACTGCTCCCAGTAATCATTCACCATTGAGTCACCCCACTTCATATTCTAAAAATATATGAGCTTATGATCAAACTAGAGATATGGTAGCCACTATGACCTGAGCAACATCACAAACTGCTCCCAAGTTATGGTAATTGAGTTAAGGTTTATCTCCATCTTTTTATTAGCCCACCAAGTAGCTACCTCACTAGCCAACTAGTAAGCTCCCCAAACTACTTTGGTGACTATAGAGTAGTTTCAAATCTCAAAATACTTCTCCATTTTTTTTAGCCATGCCTCAACTCCATCACATAGAATAGTTCCATCAAACTTAGGTGGATTCACCTTTTTCATGTCCCTATACAACTTTGAAACTACCTAAGCTCTCACATCTTATGCATTTACCTACTTAGTGGGGTACTCAAAAGGTAATTTTTGATGTTATTTCTCACCTTAGTCGTGAACTCCTTATTCCAGGGCCATGATTTGATCCCTAGTATCATTCATGGCTATGAGACTCTGATCCAACTTTGCCAAATGCTCGATGGTAATCAAGTTAGGATCAATGAGAGGTTTGTTGTCATTGAAATATGAAAGATGCTTACCTGATTCTCTTATTTTCACCATTCTTATTTTTCACTGGTAAATAAGAATAGAAAATTTTTAGTGAACTCATTCAGTCCTAGAGTTTAAGCCTAACCTCTCATACCACATGTTACAACCCCTCAAGTTTTAATTTAGAAAATACAATAAATTTCTTTTCTTTTTAAAATAATTAACTTAACATTCATTCCAAAAAGTAAAACATTACAATATATATAAACTATAACTTAGAATAATAGTACTTCTAAATCAAATACCACATATAATATTTATCTTATACAACTCCAAAGAAAGTAAATACAATAGGACACAGCTATGGTTGGTCTCATAATACAATAACTATAGTTTAAGTATAATAAATACATAATATAATTACATTTTCTTTATGTATTAAGCCTACTATAATAAATATATACCAAGCTCTTCATAGCTCAATTCGAACCAACTCATGTATCACTGATAATCTCAAATGTTGTCTACAAATAAGTACTATAGTGGGAAGGAAGAGCATCATCCAAGTACTTTTCTACACCAACCATAGACCAATAATCTCCCACACAATCCCTTATCAGGGAATGGCCCTTCCTTCATGGATAGGTAGATATAATGGTGCAAAAATCTAAAGAGATGTGATATTAGCCCGTGTGCTTGTAATATTTCTACTACATGATGTGTATCATAAATAAAATATGTTTCAAATATGATATCACACAAGCAGATCAAACATATAAAATGACAATGTATATCTAACATTACTTTGGCCAAATTTTTCAATAACATATGATCATCCAAATTGATCATTTTCATCACACATCACTTGATCAAACTATCTATTTCTAACATTGGTGGTGCTACCTAGGCTAGTGGAATCTGTGTCACTACCTATTAGCATCATCAATGTGGATTCTAATATAACCATAAATAACATAGTATATAACTCAAATATTCATACAAATTTTCCAAATAATAGGAATGGAACAATCTTAATCATACATTTTATTTCATCAAATGTGTCATGAACCTACAATCATGCTAGTATAATATGTAACTATATATAAAAAAGCACAGTATTCAATCATTCATACCATCTGGGTATGTTTTAAACATGGATCATAATTCCTCTTCTAGTACAAGTAATGTACTAGTTTTTCAAGATAATCATTGTTGGTCATAAACATAACCAAATTTATATTGGTACTCACTTATGTGAAAACAAGTAGTCTGAATCAATAGTCTGCTTTTGTTTAGTTAATAAATATTATAAGCACTTAAATTATATTCCTAGTTACAAACTTTTCATATATTTACAACATAACTAGACATATTTCCAAGCTAGGTTTATCTAAAGGTATTATACATACTTCCTATGATATATACTTATATATATAATTTTTGTATAACATGTATAACCAATTTAGTAAATGACAAACATGTGAACATATTTTTATAATGTAATTCCATACCCAATATAATCAATAATTTTCATTGTAATTAGTTTGGTAAAGAATTCAAAAGTATCTCTAAACATAGAAATAATCGACAAACCATATCCTCCTATGTACATGAAATAAATATTCTTTAATTCTCAATTTTAGAAACACACATGCGAGCACGCGCGCGCACGTGCGCGCACGCACACACACACACAATCATAAATACACATCTACTCACAACACATTAATACTCAGTTAATTATACATAATAACTCTTATAACAATTTCCTAAGAATTAGTTATGATGCTATGTGTATTATTCAATTAAATCAGAGGTAAAATATATTATTATATACATTATGCTCAGCTAATAAAATATATAAAGTGCTACCCTAAGGAACGATGCCCTAACAAGAATAAAATGCTACCAAGAGGAATGGGATGTTGGCCTATTGGAATGGGATGTCAGCAAGGTTAATATTGACATTATGTGTATTAAAACTTAGCCATAATTTATATTTTATCTATTCAAAATGAAACACAATCTTTCAAAATTAAACTCATCCTCTAACCATGATACACAAGGTTTTACTAATTCGCTATGCATGCCAATTATGAGATTTAAAATGCAAGTTTAAAAATATAATATTACTCCACCTCAAGGAATAATACACAGGTCTAAAAGTTAAATTATAACATAGTATAAAAAAATAGGACGTAGTGTTCTATTAATTGGAACACATACCTCAGAAGTTAAAACATAGGTCAAAAATATAATAAGTTGTACTTAATACAATATGCAAACCCCCCCAAATAATTTATTACATCTAGATTTAAGCTATAAAATGAAGGTATCAAATATATTAATGTAGGCTCTAATATATTAACTGTAGCCTTACCATAATGAAATGTGGCTAGGGAGTAAAGCACAGTTTAAAAACATGAAACACTTCTACACAAGGTAAAACACAAGCTTGAATTAATCTAAACAAAAGTCTTGAAGAGGATTAATTGCAGTCTTAAAAAAACTAATCTATTACATATATAATACACAAATCTAAATTAGAATAACACAAGTTTAGAATAAAGCAACTCAAACTTACAATATAAAATAATAGCTCATACTTTGATGTTAATGGTATGAGGTGAGATGCAATCCTGGTATAAATAAAACATGGGCTTTGAATAGATTACACACAAGCTTATATAATACATAGCCTATAAATAAAATGGGATTTGGGTCTAAAGAATTTGAAATTAATGCCATTAAATATAAATAGTACATACACATATTCAACCCCATTTAGCATACAAGAAAATAATTGTAAATCCAACCTAGTAAATATGCCTTTTTCCTTGCTTTCCCTTTCTCTTTCTCCAATCCTTAACTTCTCTCTCTTGAGATTTTTATCTCTCTTTGTTTGTTATTCAATTTACCAAAACTCCTTTCTAATTTATAAAACTATCTACTCATTCTATTGCTACACCCCTTTTCTTGCCTGTTGCATTTCTTTGTTTCCATTCTATGCGTAATATTTTACTCTTTATTTTAAATTTATTAACTGTAGTTCACTCCCCCAAAGTCATAGTCTATCATCCACTTTATCTTTTTAAACAAATATTAAAATAGTCTAATTTGAATAATAATAAAATCTATTATCTAATTTTAAATGTAATTTATGCATGTATTTTCTAAACTAAGTTTAGATTGTATTACCTCAAGGTTAGAATTCCAAGATATTTATATTTCCATGAAAACAATCATTACACAGATAATCATCTATTTAACTAATATATATTAAGTCATTAATTTTTTTTATTGTAAGATAATTGTATCTACAATAATAATATCTATATAGCAATTAATATCTATTTTTCTGATTTAAACTCAAAAATCAAGACAATTTTAAATAAAGAAATCCTATGTAACCAAAAACTAAATCCACTTAGAAATATAATCACAACCATATTTCTTTAATTATGCACTAACAATTTTTTTACATATAACATTTAAAATCTAATGTGTGTGTGTAGGGTCACTAGAAATTTTTTGTTATATTTCCCCAATCATCCCATCTATCCCATCCTCTCTGATGATGCTTTCCCTCATCAAGCTCTGAGGGTAGGATCTATCCTGAATCCACCTCACAACAAGTAGGTAGTTATTTTAAGTCATCATAAATATCAAATAATGATGTAAAAATTAACAGATACATATCCACAATGTAAAAAATGTAAAATTTAGTTGTCACATTATGTATACTAATCAAAAATATCACTATCTTATATTATTATATGTCATAAAGTTCAAATCAAAGTAATAATAATTAGATAATAACCATACTAATCAAGAGATTAAATTTTTATAAGTCATATGGTGAAATCGGTATGTAACATATTTTCAAGTTATACCTAATTTGAAAAATTATTATTTTAATAGAGCACTTGACCTTGAAGTATGTTTATTGTGAATTGATATTGTAACAAGTGTTTTCATTTGTATCATTATGAGTTTATAGAATGGATGTCTTTCTTTTATATCAATTTATTATTGTTGATTATTATTGAATCATCTTAGTACTCTCTTAGACCCATGGGTGTAAAATTTTGATGAAAAAAAAACTCATGTATGTTCATTGGAACATCATTCTTATCATCATTAGTGTCATCATCTTTGATGATAATTTGATCTAGATTCTCTGAAAAATAATGGACAAATTGGTATATTATCTTATTTTGTGTCATTTTTTGTTTCTTGCTTCATTAATGTATCTAGGGTTGGCTTTTTCTGTTAGCTTTGCTTGACTTCCCAATTTCATATGTATGTATCCTTTATAGTGGTATGATTTTTTATGGATGTATTATGGTAGATTGAAAATCATAAAATTGTGGACTACATGCATCAATAGTTTTTTCTACTTTATAATAATTAAAGGTTGATTATCTATAGGACATGTCTACAAATATCCAATATGGACAAACTTTATACACTGATGTAAGGTAAATAGTATAACTTCCATTTCATGAATACATGGTCTACATAAGAGTAGATTATAATTAAAATTATGTGGCATCACATGAAACATAGTAGATAGTCTCTTATATACCATAGTGACATCAAAAGTAATTGATCCCAACACATGGTAGTGTATATTATCAAAGCACATGGTAGCTATCACCACCTTGTCAAAAATAATGGGATAATGATGGTAGCTATCACCACCTTGATATTTTGAGGGGGGGGAGTGATAGATGGGTGGATGTCCAACACAACCTAACATGGATCTCTTATGCACAATTACCAAAACAAAAATCCAAGTGTCTGATACATGGCTGAAGAGTCCATAGTCCAAGGAAATATTCATGTGTATTGTTTTTTACCTTCTCAATAATTAATAACATCCAAAAAGTACAAACATGGGTTCACTATGGAATAATTGATACTATAAAATGATCCCTAAATCTCTTAGTGTAGAAATTGTGCTTAGATACCAAAATTGACACAATAGAAACACACACAAAAATAAGCCATTTAAAAAAAAAATGTAATATGCACATCCTACATAGTTGTGTTTCCCATTGAATAGCTAAAAATTTGGTGCAATGCACAAAAATCATCCAAAAAAATTACATGTTTAAATGGCATGGATGCCAATGTGCAAGTGGTCGCACTACCACTATGAAACCATGTTGGCTTCACTTTCTCTAAAAGGCTTACATGATAGTAAATAAACCTACAAATATATAAGCCAAACTAGCTAGATCCATGGTACTAAGGCCCAAAAATAGTGTTATATAATTTAAGGTGGGTTCAAGCAACCCCTGGATCGAACTACACTAACTAACTTGTCATGGTGATCAAATGTGTCTCAAGGTGGATCTAGAAAATAATAGGGATTGGTTCACACTTAAGTTGTAACTAAAACTCAATTTTAAAATTAAATAAAATTCAAGGAAATAAATCAACTAAAGATCATATAGTCCTCATATGACCTCAAAAGGGTTTAAAATATCCCCAATAAGCCCCTTGAGGATCGAACACTCCACCTCAATCATTAGATCGATTCAACCTCGACTATCAAAATGAGTCAAAGGTGAGGGAGCCCTATACATTATTATAGAAGTGAATAAAGGATTCAAATCAAACATTAAGTCACAAATTTAGATTTTATAATGGAGGGAGGAGGTGTTGGAGGATGACTTATCCATAGTCATTCATTCTTTCCTTCCTTAGCTTTGGATGACTAACATTAATGGAGTCTCTAAGGTTTTCATCATTTTTTAAATTATTGATTTTTAAAATTTATTTAAATACATATATGCATGGTTTGGTTTTAGATGTACCCATATTTTTTGAATGGTTCCAAGAGGTCTTAGTCTCCTATGGTTTAAAGAATGGTCTTGGGAGCTTCAAAATCCTCCACAACCATTAATGGTCGCTAACAAGGTTAAATTTAAAATTTAAGAAAATTTTTAGCTTTATATTTAGACTTTATCTCATACTAAAAGGGACTCAAAAATAATAGGGGTTCATTTTTGGTCCAATCCGTTTTGGGGCTCCTTGAGCCCTTGACAAACAGTAAGGCCCAACCAGGCCTTCCTAGAAAAAAAATAAGTAAAAATTGAAAAATAAGAAGTTTCGGGTCCTGAAACTACTTCCAATTGGAAGGATAAAAGATTGAGTTGAGTCCCTTTAGGGTTCCCCCCACCTCTAAGCCACTGATACCCTATAATCACAGTTGTAAAATAGGTCTACCAGGTTATAAAGGAGGTCTAATGATTACTTGAATAAAAAGAGTCATGGCTAGAAAAATATGAAATTCTAGGTCTTGAAATTTATTTCATGTAGTAGAACATGAATAATTGAGGGGGGTCTCTTTTGGGTCCACCCTACCTTTGGGTCTTTGAGTGGTTGCAATTACTTGCTCAAAAAAGTCTATCTACATTGAATTGTTCTAGTTTTAGTTTATTTGTTGTAGGATATAAACTTTATTGGAATGCATAGTTTTTAATGATTTAATAAATAAAATAAAATAACTTTATAAAAATATAAAATTTAATTTTAATGATAATCAAATAAATAGTTTTAAAATAATGTAGGATGAACTATATAAAAACAAAGTTTAATTTTTAATAATTTCAATTTGAAATAAATATTAATAAAAAGGCTTTGGCAAGGAATTCAAGGACCAATAAAAAAAGCAAGAGTCCATGCAACATTTTTTTAGAACAAATGATTTTGTGTAGATGGACAAAAAAGGATTCCCAGAGGGTAATCTCCCATGCTACTAGACTGACATTTGCCTTTAGATCATGCGATATATGATGCTCAAAGGTAAATATACACTAATCTTTTCCACCATTTTCTGCTTCTTAATCATTTCATGGGGTTTAAAATTAGTCTTACCTATTTATTGATAAAGTCCTTTGAGATTATTGTTTTACACCACCAAGTGAATGATACTAATCTCATACTTCACCAAGGTTTGATTCTCCTTCTTGTTAAGCATGACCAAGCCCTTTTAGGTCGAGAGGTTCCCCTTAGGGGTTCCTCTTCCAAGGAGGACTCCCCAATGGAGGATCCTATCGAGTGATCCCACCAGCCTTCTGATCACACCCCCTATAATAACTTATCACAGTCCCCACCAGATGACATACCTCTCAAATTTTTGTTTATCCCCAAACCAAAACATATTTAAATAGGGACCCCTACAAAATCAACCTTGAAAGGGAAATCCATGGTTATGGAGGAGATGGAAAGAAACAAATAGCTACTAGAAAACTTTAACTCAAAGATGAAACAAGCAGGGTTTGGTCTAGCCAAACTCATCCATGATTGGAATGCATTACACAAATAGGTTGAAGCAATAGTTCAAGCCTTTATCCACTCTTCTCAATCCCCACAGTTTCCTTCTGTGAAATCACCTAAGGTTTTAAAATCCTCCCTTAGGGATCCCCTAATGGTGTCCTCCCTAAACAATATCCCACGTAGGCAAAAGAAAAAAAGTGCCCTAGAATGATCTTCCTAGTGAAGTAGTTGAAGGCTCCAAGAAATACACTCAGGCTAAAGTTTCAAAGGACAAACTGACCATCCTGACGAAGGACACTACTAATGCTGATGACCCTCAAGAGGGACATTCCTCCTAGTTCTATTATGGTTTCATGGTTTTTTCTTCCATTCTAAGTATTGTTACTTTTTGTTTTTAGACTTCTCAACCCTGGTTGGCTTGTTAAAACTTGTATAATGCACTCTTGTGGTTCCAGGTCCCTGTAAAACCTAGATTTTACCATAGAAAAAAAAAACAAGGCTTTAACATTATTTTGGCACCTGATTTCCTCATTTCATATGCTTAAAAATGCACAAATTGAGGGAAATTTATAAAATATATATAAGCGATTTTAGACCATAAAATTTAAACATTAATAACAATTTATATATAACCTAAAAATTATGTCATCAATTGTGTTAAATCCATAATTGAACCTACTTTATAATACAATATAAATTAAGAGAAATTGAAATATTTTTAAGTGCTTAAAAATTAATGGAATTCAACTAGATTTCTATGGCTTCACACTAATCAGTTCATTTTGTAATTTTTAGGAAAGTTAAAGTAAATATTTTCAACCTATTGTGAAAATATAGAGATATACATGTAAAATACAGAATATACAATTGAAATATTAACACAAAATAATTATTTCCATTGTTTTTATAGTCCAATGCACTTAAGGGGAAGAGTATACAAGTGATAAAGTTCATCACACTTTATATATAGACTATTAAAAAAAATCATTCCAATTATGTGTGTGTGTGGGTGCACATGCACGTGTGTATGTGTGTTTGTTTATCTGAAATAAATATAATAATCATGGCTCTCAATTAGCCAAACTATTTATTTAAAAGCATATAAGAAAATGAACAATATGGTCTTCACAAGGCCTCCACACACAACTGCAAGGCCAACTGAAGTAGGGAATATCCTCCCATCATTTTACCATCATTAGGTGATTGCCCAAGGTGACCCAAATATAATACTCCCAACCTAGGGCATCATCACATCATGGCTAAGGTAGACAAATTGATAAAATGAGGTTTATGTGGTAACAAGACTAGGCAAGGGATGATCATTAGGAATTATGCATCTAGAAGGCTATACATTCGATCACGCAAAAGAGGCTTCCATATTCACAAAAGCACAACCAAATAAATCAAATTAAAACACTCATACATGAATTATTATCATTCAATCAACTAGAAAAATGGGAAATCAAACCACATTTTGGCCATTAACACAACCATGGAAAAAAAATTAAGGAAAGAGGGTAAGCCCAATGGCCTTACACCTATTGAAAACTACACTTAAGAGCAAAGAGAAGCTAATTTTAAAATTTTAACATTTAAATAAATCGGTCAAGGGAATATACTATGGATCCTTGGATCCATTCAAAACACCTCTTCCAAACTTAGGGCAATGGCTAATCTCCTTCTCCAAACTCTTCCTCAAACTCCTCCACCTCTTTCTCCTTCTCTCCCCCACTCTTAATTTTAAAAAATAAGAAAAAGTCCTCTTAAAGAACGCTTTCCTTCCTCATATAGATAAAACTTATTTCTCTACAAACTAATTGGAAGATGACATGTGTCCCTTCCCATCCCTTATCTCATGGTTAAAAATTCTTCCCTCCCTATAACTCCACTTACAGGTCCATGTGATCAAGAAAACAAGTCCATACCTCATAAATGGACTCACTATTCCAAGCCATAAATGGCACATGGGCTGATTCCAAATTTATTTAAGGCTCATTGAAAGAATCTCCTAACTACCTATTGGTCCAAGGCAAAAGTATCAACACAAAAATCTATTAACTACTATATGGCTCACTCTAAGGTTGTCTCTCTCAATCCATCCGAGTTTTGAGTCAAATGGGGCTACTTAAGTGGCTTAAAAACACTTTAATAATTAAATAAAACTCAAAAAATAACTCATAAGGTTAAGAATGAAAGGTGTGAATAGTATCCAAGGGGGGTGAATAGTACTAAACATGTCAAGGATGTCTACACTTCTGATTAGGTCCACAAATGATAAAAAGAGAGAATTTGGATCATGAAAGGGTAAAGTAGACAAGCCACCAATCTACCCATGATGTATCCATGCCCAAAGTAATCCTATTTCCCTCATTTTCATCCCATATCACATTAATAACATTGAACACATAAAATACACTAACATAGATAGTTAAAGTTATAGAATATACACAATACAAGTGATCTCACTCCATAATCATGCACACAAAATATCCAAAGCATCACATATCAATGGTACTCAACTAATATCAATAATCTAAACATGTGTATAATTCAATTACATGTTTAAGAACAATAACTATAGTGGTATAGAATCAATACGCATTACAATGAATAACCAAAAAGTGTAAGTAAATTGATATCATAATACATAGAATAATGTCCTAATATAAGCATATATTATCCTTACGTAAGAAAATATAAAACATCATATAATATAAATAGAATATTTTTCTCAAAAATAAAAGACTAAATAATGTCTTGTGTCTCAATAGTATATAAGGTATACCTCAACAAGGCATGTGAAAGACACCAAAAGTCTAAAGGTAAGCACTGTGAAAATTTGGGGTCTCACATCCCCCTCTTGTTATGTAGAATTAATTTTAATATAAATTATATCATTGTTTGTAAGGCAATGAATAATGGATAGCAATCATAAAACAAACTCAAGAAAGCAAAGTCAATTATAAAATTGAATTTCTTTTGGAACACAAAATACACTGCTCCTAATAACTAACAAGGTAAGGCACATAAAATATGTGTATAAGGGAATCAAAAAATGCATCTAACCCAAAAAATACACAAAGATAAATGAAGGGAACAAGATTTACATGAGGGGTTCTACACTAATACACAACCAGCTTCAGTGTTGATCACATTATAAATTTCCTTAGGACCCTTAAAGACAATCATTACTTTTAGTCAATACTCAATTGACACTATATATAGTTTAGTATGTTTCACTGGGAACATAAGAAATGTGACATTATCATACTATGTAGTTGAACCTATATATACCTTGGCCATCTAAAGCCACCAATCATAAACTGAATTATATGAGTAGCAATCACAAAATTTACCATACAACATATGACATCCTATTATATTTAGACACATCCATAGTTGGTACTTTTCATTCACAATAGAGAACATTCAATACTTATACTTTATATGATCCTCACATTGATACAATCATTGGTTAGCTTTCCCAAATTTCAAATATCTAAAAATAAAAAAATTAAATAATCAAAACATATATAAAAACATTTAAATTTTAAAAAATTAAAAAAATAAGACTTGAGCATGATAATATTACAAGATCACACTATTTACATATGTTATTTATCACATGTTTAGTATATGACATGTTATTTTTATGCACACATGTATTTCAAGGTATACAAGTACAATGCAATACATACATGTTATACATGGACATATAAATTTTAGAATTTCCTCTACCCAATGCCAATAATGGGGGAATGTTATTTCGTAGGTTTCACCATTACAATTATATTTTTTATTGCCTTTCTATCATGTTGAGACACCTATATGTCTTACACATGTCTTGCTAGTTACTCATATCTTAGACAAAAATACATGGATATAGTCTTATACTATGATGTGACATTGATACATATGGATGGTGTAGGCTATTATTTACTTATTCTATGCTCCATTGATGTATTTACTCTATACATGATAGCATACTTTATGCTTGTGTGTGTTCCTTTGACCTTGTTTGTGGCATTTTTATGTCCCTTTTGTGTGGCCCATGTCCTTGTTTAATATGACATATTTGGTGTTTATTTTTTATGACATCTTTATATCCCTTGTCCTGTGGCCCTTTACCTTGTTTTTTAAGACATCTTCATGTCTCTTGTATCTAGTCCTTGGCCTTATTTGTTACATTAACACTTGTCTTTGTTGAGTTTTCTGATATTGATTAGATCCATGATCTATATCATGCACTTTCACTATATAGTCTTATTTATTGATCTTATTATTGTGTTCTTTATTGGTACATTTGTCTAGATATGATACTTAAATGCATTGTATTACATATGCCACATGCATGCCCTGATCTGCATATACATTAATATGATGTTATATTCTCAACATGTTCACTTGATATTACATGATGGTATATTTATACATGACATAATACAATTAACGCTTCTTTTGAGATGAGTTACTTACAATATACATCCTTCATCCCTAAAGGGGGGAATTATAGTGGAATTTTTGTAGAGACATAAACCTTCATGAATAAAAAATCAAATCAAAGTACAGATTTCAAAAATTCAAAATAGTTTAAATATCAGATGATTTAGATACATGAAAAATATTGGCATATTTACAAATATTATGGAAGCATATTATATGCATATTAAATCACTTTAATTCATACATACATGGGTGTATATGCATGGGCATATGCACATAAATTATAGGAATAAGAACTACAAGTTTTTGCATACACATAAAATAAGAGATAAGTTCTCAAAATTTATCATAAGGATGCATGACATTTTATATCAATTGATATAGATTTAGGGGCATGCCACTAGTTCATACACATACATGCACTTATAGATTCATGAAGCATGCTACTGATTCGTACACACACACACACACACACTATAGTAAAATTTACAGTTGAATGATAAATGGTTATCATTCCAATTCACACTTATCAAATATATGGGAATGATGGGGGTATGAATATTATTCATTCTATTTCTATCATGGATTATACTCTACATTGAGAAAATATATACAATTAAACCTACATTCATGGTGGGGGCATGAACATTATCATTCATTTTCAATCAAGCATTTTCATTTATATTCAATAAATTTTAATAAACTTGAGCAAAACTATACATTTAAATATATAATCCATCTACAATGGTTGATTCATTTTTTTTGAGTGAACCCATCACGTAATTCTTTATTTTACCTATGTAGTTATTTGGGTTAGTACATTGTGTACTTATCCCTAAATTTATCATGCCCAAAAAAATTTCATGATTGAATACAATAAAACAAGATATTTTTTTTGTGAATGTATAGTGCACATTATGCACAATTTCATTACCCATGACCTATCTATATGTATGGCACAAGATGCATAAATCATCCAAATACACTTTCATGCAAAAATGACATAGATGGCAATACACAAATGGTCACATAGTCGATACACAACCATGATGGCCTCAGTTATTCTAATCATCCCACAGGTTATCAAGACCATCTATAAGTCTCTAAGAAAACTTTGTAGGACCCATATCCCCAATGTATACAAAGGATACTCAACTAAAAAGAGGTGGATTCAAGCAACCATAGGATTGAATGGAAAATCCAAACTCTCAACAGGGTTCAAGTAGGACCCAAACAATTTTACCTAATCATAAGGCTTGGTTCACACTTGAAATCCAAATTGAATCTAATCTAAAGTTGACTTAACTATAGAGGAAGGTGATTAGTAAGGAGGTTGTATACTCCTCATATGACCTTAGTATGGATCACTCCATCTCTGCTATCATATCAATTCAACCTCAATTTTCAGATTCAATCAAAAGTGAGGAAGCCATAAAAATATTTATGGAGGTAAATAAAGGCTTTCAATCATTCATTAATTTAAAAACTTAGATTTTGGAAAGGAGGGAGGAGATTTTTGAGGATGACTTGTCCATAGTCATCCTTCCTCAACCTTGGACAATTGCCATTAATGGAGCTTCCAAGATTTCTATTGTTTTCTTCTTTTTTCATTTTTTATTGATACATACATACCTGATATGATTTTAAAAGTACCCATCTTCACAAAAAAATTCTATTTGGTTTTGGGATTTTATGGTTTTTGAAAACATCTCTAGGAGTTTAAAGCTCCATGACAACCATTAATTGCCACATCTAAATCAAAAAATAAAGTACCATACATTTTCGTTTTGAGCTGTAAATTTAAATTCATGTAGAAGGGGATAGAAAAATAAGTAGGTTTCCATTTTGGGTCCACTTGTCTTAGGGCTGCTTCTAGGAGCTCATAAAAATAAAAAAAATCTCTAAATTAACCTCCTGAGGATAAAATCATCATATCTTAAAAATAGTGCCATTTCAGATCTTGAATCATCTTTTGTGTAGAAAAGCATGAAAATTTGAGGAAGGTTTTGATGCCTCCACGCCTCTAGGTCTTTGTAATCGCTTGCAAAAAAATGTATATTCATTTGTAAAAGTTCTAGTTTAAAAAAATCAAAACAAGTGTATAATTTATAAAGAATAAAGTAATGAAGGTTTATGTTATTAAAATGAACTATAATTTATCTACTAACCACGTGGTTAGTGTTGGGTGGTGGTTAACATAGGCTGACTACCCCCTTGGTAATAGAGCATGTAGCAGGGTCATCACATGGCTTAAGCCACATAGTTTTACCCCCAAACTACTAAATCTAATAATTATGGTGTAACCACCTTAACATGAGTGTTGGCCCCTTAGGTGCTCCCACTCTTTTCATGTGGTCACATGGGTGATCATTACCTAAATAACTAGTTACCTTATAAGAATAGGTCAATGCCCTTTAAAAGGCACTATGTAATCAAGAATGGATCTATATATAACTAATTTTTAAAAACCATAATGGACAAGTCTCAGGGATAAAATGAATCAAGAAATAACTTTTAAAAATATACAATCAAAAGAGGAGGGATGGTGCATCTCCAAAGCCCAAGTGGGAAATAAAATATACATGGTGTCCATAGGCATAAAAATGGAAAACAAAGGTGAAAATAGGGTAGGCCAAGTGGACTTACATCCCTTGAAAGAAAGCAAACAAAAGGGAGAAGCTTCTCTTTCAAGTAATAACACACATAAAATAATAAAATCAATATGGAATCCTACCTCAATTTTTGACTTTATTCAACACAATAAAAACCCTATTAAAATGGTTGGATTGGTTCACCTCCTCACAAGGAAAGACCCATTCCTTCTTCCCTTAGTTTATCCTTCTCTTCTCTAGCTCTCCTCCCAGTTTTAAAATTAAAAATGGAAAAAATCCTTCCAAGGAAGGTTTTCCTTCCTCATATAAGTAAATCACTCACATTTATTGGCCATGGAAAGGTGAAATGTGTCCCTTCTAATTCATTGAACCTTGGTTGAAAAGTCTAGATAAGCATTAACTGCTCTTACAATCCCATGTGGGCAAGCAATGTAATTTCATGTCTCTTCAATGATCCCACTATCCCATGCCATAAATGGGCACATGGGTTTTCTTATAGCTTGCTACACACTCCAAATAATTCCTACTCCAATGTATAGTTAATAGATTTCTTAAATTCACAAATATCTACCTCTAAATCACTTTGTAACCACTAAAAAACTTGCATGAAAGTTATCATCCGAGTTTTTTAAGTGGTGATAACAAGTTGGATCTATTTTCATCTGTATGGCCTTCTAGATGTTTAAAAAAATATCTAAGATATAGGTAAAGATGGAAATAATTGTGTCAAAGGGAGTTAGGAGGGTCAAGGAGGTTCACAACTTATTAATTGGTCCACATATGACACTAGAATTGGGTTTGGATTTTGGGAAGTCAAGTAGTCATTCCACCACTATAAAAATTATGTGCTCATGCTTATCATATTCCAAGCTCTCTCATTGGCCTCCCCTGTCACCTTCACATCAATTTTGACATAAAATACACTACCCTAGATACTTGAATCTATAAAATGTAAATGCCACAATTCAATCCATAAAAAATTAATACAAAAATAGATAAGGCATAACATCTCAATGGTAATATACTTGTGTCAATCATATAAACATCAGTATAATCTATCACATGCTAAAGAATCATTGGCTCTACTAGTAAGAAAATATAATGTGCATTTCAATAAATAACTAAAATCATCTATCACCAATATCTAAATCACACTCAAGTAATCAAATTTAAACAACATCAAGTGTATAACCCGTTGTCTTAGTAGTAATGTAATAATCACATAATAAACATAACATCAATTATATCATGTATCAATATATATAAGGAGCACATCATAATGCATAAGCATATAAAAACAACAATGTCCAAAAAAACTAAAATTGTGAAAAATTTGGGTCTCGCATCACCCTCCCCTTATGAAAAATTCTTCTTGGAGGTCACTTAGGTTCAAAAGTCTAGTTCAAAGGATTTTATAACAATCTTAAGGAATCTTGTTAACTCTGCTCAATAGTCTATCCAAGTTAATGATACAAATATTCTACTAATAGATCACAAAGTGCAATGTAATACATTAAAATATCTTTGGTTACATATAATACAAATTCACCATAAGAAGAGTCACTCTTCAAGGCATTATTTAAACTATTATGGATTAATATTTGATTTCCAATTTATGAGAATGGAGAGTTAATGTTGATTGAGTCCCAATCAATTATTTCTTTAATATTGGGAGCATTTTTTATAATGTGTCAAGTGTCATGTCTTAGTATATGGTATGAATTTATATGTTAATATCAACATAAACACAAGGCTAAGGCTCACATCATCCTTATAGCCTCTATAGAAGGAAAAAGTGAGACAATGTCTCCCAAGTTACTCAACAAGTTACACTACAAGTTGTAATTTTATCTCATGCATTGAAGCTAAGAAGATACTTCTCACCTATTATTCCCACACTCCCTCAAGGTAAAAAGTACACAAATTGACTCATCAAAACAACACACTTCAACAAATTGATAATTCACTAATCCATTTAAGGAGTAAAATCAAATCAGATAAGTATCCCAACTCAATCCACAAAGGAAAACACATGAAAATGATCAACAACCCAATTTAATCCAAATAACACTTAAGGTGAAAATGGCTAAACGACCCAATTAAATCCAAAACTAAAGATAAGAAATAAAAGTAAGAGCTCCAACATTCATTAAACTTTCAAAATAATAAATGGAAAAACAAAATTGAAACCCATATCAAGGAAAATAATAAAAATATTATTCCAATCAACTTATAAATCTCAATCAAGAACCGAAATAAATTCAAAGTTTATCACGTCATGTGGTAAAAGTTCATAATATAAAATACAATAATATCAAATAATGTGTCTCTATAAGGACACAAGTGAGTATTATGGATTCAACACATCCAAAAACTAGAAACACAACTCTTTAATACCCTCCCATAGTATGAAGAATGCATCACAACTCCAAGTTGGCAAAACCATCACAAACTTACCAACCTTTAAGTGGTAAAGTCACAACACATTTTACAAAATAGGATAAAAGGTTAAATGACATGGAGACATTAATTTTATTCATATTTATAACTTATCTATCTAACATGAAGAAAAATACACCATTCTTCAAAGACTAAGGAATGTAGTCAAATCAACACTAAAGATACAACTCTCTGATTAAAAAGGACACTTATTTAACATCATGTAAGATATAAATCAACTTGATGTAATTAGATAGTGTCACTTTATTGTGAGATATCATAATCTCATATTGATGTTATCAAGTGCTAACTAAAACAAAAATTCCTCCCAAACCAAGGGAACATCTGGAATATCAATCCATAAACCAAATCCTAAAACATAGAAATCAAATACATAACATACTACACTCCCCTTATATGAGGAATATTCCCACCTCTCAAGGGTGGTACCAATATTCAAGGGGTATTACAAGATCCCCTACCATATATTTGACATTACCAAGGAACAAAATTCCATCTAACATGTCCACACTTGCTTAGGTGAGAAACATCACATGATTGCACAACACCCACTACACATAGGATAAGTAGCCCCTAGTGATTTTGATTATTAAGTAAAAAGGTCTAACCATCACCAAATATTCTCAAATTATAGTGGTTTATAAGGTTATAATACCTCTTGTTCATAAAACTCATGAACTATGCTAGGTATTCACTTATCCAACATGGTAAAATAGCAAGCACTGACAACTCCCAATCAACAAAACAAAAAAACTATAACTCTAAGAAATGTATGGATTCCCCTTAAGGAAAAAACAATCTTATAAAAATCCCCATATAAAAATGTTCCTAAAAAAAACATCCTAAATTCCAAGACTCATGTGTCATATCCATTATGGTGCCCTAAAATTTAACCCCTCTAGATCCAATCTGAAATCATACTCTCGTGGCATTCCAAGAAACTCATACAATAATAAATGATATCCTTGAAAATAAATGGAAAATACATCATACAAGGAGTCAAGATACAAATTACACTCTTAGATTATTATGAAAATGACATCATTGAAGAATGCATCCTCTTAGGAAAAAAACTCCTAAGACTGATGATTGTGTAAAACATGCACTCCTCATCAATCCATACACAAGGATGAACCTAACTTGACTATCCAAATAAGGGTGTGATGTGATTATATAAAAAAGGAATTAAAATCCCTAAAAAAATATAAAATCATCCCATATGATACTATATTTCATTATATTATGTAATGTGTTCATACAACACACACTATCAAAAGGTTGTAGCTTTCATGTTAGTTTCCTAAAACATGCAGTTTAGTTTGGAAAGTAAATTCGTACCCTTATCACAAGCATGTTATAAATGAGGAGTTACATCCACTTAAGGTTATTTTTACCTATATCTCTAAAATAAACTTCCCTTTCATAAATAGTATCAACACTCATAGGAAACCCACTCAACTAGGTGTTACCACCATGGGAAATAAAAATTCTCTAAAAGGACATTATCTCATTAGTATCAAGTAACTCAAACTATCATGGATGCATCAATAAAATAAATATGTTATAAAATAATTAAGGTAAACTCTAACCTTCTTAGTAATAAGTAAAAAAAAAAAAATCTATGTTCCTCTCAAGGGTCCCTACAAACAAAGTCAACTCTGAACCACCATTGGTTCAATATAAGGATATCTTTGTACAAATACTCCAATAAATGGGTTCATAACCTCATAGGGGTTCCTTAACACAAAATTTAGATATCAACATCCAAATCAGATCTTTAAGCCTTGGGTATCGATCAAAAATTCAACAAGAAGAAATAATACTACTCTAACATAATTATCACTTGTTTATGGTGATTATCACACCTATTAAATGCCAAGATGCCACAAAGCTTGCATGTTCCTCTCTAGACATCACTAATGTCCAACACTGATGGATGATAAAA